>JAPKLW010000222.1:358992-409045 GCA_026898455.1 Plectranthus barbatus
AAGGGCACACCTTCGAAACTCCTGCCTTGCCTGATATGGAAGAAATAAACACTTCCTGATTTTCCTTGAGTATGGCTAGACGCCCGTTCTAGTCTTAACCTTTTCAGGTGTTCGACTGTTGGATACTCCTAGTAAAGAGATTATCCCAATGATTGAAAATTCTTAACGGATGTTCAAGAATCTTCAAGGTTGAGTGTCAGATATTGAATGTGAAGACACTCTTGGTTGTTGAGGGCTTTTACTGTGGTTTTTATCACGAGCTCTCAACTGACTACTTTTTCTTGTTTTCTTCGTCAAAGGAATCTCACACTTGAATAGGATGTGATTGAAGCGGTTATCGAAGTAGTAAAAGCAGTTGTCTATCCAGTTCTTGAATCTGTCTTATATAGTTGGAGATTCAAAACTTGAATCTCCATACCCGTTAGACACAACGGCTTCTTTGTCCAAGAATGGATTAACTTGGTAGAACGCTTTTGGAGTAGAGATGTACTTTCCAAACTACTTAGGGAAAGTCTCGTCCTTTGTATGTCCTTTTTGTCAGTGTGGCAGTCCGTCTTCAGCTTTTGCATCTCGACCTTTGTTATGTTGAAAGTTGCTGAAGTCTTTTACTGCCTTCGATCCTTTGACTTCTTTTGTTTCAGACTTTTTACTTCGATGCTGAAAGGTTCGAATGCTAACACCTTAGCATTCTATCAGATGTGCTTTCAGCCATTTGCTAGTGATCCTTTGTTGGCTTGTTTCTCTAGCAGATTGTGCGTTGAATGCTGATAACATTTGCTTTGTGTCTGCTAGGGATTCTTCTTAGCACACTAGTCTATTACAACTCGATGTTCAACTTATACAGGACTTTACAAGTTGTTTTAGACTCTCTAGATTTCAGCAAATAATCGACCAACTAAATAAGGTTTGATCCAACAAAACCTTTTACAAATAAGTCCTAAGGGAGTTTCTAGGGATAATTCCCAACACATTGCCTGTACCCTTTGGCTACTAGATGCATTTTATTTTGGATGACCGTTCCTGATTCATCCTTCTTGTTCTTAAAAACCCATTTCATCCCAATAACGCTTTGATGCTCGGGTCTGTCTACAAGATCCCGTACATGGTTGCGCGTGAATTTTGTTAGCTCTTCTTTCATAGCATTCACCCAATCTGGTGATTGTAAAGCATCTTCAACCTTCGTAGGCTCTTCATGTGATATATAGCATGCTAGCATTGCATTTCCTTGTCGCGTCCTTACTGGATCATTAACGTCATCAATGATAACATCTAGGGGATGATCTCGTAGCTATCTCGATCTTGGATTGCTCGTTGTTGGGGTTGCATTACTAGCATCGTCTGCTGAAGTGTTCTCTGCTAGAACATTCTCCACAGCAATCACCTGAGGTTCAGCATTCTGCACCTCAGCATTCGGAGTCTCATCAACAGAAATCTCAGCATTCTGAACTCCAGCATTCCGCATCTCGGCATCTGGAATTTCAGCAGCTGAGATCTCAGCATCTTCCTTAGTGATCTCCTCAGCAACGCCCAATCATCCTTCAGCAACTCGTCCTTGATCTGGGATTTCTTCATCTTCTTCTTCGAGCGATCCCAGAATCTCCAAATTATCATTAAGATAAATTTGGTTGGTGGCCTCAGCATGATCATTAGCATCATCGGCCGGTTCAGCAGTTTGGTCACCTGCTGAATGCGCCTGAGTTGAATCACAATCATTTATTGACTTAGTCGGATCAATCCTCATATTTTCAGAAGAATTCAAGATAGATTGACCATGGACATCATTAGCCTCATGATTTTCATCCTTTTTCTCTCTTAAAATCCTGCGCACTATAGTAGACTCATCAAAAATAACATTGCATGTTATTTCCACAACTTGAGTCGTCTTGTTTAACACTCTATAGCCCTTGTGAGAAGGATGTCCATATCCAAGGAACACACCTTCATCAGACTTAGGCGAAAAAGTGTTAAGATTCGACTTCCCATTGTTATGAATATAACATGTCGAACCAAAAGCACGAAGATGAGTAAGAGAAGGCTTACGATCATTGTACACTTCATAAGGAGTCTTATTGAATCTTCCATTGATTGCACTCCTATTTTGAGTGTAGCAGGAAGTCATGAATGCTTTGCCCCAATACTTTCCACTCAGACCTGAGTCGGCTAGCATCGACCGCACTGCTTCCTTCAAGGTCCTATTCCTTCTCTCTGCTAAACCATTCTGCTGGGGAGTCCTAGCAGTGGATTTCTCATGCCCGATTCCAGCTTCGGCGCAAAATCCATTAAAATCCCATTGCAAAATCCAGTCCTGTTGTCTGTTCTGATTCTTTTAACGGTGACCTCTTTGCTATTCTGCTCCTTGAGGATCAGCTCTGGTAGGATAAGCTTTACTTCATCCTTGGTCCTTAGCAGTCTGACCCATGTATACCTGGAAAAGTCATCAACAACCACAAGAGTATAAACCTTTTTACTTACAGTGGCTGGAGTGACTGGGCCAAATAGATCCATGTGCAATAGCTCTAGGGTTCTTTCAGAAGTGGCCTTCTCCGGGTTTGTCTTGAAGGATGCCTTTTTCTGCTTCCCTTGCTGGCAAGCTTTGCATACGCCTTCCTTTCTGAAGGTCGCCTCAGGCAATCCTACAACAAGATTGTGCTTGGCTAGGTGGTTAATTGTTTTAAAGTTCAGATGAGTTAACCTCTTATGCCATAGCCAATTCGTCTCTTCCTTGTTGAATGCTACGAAGCATGAATGTTGTTGGCCACTTTGCCAATCAACAGTGAATAGGCCACCCTTGCAGATGCCTTTGAGCTTCACTTCACCTTTAGCACTATCGACAATCTCACAACCAGTATTAATGAAATATACATTATACCCATTTTCGCATATTTGGCTAATGCTCAGTAGGTTGTGCTTGAGGTTGGAGACGAGAGCAACATTGATAATTCTCATGCCATCTTGCTTAATGGATCCTCGTCCAATCACTCAACCTTTGCTATTATCGCCAAACATGAATGTGGGGCCATAAATTCTTTGAAGTTCTGAGAATAACTCTTCTCGCCCCGTCGTGTGGCCTGAGCAGCCACTATCTAGGATCCATTCATTTGACATTTCTGATGTCTTCACTCTTGGATCCTGTTCCTGCAAAAATCAACAATTTTGTTTAGGTACCCGCTTAGCATCGGGTCCTGCAGGATTAGCGTGGATCATGGTCCCTTTTAGAACCCACATCTTAGTGATTTTCAAGATTTTCTTCTTGATATCACTCTTAGCAACCTTCTCGACCTTCGTTGGATAAGCAAACTTTGCATAATTAGAACGAGGTGGAATAGTGTGCTTAGCCTTCCTAGTCCTTTTAAAGGGAAAATAGTTGGACTCAGGCCTCACATAGGTGTTCCTCCTATATGGTGTGTACTTAGGATACTGTGGTCTTACAACATGGTATGCTACCTACTTGCCCCTAGTGAAGGAAGGATTTGCTATCCCAGCATTGGATGCACAATGCTCAGCATTTATCCTTGACACTGCTGAGTGTATCCTAGCAGACATCCTTTGGGTACTCTGCTGAGCTCCAGCAGATGTATGCTTAGCAGGCATTCTCTGGGTACTCTGCTGAGATCCAGGAGATGTATGCTTGCTACGCCAATCTTTCTGCTTAGCAGTTGATGACTCAGCAACTGTCTTTTCCTTACCCTTTGCATTGACTTTTCCAGCAGAAACAAATAAAATCTTTTTCTGCTTAGAAAATTCAGCATTCTTACTCAAAACTTCCTTAGAGGATTTTGCTTCAACACACAACCAAGACCCAATCCTGATTTATCAGAATGTTTTCTTTGTTGGCTAACAATGGCACTTAGAACTGCCTTGCTGGATGTGTAAGCACAAATACAATCCTCCTTGGTTTTGTTCTTTAAAGCTAAATTCTCTTTTTCAATAATTTGAAAATTTTCAGAAAGCTTGGAGTAATCAGCTTTGAGTTTCAAAAGTTCCTCACTATCAGACCTTTAGTCTTTCGACTTCCTCGGTCAAAGTATAACTTTATTTTTGAGTGAAGTGTTCTCTCCCACAATAGCATTTTTTATCTCGTACATTTTTAAATATTCTATTGAAAGCTTTTTTGAGATAATCATCCTCGGAATCTAAAAAATAGTCCTCCGAATGATGCATGATTGTTGAACTAGAAATGCTGAGAGATTGTACCTCTTGGGCATCGACTGCTAGAGCTGACTCAGCATTCTTCTCAGCATCAGCATCCTGATCATCAACAATATCTGCCATCAAGACCAGCATGGCCTCCTCATCATCTTCTTCTGATGAATAATACTCCTCATCATTGTCAGGGATGTCTGGCACCTCTGTCCTTGTCAGCAGCGCTCTGGTGACTGCTTTGACAGCTCTTCTCTCAAATCTTTGCTTGAGGCGTTCTCTTTCCTCCTTGCTCACCTTAGGACACTTGTGCTTTAGATGATCTAGCGAATTGCACTCAAAGCACGTCCTAGGTTTTCTTTCTACTAATCTAGAGGAGGATGTGAGCTTAGCTTCCTTGGCTTCCTTTTCGGCTTTGGCTTCCAACATAAGCTTTTGAAGCTTTTTCATCTGCTCTTCGAGCTCACTAATCTTTAGGTCCACATGTTGTGAGCTTGAGGTTGAGGCAACCTCCTTTGCTGGAGAAGCTGGTGCAGATCTTTCATTGTGGAAGGGCTTCCTCGGCTTCAACCTTCCAACATCTTTCTTAGCAAATTATGCTAAGTCCGCCGCGGGTACAGCATTTGATGACGAAGTTTGAGCAGCAGCTGCTTCGTTCTTCTTTGATTGTTGTATTATAAACCCATGAGCTTTAAGTTGAGAAAATACCTAAGATGTAGACATTTTGCTGAGGTCTTTCTCGCTCAAACTCGTCATCTTCACAAACCAATCACTCCTTGGAAAGAGCATGTAAATGATCTTGTTGTTCATTTCTCCATTATCATATGTCTTTTCCAAGTTCCAGAGCTCTCCAAAGATGGTGTTGAATCTTTCTTCCATTGCTTGTATAGATTCACCTGCAATCATAGAGAAAGATTCATACTTATCAACAGCTACCTGGAGTTTGTTTCGTTTCATTTGCTTGGTCTCCTGGGAAGATGCGCAGACATAGTCTCACATCTCCTTAGCTGTATTGAAGTCTAGAGCCTTGTCTGTCATCAACAGAGGCAAACAGTCAAGTATAAGCTTTTTTGCTAGATATTCTAGTTGGGCTCTCTTCTTGTCTTCGACCGTCCACTCATCGAACGTCTTCTCGACCATTGGAGGTGGTCTTGGTTGCCCCTCAGCAGCTGGACCAACAAAAATATTTGGCTTCATGATCTTTATGAGCCCCTTAGAGAGAACGTCCACCATCTCCAGATGTATACTTTGGAGCTAGATGGTGGCCATCTTCTTCCATGAGTTGAACTTTTCCTTGTTGTACTATGGAAGAATATGGTTCATCTTGGCAAGATTTGTGTTCCTGAGCTAAACAACAAAAACAGTGCAAGGAAAATGTAGATCTGGTCAAAAGCGACTAAGAATCAGTAAGTCTTACGACCTCCTGCTCTAATACCACTTGTTGGTCCCTGATCAGAGTCGTGATAAGCAGCCGAAAGCTACTTAGCAAATGCAGCGGAATATTAAAGTTATCTTGCACTTAATCTATTTCACAAATGTTTAGCTCGAGGTAGGTGTTAGATTGCTTCAGATATACTCTAGCAACTTGAGGTTGCTAGGTTTCAAATCAACACACAGAAACAATAAAACAGTAATAAAGATTACAAGGTTTATAGTGGTTCGATCCTTAAAGATCTACGTCCACTCCTCAATAGAACACTAAGAATTTCACTAAAAAGATATGTTCAAGTACAAGGATTCGCCTATCTCCTGTAGCAGGTGGTGAGCTTTCGAGCCAGCTACTACAAAGCTATCCTCCGTTACTTGGATCTTTTCGGTCGGCAGCTACGGCTAAGTCAAGGGCGCACCTTCCTAAAACTTGCATTTACTGCAATGGAAGCTTTATAGTTCCTTCCAAACTTTCCTGGGGGGTTTCGGCAATAGCCCGTAATAGTCAATCTCTTTTCAGAGATGTGACTTCTAGATGCTTCCTAGGATGGAAGTTATCCCAATGATTAGATTCTTGAGCAAAGTCAAGGAATCTCTTCAATGTAGTGTCAGATATTCAATGAGGGGGACACTACAGTTGTTGAGAGCTTTGAATTCTTCTCTTCAAGGAGCTCTCAACTGACTACTCTCTTTTTGCTTTGTTCGCTTTGTAAAAGGTATCTCTTGCGATTTTGCAGTTGTGTGTTGTAGTAGAGCAGTAGTAGTCGTAAGGGGGGTTCTCTCTTGTTTGGACTTCTCTTTTATATCTCGAGATTCGAACTTTGAATCTCCAGACCCGTTAGACACAACGATCCTCCTTGTCTAAAAGAGCTACTTGTTTTTTTGTCCTTTTCGGCGTGTACAGTGCCTTTTTACCTACTTCGGGAAGGCTATTCGTCCTTTGGTTGTACCTTCTATCAGAACGGTAATATTAGCAAGTATTTGTTGAGGATCTTCTTGCTTAGCATTCTCTCGGAAAATGCTGGGAGCACACTGCTAAGTCTTTTGATTGCTGAGCTCTTCTAGCGATCTGCTAAGTACTAACGAATGCTGACTCCTTTAGCATTCTGCTATCACTTGATATCTTGCTTCCTGATTGCTATAGCTTCTAGCAATCTTCTGAGTGAATAGTGAATGTTGACTCCTCTAGCATTCTGCTATCTCTTTACTGCTGACTGTTGAACAAATACTCCTAGCAGTCTCTTCTTTCAGCATATGATTGCTAGCACTTTAGCAATCATTCTTCTTAGCACTTTGTCTGCTATCTCCTTAGCAATCATCCTGTCTGCTGACTTCTCTAGCAATCTGCTTGACTGCTGAGAACGTTTCTAGTATCCAGAATTTTTGAAGTCTTCGTTTCAACTGCTGACTCCTTCAGCAGTCTTCCGCAAGCACTTCTAATCTATTACAACTCGAAATATCCCTAAACAGGACATTATACAGAGTTGCTAGACTATCTAGAGTTCAGCAATGATCGACCAAACTAACTTAGCTTTGATACAACAAAACATTTACAATTTGATCCTAAGGGAGATTTACAACATAAATCTAGGAATAGTTTCCCAACAGGTACGCGTCATAGATGGTGTATGTGGCATATAATGCTTAAAGTTGCGGATAAGATTTCTAAGGAGCTTAGGGTTAATGAAAATTTCAAGAAAGAACTTAATGCATGTGTTTGGTCTGAGGTAATTGATTCAGATTTTTTTGATGCAAGTTGGGGAGGTATTATGAGCAGGTATGGTTTGATTGGTGACTCGTGGTTTATATCCATGTTTGAAAACCGCAATTTTTGGGTTCCTGCATATTTCAGGGATTTTCCTCTTAGTGGTTTGTTGAGAACGACTTCAATTTCGGAGTGTGAAAACAGCTTCTACAAGAAGTATACTAGGAGCAGGTCTAATTTGCTAGAGTTCTGGATGCAGTTCAGCCATGTTTTAGATGCTCAAAGGCATCAAAATGCTAAGTTGAATTATCTAGATAATTCATTTTTCCCTTGTTTAAAAACGTATTTGGATATAGAGAAGCATGCTGCGAGGGTTTTTTCTGCGAAATTTTTTCGGAGGGTTCAAGATGAGATTAAAGATTCTTTAAAAAGAGTGGTTCTTCATGAACATTTGATTGATGGTGGTAAAGAGACTTATATCATTGTAGATGATTTGAATGTTGTTTTTACAGTTGTTTATGATGAAGTTGGTGTGGATTATGTGTGCAGCTGCAAAATGTTTGAAAGGATGGGTTTTTTCTGCAGCCATGTGTTTTTTGTTATGAAGAACAAGTTTGTATCCTTTATTCCTGAGAAGTATTTGCTTTATAGATGGAAGAAGGTCCATTTGATGAAAAACTTACATGTTTTTTATGCGGAAAGTCTGGACCGTTTTGAAGATGTCGATCAATGCAAGAGTTTGACAAATAGGATTACTTCTACTTTTTATGGATGGTTGCAGCAGTTCCATGGTGATGTTAATAGGCTCTCTGATTTTCTGGCTGCGATTGATCTTGCTGGAAAGAATGTGTCAGAAATTGACAAGGCTGGTGTTGTTGGTGATAAGAGACAGATGTTCCAGAATTTTTATGGTGTTGAAATACCAGATAAAATCGATGTTTACCCACCTGATATTGTTAAGACGAAAGGCAGTGGTACTAGCATTATGTCAAATAAAGAGAAGGCTATTCGTTTTACAAAGAAACATCTTAAGCTTTGCAGAAAATGTAAGCAAATGGCTACTCATGACTCGCGTAATTGTGACAAGTTTAAGGATGCTGGAAGCAATGTCGAATTTTTTCATGTTTTTTCTTTTGGGTTTTGTAATTGTAGGAACATTTTTTTTATAATAGTGTAGTTTTCTTAGTTTTTTGTTTGGACTTATATATGAGATGTTTATCTTCAATTTATTTAAACACATATCATTTTAGTTTAATCAATGATTGTATGCCTTTTCGTTTTTTTTTTCATTTTTAAATATATATTGTTTTTTGAAATAAAAGTAGCAGTTAAATCGCCTGCAATATTGCATTGATTGTTTTAATTAGTTACATTTTGTATTTTAATTAATGAAATTTGTAATGTTGTACTTGAATATATTTTATTTTTAAAAAAGTCACAATTATCTCGCCTATAACATTGCACCGATAGTGTTAATTTATTGTAGTTAAAGTACCTTTGGTATACGTTTTAATATATAAATTTTGTGTATAACAGAGTAACAGTTATCTTGTCTTTAACATTGCAGCGAACGTTTTAATTTATTGCAGTAAAAGTTTTTTTTGTTTACGTTATAATATATACATTTGGAATTTTTTTTTGTCCATATTTCAGGAATAATAGTAATCATTTTTCACTGCCTTTTTGTATCAAAATATCACATCAATTACGAAAAACACAAAGCATATTATAGAAATAAATTACTTTAAGATGTCTAAATGGTACTTCAAGTTCACACAACTAGTAAACTTTTATGTCTTCATAAGATGCAAAAATCCAAAAAAAAAAAAACAAGGAAATTGTCTATTGTTAAAACCCAAATGTCTAGCGGAAGTTCTCCAAGTAATTTGCCATGTCGAGTTTTTGGTCCTTGCAGTGGTCTTTGAAGAATTTATTGGCAAGCTTGCTGATTTTACCACCCAATTTGTTGTTCTTTGAGCCTATGAATTTTTGACACATCTCCATTCGTAGTAGTTTTAGTTCTTGCTTTGATCATTGATGAAGTCCACAATCCCACTCATCTGCAGTTTCTCCCCTAAATGTTTCCATATGTCTCGTGACAAACACTCCGCAATCAACATGATTTGTGGAAGATCTCCACTTCATTCTCATTCGTTCAATCTTTGCATTTCCCACTACTTCTCCTCTCTCTTGAAGATTTATTTCATCCAGAAAATCAATGAAGAGTTTTACCTGCATTTTTAAAAATGTTGTTTTGGTTTTTTTTTAATATTTATTTAATGTAAATATGTAATAAACATTTTTTTACATACCACTTTGTTGGGAGTATGACCATACTTTGCTGCCAATTCTTCTTGTCTAGTTGGTTGGAGTTGTCTATCAGGAGTATTTTTCCATCCACCAAGTCGAAACACATCACGTAGTAGTGAAAATGCATGCAGATTGGTATGAAAACCTGTGTTGTTTTATCAATATATTTTATTTTTTTAATAAAGTGATTGGATTTTTTCGAAGTAATAAAAATTACCAGATCCACTTCTTCGAGTTTGACTTGTGGGTTGTTTTTCAGCTCCAAACCCAATCGATTCAACATTTCTTTTTCTGCTTGTTCTTCTGTCCATTGTTGCGGCTGTGCTACTATAGTGAAACTCTGCATATAATATCAGCACAGGTAATTTTTATTCACAAATATAGTATTTAACACATTCAATTGTAACATATCAATTTCATATATAATTCTAAAATGAAATTCTACAAAGTTATATTTATAAGATTACAATAAATCTATATTGAATAAACATATATTTTGTAGTTAAGTAACATAAATGGTGTAGTACTAAGTAATCAAACATAGCATATTTCATGATTTCTTAACAGTTCATATAACATGTTTTTAAACTTATATTATATTCAGAACTATGTGTCAGTCCAATGACATAAAACATGCAGTGAAAGCAAATATGTTATTGCAGTTAAACTTATTAGTATAATTTAAACAATTTAGTGGTAAGTACGCTCTTACACAGGGGTAGGTAGTGAAGTAGAATCTGTAAGGTGCATCCCCATCTCTGTGTTGTTCATTTAAATTTAAGTATGAGCACCACGCGTCCACCACACCAGACCTCACAGTTACTGATGGTGCCATTATTCTCAAATCTTCCATTGTGAGATGTGTACGGGTGTCTTCGTACACATATGCTCCACTGCGAAAAAATTAAGTTACTATTTTTTAAAAAATATATATTATACTTGTAGGTATTATTTTCTTACCCGTTTGTACTTTTCTCGTTCATTATCCAATAGTAAAGGGATCGTTTATCATTCACCATCTTCTTGCTTGGGTTTTTCTGGTCCACTACGTATGGTGATGTGACGTTGCTTGACTTCTTTTTCTCCCCAACCTTTCTTGTTTCTAGTGTTTTTTGGATTGTGGTTTTCTTGTTTTTCCCCTGCGTATTTCAGCATTTCAAATTTTTTTTATCAACAAAATATACCTTCACATTTTCTTAGAATTATACCTTCACATTTTCTTTCGATATGTTGAGATCCGCAGCTTCTTCTTCTTTTTCCAATCCTTCATCCCCAATGTCTTCCTCCTATATGGGTCCTTCTGTTTCCATGTTTTCTACATTGATTTCTTCCTCTGCAAACTGCATTAACATAAACAAAAAGTTGCAGTATATTTCACTATTAACTTGCAGTAAATGACTATATAAATTTCTTACCAATTGTGTAAAACGTATGCTGAAATTAGGGTAGCCCTGCATTAGCTCTCACGTATCCATCATTTGGTTTAAACATTCCTCCCATTCTGGATTGTCATCCAAGACCGCTTGCGATTAAAGGACTCAGTGATCCTCTGTTGGTTTAGCATCAAAGGTGCCTGGGATGAGGAATTTCGATGCTTCAAATGCAACTCTGAATCTCAGGTTTAGCATTATTGTTTCAGATGTGTTGGTCAAATTTTGAAGGAAATTGGCTACCGAAGATGACGCAATTTTCATTGTAGATATGAGATCAGAAATGTATGCATCGTCGCTGTCAAACTCATCTGTCTTTCCTTTGTCCAATCCACTTTTCTTCATTTCTTCCTCAATTGATCCACATCTCAAAACAATCATCTCACAGTCGTTGAACTTTTTCAGCATCTCTTCTGACACAACTATCCTAGGCTCCACATCCTTTCCCAAACACCTTGCTCTTTCTGATTTCTTTCTTTTGTCTTTCACGCAGCAGGGTGGCAGTCCATGCATGTACCGCTGGGAATACTCTCTTGACTTTCCTTCGCAAGTGAACCACACGATCAACATTTAACATCTGTAATTATGGTTCGGATCTAAAAATCCTACTTCCACTCTTCAGACACTTGGTAGCCTTTTAAGGTTGAAGGGCAAACCTTTTATAGAGGAATCATCGAGCATTTTGAATTTTTGCTCGTTAGACACATTAATCCAGTCGTTAGACCTATGGAAAATATCATCCAATCATAGCCCATACTATAGGTCTGCTCTGCTCTGTTGTGTCAGTGTACTTTTCACTAACTTTGTGTCAGACTAAGTTTTAGTCTGAGGAACCCAAGTTTGGATATCCTCGTACTGACTTTTACTTAGGCATGAATATGTCGAAGTCTGACCGAGCTTGGATGACTTTGATTTGCTCGTGCTTTCAAGGTATGGGCTCTTATACTGACTTCTCATAGCCAGTATAGTCAGCACTCATACTGACTTCCCATAGTCAGTATGGTGAACCCTCATACTGACTTCTCCTAGTCAGTATGGAAAGCCCTCATACTGACTTCTCTTAGTCAGTATGGAAAACCCTATATTGAGTACCCAAACTCAGTCTAGGTCAAGGCCATACTTGGTGGAAACCATGTTTCAAGCACGTACACTTCTTCAGTTCTCGAGCATTTTCTATGCTCAGTCTTCAGCCATTAAGTTCTATTACAACTCAATTGATTCTATACAAGGATTACAATTTTAGAACTCTAGAAACTGAGAAACTGACTAAGATGGCTTTTACAACCTTTGACCCACCAAAACATAAAAAGTAAAGGAATGATTTTTCTAACAAAAATCCTAACATTTATCAAATTATTTGTTGGGTTTGTGGCTAATTAATATATGTTAATTATTTTCTTGATTGGTACTCATCATACGAGCTTGAATTGATTATTTTTATTTTTAACACGCGTTTTAAGTGATTTATTTGACTATCTTTTCTACAATATGATCATTGACTAGTGAATAATGTTCATATATTGGCAGTTGGCACTTTGCATAAGCTTGAGTTGAAATTTTATATCTTGACACTTGGATATTCTTTGACTCTCATTTCTATTCCAAGTTTCTTATTGGTTTTTTGACTGGTAAAATACACTTCTTATTTGACATTTGACTAGTAAACATCATATTCATTTATTATGATTCATCCATGTGCAAAAATATATGTTATGATGTGATCACATTGAGCTCAATTCATTATGTTCTTCAAAAATATGATATGGGCCTTTAGAATCCATACGATACGTTAAATGTTTTAGCATGCAAAATATATTATGACTGAACATAATTTCTTAAAGCAAAAAAGAAGACGTTCTTTAAGTGCCTTTTGCACTCAATCCAAATATTTTCAGGTACGTGACGAAGGCAAGCTACTGGCATGAACCATTGGAACCTACTCTTTATGTTATTGCAAAGTTGGCTTATTCTTAATTGTCTACCTTTAGTCAACTTATGATGTATTCTATTTACTCTTTTTCCAATGCGGAATCGGTCAACATTATGCTATTGGTTCTAAGCTTTCATTGCTCTTAACTCTTGATTGACTATGAGACTTGAACTCTATGTGTTTTTAAACGGCTAACAGGTGCTTTCGGTTCAAATATGAATATTATTGTTGATTGTTTATGTTTACCTAATTCTTTATTGGTTCGTGGCTAGTTGTTCGCGTGTGTGAAACACACTAGTGCAAGTGCACACTATCACAAGTAATATAAAACGGAGTATTCTCCGAGTATCGATTCCACAGGGAAGGGGTAAAGGTGCACAAACACTCAACTCGGTTTAATTGATGAGGGAAAATGATTTGGTTTGTTTAATTATCCTAGGCATGAATTAACAAGGACTTGACAATAAACATAAAACAGAGGATGACCATAAAACAGGGGAAAAATGGGAAAAACTAGATCGGACAATTTCTTTTTAATCAACGATAAAAACGACCTAGGCTATGGAATCACTTGCTACAGTCATACATGCTACAGCATTGCAACAGCACAGAGTAAGTTGATGCCAAAATTGTTATTCCCAGCTAGATTTTCCAAAATAGATGAGATTGCCTTTCTTAATTTAAATTAACATATTTCTATGCCCAAATTCAAATTAAGTCCAGCACTATTCACAGCTCTCTTAGGCATTTTAACAAACACAACATCTACATATTCCTATGCAACATATTGTGTAGCAATTGAGGTTTCTACTCATAACCTTAATTTTTCCAAACCAAGATTAAGCATAAATCACAAACACAAGCTCCCACAAGGATTGCAATTAAGAGAATTAAACCTTCAAAAGCTCAAACTCCATGTCATTAACAACAATGTTGCACAAGAAAATCAAAACATGCAAGCTTCATCCATAGCCCAAGGTCAACTAATTTAGCTCATATTTACAAGGGTAAGAGCTAGATTCATGGTTTGATAGATGGAATTCATACTTAAAAACAAGAAATAAAAGATAGAGAGGACAAGAGGAAGAATCCCCCTTCGATTAGCTTCAACAAGGGACGATTCCTCAGCCCCGAGCTGGCCTCTCATCGGCGGCTAAGCTGCAGCTCGTCTCCTTCCTCTGCCTCAAGCACGTCCCGGTTCCAGCTCAGAAATCTCCCCCCCCCCCCAGCTCGATTTGTGGCGATGGAAATAGTGTGGATGATTCCTCCTTCTTTCTCTCGCCCTTGGCCTTTTATATCCCTCCCCAATTCTAGGTTTCCAGTTTTAGGAACATTCCCCAATTTGTCCTTGTGAAAAATGGCTGAAATTAATCTGTTTTCGCACTCCCACATCAGCAAAAATAGCATTAGCCACGTCATGCCCGAATTTTGACCAAGTTGACTGGGACTGGTTCAGCTCTACGTGCTACAGCATCTGCTTTCCTTTGCTACAGCATAGACTTCGAAAACAAGGCAATTTCCTGCACGGCAAACTCACTCCAAATCCTCCAAAAATAACGTTATTTACTCCAAAACACGAATTAAACATGAAAGGACTCGAACAACTAAATACAAGACCAAAACAACATTTATTTGGGTAAACATAGACGAAAGACTCTCTAAAACAAACTAAAATAAAAGAGAATATAACTCTTTTTCAAGAGTTATCACTGGTCTATATGTTAATTTTTTTTCTTAACTGGTACTTGTCATACGAGCTTGAATTGATTATTCTTATTTCTTAACACGCATTTGTCACTGATTTGTATGACTATCTTTTCTACTCCCTCCGTCCCATTAGAGTAGTCCCATTTCTTTTCGGCACGGAGATTAAGGGTTGTGAGTGTAGTGGAATTAATATTTTATTGGTGATTGTGAAAAAATTTGTCATTTAAGGAAAATGGGACTAATTTATGGGACAAACAAAAATGGGAAATGGGACTACTTCAATGGGACGGAGGGAGTACAATATAGTCATTTACTAGTAAACATTTGTATTCTTTTTTTACTAGTGTTGCACTAGCTCTGAGTTAAAATTCTATATCTTAGCACTTGGATGTTCTTTGACTCTCATTTTTATTCCAAGTTTCTTATTGGTTCTTTTGCTTGTCAAATACACTTCTTTGACATTTGATTAGTAAACATCATATTCATTTATTATGATTCCTCCATGTGCAAATATGGTGCTTTCAAGCACAAATATATGTTATTATGTGATTACATTGAGCTCAATCCATTATGTTCTTCAAAAATATGATATGGAGCTTGAGAAGCCATTTGATACGTTAAATATTTTAGCATGCAAGATGTTTTATGACTAGACATTATTTCTTAAAGCAAAAATAGAACGCCAATTGAGTACCTTTTGCGCTCAACTCAAATATTTTCAGGCACGTGACGAATGCAAGCTGCTGGCGTGGACCATTGGGACCCACTCCTAATGTTTTTGTGAAGTTGGTTTGTTCTTAATTGTCTTGCTTAGTCAAGTTATGATGTAATCTATTTACTCTTTTGGCAACGCGGAATTGGTTAATAGTATGTTATTTGTTCTTTGCTTATGCTGCTCTTGATTTTTGATTGACTATGAGACTTGAACTCTATGTGTTTTTGAAATGGCCAACTGGTGCCTTCAAATTCTTTTTTAAATGTATACATTAATTTTAAACACACACACCTATATGTTCTCAGAGAAGCTCAAACTTGTAAACTCTCTGGCACTTGAAAGGTGCTTTAACCACTACACCCGAGCGAAGTGACGCCTTCAATTTGAATATAAATTTTGTTGTTGATTATTTATGGTTATTTAATTCTTGTTGGCTTGATGGCTAGTTAATATGTTAAAAAAAAAAATTCTTGACTGGTATTCGTCATACGAGCTTCAATTAATTATTCTTATTTTTAACATGCATTTGTCACTGATTCATTTGACTATCTTTTCTATAATATAGTTATTAGCTAGTAAATAATGTTTGTATTCACTTGGATGTTCTTTGACTCTCATTTATATTTCAAGTTTCTTATTGGTTATTTTACTGGTTACTTCTTATTTGATATTTGACTAGTAAACATCATATTTATTTATTATGATTTGTCCATGTGCAAGTTTGTTCTTACACTCAGAATAAAAAAATTGGCTAAAGCTATTCGGTGTGTTTGTTTGGTGGCACTCATATCCTACTTTTGGGTCAGGCGGGACACTCACTCTTTTATTTTCTTTTTTTCTTTGGGTTGGGGGATGATTTACAGTATTTTTTGAAGAGTTGGAATTTAATTCCATGTATTAATTTGATTTGGGTTTGGAGAAGAATATTTGATTTTGGATAAAAGAAAAACTCTAATGGCACTCAAAATCAAGAAGCGTAGAGATGAGAAATATGAACCAATTTGTAACTAGAAATAGATTCACACTATCATAATCTAGCTGTTACCAATAATTCTTCACGGACTCAAATCAAATATCACGTATAAAAACCTCCAAATGATAGATTTCAAAATCAATCGCTCTCTTTTCCATTCTCTATTAGAATCGTCTGAATGCTAGCCTTTATGGATTTGAGAGTAGATGATTAAATTATAAGATACTTCAGATACCACAAATTAAGCAATTTGATGATCAAAAGCCGAAAAGAATTGAGTTGATTAAATATTATACATGAATCATAGGGAAAATAAGGATATTTTTTCCTACTGACTGATCTCATTTATAATCTTTTGAAGTGCATCGGTTGTGAGAGGAACATACAAGCAATCTTCGCCATCTGAGTTTCTTCTGGACTTCACCAATTCATGATCCTTAAACTCTGTCAGATGAGCATTTAGTGTAAGCTGGGAACTCACCAGAAAACGCTCCCGGCAGACGGCGTACAAATTGTTCAATGCCATTCCTGGAAGAAGAATACAACAGTTTGATCTGTCAATGCAAAGTGCAGGGAATGCAAGTAAAGTAATGGAAATGGACACTTGTCCACTTGCCTTCTCCATCAGGATGGGCTAGCTGATGCTCGGAGAGAACTTTGAACACGCTTTGAGCATTCGGTGTCAAACTCTGCAAAACTATTGAAGCTGTCTTCACACTCTGGGCACTGCCACTGTGAGCCAGAATCAGAGGAAAGAACATTCCTTCTGTTTTGTAGGGTGCATATGTAGGAACATGATACCAGTACCAATTGAACTGAGTGTGTACCATCTTCTTGTCCCATACTGCCACCACCAATGAAATAGTTTCAACATGCATAGTTATCAAGATTAGGTTTCTTCAGTTATTTTGGAAAAAAGAATGAACCAGAACCTCACAATCTTGAAATAATCCCAAAACCATCAAGGACAATATAATGCAAGCATAGTTTGGAACATGCCACAAGCACTAAACTAAGTTGTAGTATCGGATGGGACTTACATAAAGGTGCATTCACATGATCAATGGAAGCAACCATGAGAATATGAGAACAAGCTGCAAGTCTGGCGAGATATTGCTGTGTTTCAGAATCACGCAAACCAGGTCCATCGATGTTGTTCACCACAACGCAAACAAAACATTCACCATCCTCCAAATGGGGACCATCCAGAAATGAAATAAGATCATCAATGGATTGGGTGTGAAATGGTTGCTGGATTTTAGGATGGTTTTCCGAATTCCGCTGGGTTTTTAATTGATCCCACAGAAGTTCAGCTAATGAAACTGCAACCTACAAATTTCATATCCATGAATTACATAGCATTGTTAGGATTCTGACAGTTTATCTTCCTATTTATCATTACAAAGAATAACACTACAGGGAAAACCAGCAGAAGTGTGAGTATTAATCACCCAGACAAATAGAAACACAAGAGTTGAGTATTTCAGATGGCAATGGTACAAAAATTGAGATACTTAGGGATGTCAATAAAGCCCGAAACCGATGGGTCGGCCCGAAACCGGTGGGCTAAAATGCGGGTTAGGGTAAAAAATTTCCAACCCGAAATTATTTTTAACCGAACGGGTTGAACCTGACGGGTTGGCGGCCCGAACGGGCTGAGCCCGGTGGGTTGCGGGTCGGCCCGTAGGTCCGGCAATATTTAATAATATATTTAATAATTTATTATTTATAATTTCTAATACTATTTATATCCTACTATACCCATTAATTATATACCTAATTTCCTAGACCTAATTTTCTGTCACACAAAATCTCATCAATCTCTCCCAATGACGTAGTCCTTTACCCTCAAATCGAAAAATCTTTCATTTCTTCCTCTTTCACTGTCTTCCACTCGTCACTCTCCTAATTAGCGTACCTACTCGTTTTTTCCTTTCAAGAACCTTTAGCCACTCGTTGTTATGTTCACCCAAGTGAAAGCCATATTTAATTTTTTAATCATTATTTTATCATTTTATACGTTGAGAAATGTACTTCTATTACTTAAATTAGTTGGTATATAAGGATTGATGTTTTTTTTTTCTTTTCAAACTATGATTATTCACTTATCATTATTTTTTTGCAAAGATATTGTTATTTGATGTCTTTTATTTATGTTGGTTCATCATTTTCTTTTTTTATTTTATTTTAGGGGTTGTTAAAATATATTAAGAAAATCTTTACAAAAATAAACTCGTAAATATTGTCAACCCGACGGGTCAACCCGAAAACCGGTGGGTTAGGGTTAGGTTCAAGAATTTTTAACCCGATAAAAATTCAGCCCGATTCAACCCGGACCGAATAGCCCGCAGCCCGATAGGGTTAGCCTGAAACCCGACGGGTTAGCCGATTGACATCCCTAGAGATACTCTATAAAACTATGTCACAATAAGAAAACCATATCAGGTTTAATACCTGTTTAAGATTGATTGACTGAAGATATCCATTGATCACAACAACGGAATAATCAGTCAATGCAGTAGAAGCAAAGTCTTCTATCAACGCCTTCTTCGACCCAAAACCATACATTAGGAGCCCAAATCTACACCTTTATACATTGATAGAAAACAAATCAATACTTTAAAATGCCTAAAGGCTAAAACTCATCCAACACATAAAAAAAACAAGAAAAAGTAAAGAGTAAGAAATTTACCTCAACATAAAAACCCATTCTGAATATAATTTCTTGTAACTGTTAATCAAATCACGGATTTCTTTCTCGTGCTTGAACTCAAGTTTGGCATATGCTTCTCTTAGCTCCTACGAGAAGAGCATAAAAACCCAGTCTTTTTTCCATATTTTAACAGAAGATTACACAAGGAAAACAACAGAAAACCCAGTAATACCTGTTCGTCAACAATGTCGATGTCGGAAACCTTGCGCGCAGATTTCTTTCCCGCGCCGCCCAATTCTTTTGCTAAAAAGTAGTTTCGTGAGAACCCGAACTCCTCTTCTTCGACGTCGTTGGGCTCCATCCTGGAGATGTGAAGAGAGGAGACAATGTTCAGTTCAAACACATGCAAATTGAATGGCGAACACGTGCCCTAGTCGGATCTGCAAGTTTTTCTCTAACTCGAATCAACAGAATCCAATTAAAATTAAAGAAAAAATTGGAGTGATGGATTACCGTAGGGTTCCGAATTTGAATAAAATAACTGAAGGCGGCCTAGTCTTTGAAGGCAACGATCACTCTAAGTTGGGAATAAACATCACATAGTTTTCCCGCCTACCCGTGAAGGCAATAAAGAAAAGAAGAGAGAGAGGGGTGAAAGGAGAGAGAAACTGCGCGCAAAATACATCAATGAAACAGGCCTGCTCTATCCGTTCCGCAAAAGAGTCCAATTCATCTCGAGCCAAGTTATCAATATTTATCAATTTAATAGAATTAATATTTTATTAATAATTATCAAAAAAATTATCATTATTATTTTCATCAGTGTAGTGAAATTAATATTTTATTAATAATTGTGAAAAAATTATCATTTTAAAATGGAGGGAGTATTTGTCTAACAATAGAGTCCTGCGTTTTCTTGAATTTTATTTTTTTTAAGTTTGTTAGAATTAAAATTGAGAAATCTTTTTTATTGAAAAATCAATACTGATTAGTTACCGTTGATGATTCAAAGTAAGGGGTTCTAATTTCTCATGTGAAAAATACACATTTAATTTCTCAATAAATAAATTGAGAATGTTTTATTCAAAATTCAAATCCAATCAAGGGGTCTTTACTTTATTAAAGAAAAGTTAGGATAAAAGGAAAATAGAAGTCAAAATATATATTATAAATGTAATGGCGTATTACAATATATTTGAAACATAATTTATAATTTTTAAAGATGATAAGTAGAGAAGTTAAAAGTGTGAATTTGAGCCTGAATCGAAAGTAATGCCAGCTTTATGTACATTACTTAGCATGAACAAAAGAAATACAGAGACAGACAGACTACAAAATACAGGGAAGGTAAGTATGCAAACTAAATGAGCATATCTGCATAGGCTTCGAGCCCTTGGCTGCCTAGACATTGTTTCAGCTTGTATAGTGCTCGACTTTCCAGTTGTCTAACTCTTTCCTTTGATAATCCAAAACCCACACCGATTTCGGACAGGGATTTTGGCTTCCCATCAGCAATGCCAAATCTCAATCGGATGATCTTCCTCTCCCTAGGATTCAGAACACTCAACAGACTCCGAACATGTTGCCTCATTAGCTGCTTTGATACACCCACTTCTGGGATTTCAATTGTAGTGTCTGCAGTAATCTCCTGTATAAAAAATGGTGAAGGTCCGGTAGCAAAACTAGTTAGACGTCAAGAAAAGATGATTCCAAGCATTTATTTTTGGCAGTGGAATTCTCAACTTATTTCAGAAAGTTCTCCACTAAAAGTTGTTTATATGAAAATCCTGGTTCAATGGGTTCGTCAGATTAGTTTTTCTTGATTCAAAGATTTCAAGAAAATTATATTTTTCTTGGGGCCATACTGATATCTTTAAGTTAGAAGCTTAGCCAGATGGGAAGAGAATTAGAAACAACAGTGACCTGAAATGTAGTATCTTGGTCCATCCAGACGGTCTGTTGCATGGAAAGAGGCACTCTAGCAGTGTAGAGCAATTTCTCTAGTCTCTCAACTGACATTCCAGCAAATGTTGCGATATCTTCTTTAGAAGGGTTGTGATTACCTTGTTGGACACATAATTTCTTTGCTTCATACACCTTGGAGAGAAGGCCATAAACATTCTCCTGAAACATCAAAAAGGTTTCAATCAACTTTTTTTCCATTCTCTTTCCAATGGAGAGAGGTTAGGGAATAGCTGAAATTTATTACTCCCTCATTAGTCCCAAATGAAAATTGCACAGAAACCAATGTATGTGAGTGTAGTGGAATTAATAATTTATTGATGAGTGTGAAAAAGTTTGCTATTTTAGGAAACGGGACTAATAAATGGGACGAACAAAAAAGGTAAGTGAGACTAATAAAATGGGACAGAGGGAGTAAATATTAGTAATAATCTTAAACTTTATAGTTTAGAGATGATGTACCACATAACATAATCAATAGCCAAAACATGCTTTTGGAAAATGATATACTGCAAATTATGGGAGAGGAGGGCATTACTGGTAAGCGAATTGTCCTAGAGTGCTGAAATAATGCTTTCCTAACTGACTGTCTTATCCACCAATATGCATAAGTAGCAAATCTGCAACCCACTTGAGGCTTGAATTTCTCAACACTCTTCATTAGACCCATGCTTCCTTCCTACAACAAAGCAAAATGATTGCATCATAAAAACTCACAAGATTTCTTACCTACCCTAGTTAGGTGCAATAAAATTACGATAGGAAAAAGACACAAGAATCGATGCTAATTTATTCCCATAGCAAAGTAAAACATATACTAGCAACTCGAATTGACCTGCAACAGATCCTGAAGGTTAAGACCACGCCCTTGGTACTGCTTAGCAATGTGAACCACCAAGCGGAAATTGGCATAGATTAACTTTTGTCGACTGTTGTTGCCAATGTGAACCTGTGACTTCAAGGAAGAAGAACTCATCCCAACGGCAGCAGCCCACTCAACCAGTGTAGGTTCACGGGAAAACTGAGCATGAAGACGAGTTTTCACTTCTTGTAATTTCATTAACTCCTACACAACATGAATAATTACAGGAAGTTGAGACCATAAAATCAGAAACCATCATTGAAGGGCAATTCTCAAGAGAACAGCAATAAACCTGTATCTTCATAATTAACTCTGACTCTTCTGTCGCAGTCAAAAGTTGGGTTGTTTCTGGCCCCCGTAAAAAGAGTCTAAGGGGATCATTAAGATCAAATCCATCATCAAGTTTTCTATGTGATCCTGGATTCCTGTGATGACTGGTTTCATGAAACTCAACCTCTGGCTTAGGTTTCCTTCTCTTACTTTGCCTCTCCAAAAGTCGAGTAGATCTTACAATTCTGTGTACAGGAACGCCAGCCAAATCTCTAGAAATCAAAAGGAACAAAAGGCTTGAGGTTTAACATTGTGCAGTTAATCTTATGCAGGAAAAAAATGAAGCTGAGACATAAAAGGCAAAAAGATGAAGATACCAGGAACCATACCTTATACAAGAAGAATCATTAAGATGAACTCCCAAAAGTTTGGCATCTTTGGCAATCGAAATAGCCTCTTTGCACGCTGAAAAGGCTTCCTTTGCAAGTGCAACAGCATGATCTGCTTCTAGACCAGTTGAATCTTCGCTTTTACTTGAAATAGACTTCGTTGTCATAGGATCGGGAAAGGATGTTTCCTTTTTTTGTAAGGATGCCAATCTGATTCAACAAAATATAAAAAATAAAATCTAAAAAAAAGCATGGTACAGAGAAACACTCATAATGTTTCAAGCAAAATACGAATTAGGAATTTCTGGTAGTTGATTACTCTTACAAATACCATAATTCTGGCCTGCGAAGCAACTGAAGCTGAATGTCATTTACATGTTGATTAGGACCAACATTATCGTTCCCTTCATGAGATGAAGATGCAGGTGCCAGTTGCCTATCCAGTGTTTTCTTTGACCAGAAAGGAACATAAAAACTATATCAAATATGGCAGGAATAGTTTTAGCATGAATAAGTTGGTTAACACTTTAAAAAAAAAAAAAAAAGCAAGTACATATCTTGATGATAACATAATTGATACCAAAATGATTGCAGTTTCGACAATAGGAAGAAAATATACTTATGCCCAACTAAAACAAATTGTTTCCTAAATGTGCTCGAATAATTTGGCAATCAACATCTACTACCACAGATAAAGCTTTGCAAAGAAAACAATCTTACCAGAAATGCACGGCCCTCCTTTAAACATGGCAATGCTCTGCTGTCATTGCGCTGGTCCTGAATAAGAACTGAAGGGGGGGGTTAAAAACTAGCTGACAGAAAGGTAAGATCTGGAATTACTAGCTCATGCAGCAGCAGAACTGCAAATTTTGTAAGTAGCATGGAATTCATAATGTTGGAAAATAAAGAAACACCATTCAAACCACCTAAGGGCTAAGAAGCCAATTGAATCCTTATGGCCCTCCATCTTAAGTGATTGTACCCATTGTGAAGCTATCTTACCTAATCTAAGTCTCCGACTGGACATGGTCAAACACAAATCTAGCTTGATAGATCTAAATCATTCTTATTTTCTGGCAGTGAAACCGACAAAGAAAATACTATTCTCAAGGCTCATCTTATCAGTTACTTGCTTCAATAAGGTGGAGATAACAATTCGAGCCTTCAGGTCCTTCAGAGGGGCCGCAATTACGTGGCTCTCTGCTGAGGTAACACTTATTTTGGTTACCTTCAACTTACACCAGTATTGTATCCCTATAATTTCTCTCGACACCTTCAGTTTTGTATGCTAACATTTGCATCAAGATTTAAAATTTTGAAACATCAACAAACACAAACTATCAATTGTTTAAAGCAACACCATATAAAATGATAGCAAAACCATTATTAATGCGCCATCCATTAGCGTTCATCCACAACCAAAACTCAAGTATATCCAAAACCACGTAGATTTCTGGAAGGTTCCATACCCTCGCATACAAAAAATTTCATATATTAATAGTTTCCCCTCGACATTCAAATTTAAACGCATTAACAACTTTCTCTCTCACACACACATACACGCTTAGGCACACTCAATTGCTAATTCAGAGACGTTATAAATAAAATCTAAATAACACCTGAAGAAGAAGAAGACGTGGAGGAGCGATTCCTGAGCTGAGCTCTGAGAGACAATTGCAGTGGAGAAGAAACCAAACTCCTTCCTGCCTCCATAAACTAATACTTGAGGCAGTTTCTGCGATCGAACATGAAGCGAAAGAGAAGGCTGAGAAGAAACCAAACTCGTTCAATGCATTGAGTGCAGTTTGTTGTAGGAAATATATGAAGCAAATGAGAAGACAGAGAAATGAGAATGAACAGATAAACCCCATCGTTAAATGGATGAGATTTTTCCCGATATTTTCTCAGGAGTGACTATATTGCCCCCATAAAAACCTCATATATTCCACAATGGGTGGGCCTCTTGAACTTTGACATACAAAAATTCGGTCCAACTAAAATAATCTATTTTGCATTTTCATGGACCATAAAATATTGTTGTATAAATAAGTCATGCAGTATATGCAAACTAAATACTCCCTCAGTCCTGGTTAAATTATCTACATTTGACCGAGCACAATAACTAAGGAATGTAAGTGGTAGTGGGATGAATATTTTTTTTATGAGTGTGAAAAATTTGCTATTTTAGGAAAGTAGATTAATATTGTAGGACAGACGAAAAAGAAAATGTGAACAATTTACTTGGGACGGAGGGAGTAATAAAAAAGAACTGATGAGGTCAATAGCTTTCTTCCGCAAAATAGTTTAAGACACTTAAATCACTTGTATTCTGAGTTGGGATACAAAACTCATTTGTATAATTGAGGAAGTCAAGAATCTTTTTGGTAGCGCCAGTCCTATTGAAGTTGAGGAAGTCAGCAATCTTTTCGGTTTTTCGATTGGTTCGTGGCCTATGAAATTTTCGGGAGTTCCGTTGGCCTGCAAAAAATTTTGTAACCATCAATTTTCTCCTCTCATTGAAGGTGGCTTGGCAATCAGTGTGTCGGCCTAAAGATGAAGATGGCTTGGGGCTGCGGGATCTAAAAACGTGGAACAAAGCCCTTCTTTTGAAAACCCTGTGGAATATTCATAGCCGACAAGAGTCTCTCTGGATCAAATGGGTGCATGCCGTCTACTTGCGGATTGATGACCCCTGGACGCATGCTTGCAGCACCCGTGACTCGGGTTGATGAAAATTATCGTTTCCTTACGTGACTTAATTCTTCATAACTGTAATGGTGATACTGCTGTTGCTGGAGACCTTTTGTCATCGTGGTTTGGTAATAAGGGTGTTGTTGTTGCCTATGACTACCTTCGTTAGAAAGGGAGGCGCTTATTTTGGCACAGACAGGTTTGAAAGTATTGGATCCCTCCTCGCTTTTCTATCTCACTTTGGTTTATTTTGCAGGGCAAGCTTAAGACGCGGGATCAACTTAAGTTTCTTGGAGATGATGTCCCTCTTGACTGTGTTTTATGTCGCCGACACAATGAATCAAACTCTCATCTTTTTTTTTCGTGTGATTTTGCAGCTGATGTTTGGTGTGTTGTTCGTGAATGGCTTGCATTCGTACACAGTCCGGTCACAGTTGCGAGCTCACTCAAATGGTGCTTTCGTGAGAGACCTCGTTCACGGGTGCTAAAGAAGGCTAAATTGATTGCTTTGGCAGCCACGGTGAACCATTTGTGGTATGTGAGGAACCGTTGTATATTCGACGGTGAAACTCCGTTAATTCCTTCAGTAATCAAGAAAATCAAAGAGGATGTCTTCAGGCTTCTCGATTCATGTTTCCTGGTGGACGAAGTGGTTACTCATATGGATTTACACACCAGATCTTAGTAGCTTTGGCTGTGATATTTTACTCCTGGTCCTTTCTCAGTATATGTATCTTGGCCTTTGTTTTGCTTTGTTTCGTGTTTGCGCTTGGCTGGTCACCGTGCGTAAACTGATCTTTGGTTCTTGACTCGTGGGTATACCCACGTCCTTTGTAAGGCATTTGCCTCAAATACTTTTATTTTCTATGCATTTTTGATTATATACAAGTATAATAGAGCATAATCAAAATTGGTATACACGAAAGCCGGCAATGGTTTTGCAGGGTTAGGCCATCCTTAACTATCAACATTATTTCTCAATCAACTCTATATTATTTTCAAGTTAATTTATCAATTTTCCTGTATCATCAACACTAAACTTGCCTCTAAATATTTTTTTTATTATTCATTTAAGTTTTCATTAATATTTATATATTTTCAATATTAAAAATAAAAAATTAATTTATCAATTAATTATTGCCAAAGTGCTTCTCGAGCATCTCACCAACACCTAACGAGTTTTGCAACCATTACAAAAATACAACCCAAAGCCTTTAATTATGTTGTGTTCTTTTCTTTTCTTTCTTGCACAAATCATGTGAAATTATTGTTTGGTTCGCTACCCAAGGGACAATCGAAAGGGTAAGTGTGTAAATATTACAAACTATATGTTTTCTAGATAAATGTTAAAATGATAAATTTTTCGATGATTAAAAAATAAAGTACTTTCATCTCTAATATTACCATAAATTATTTCAAAATCTCAATATTAGGGGCGTTTGATTTAACTGTCGGGAATCATTATGGGTATGAGTTTGATAGTAGAGGGAATGAGTATGAGTTTGATTTTTGGGAGTCATTCTCAATTCTGATGTTTGGTTTACTAGATGGGTTTTGGAATCATTTTAATTCTAATGATTTATTTTTTAAGTTTATAGGTTGATAAAATAATTAAATTGTTATACAAATAATAATTAATTTAATAATAAAATAACAAAATAAAATTATATTAAAATAAATAAATAATCTATTTATCTTCTTATTAAAAATTAAGATACACAATAAAATGATTGATTTTATAATAATATATAATTATAATAACATATAATATTATAAATAATATAATTATAAAAAATATTATAAAAAAGAAAAAGTAAATAAATAAGAAATAATTATAAATAAGATGAATTAAAAAAATAAGAAATAAATAATTAATTTAATAATTAAAAATTAAGAAAATATAATCATATTAAAACAAATAAATAATATATTTATATTCTTATTTATTTTATAAAATATAAAATAAAGATAAAAATAAATGATTAATATAATAATGTTATTATTTTAATATATTAAAAAGAATAATATATAATTATAATAACATATAATATTTTTATATTGTTATTTATTTTATAAAACATAAAATTAAGATAAAAATAAATGATTAATATAATAATAATATTATTTTAATATAATATTACAAAATAATATAATTATCAAAATATTTTAGAGTAATATTATAAAAATAAATAAATAAGAAAATAATTATAAAATTGTATGAAATAAATAATTTTGATTATGAGATATGAGAATGAAAATGAAAACCCACCATTTTGGAGGGTTTTGATGATTCCCAAATATTTGAGTATCATTCCCATTTTTTCATTCTCATACCCTTTAATTAAACCGTAGATTTCGGAATCATTCAATTTCCTCATTCCGAAACCCACCAACCAAACGCCTTCTTTCGCCACATCCTTTCAAATTTAATAATTTTACATGTTAACTTATTTTATCAGTGGAATCTGTGTAACCCACAATGTGTCAGAGAACTCAGAAGTTCGATGAAAACTTCTAGTAAATGAAAATGGAAACTAAGGGAAACTATCATATTTTAATATATCAATGAATTTTAATATTTATCCTAACTTTCTTTTAGAAAATTATACCCTAATAATTGTCAACTTAGAAAAAATTTCCCTAACATTTTTCATATTATGAAATTTTACTATAATATTTATTTTTGTTAATTAAAAATATCACCAGGTAATTAACAAAATAAATTCCCAATACACCTCATTGATTTATAAAAAAAATACATTTATATAAATGTCTTGCATCCACTAAATCATGAATTCAAACTTCAACGAAAATTATATGGCTAAGATGGCTAAGATGACATTTAAATTAATACACTTTATACCAAAATGTATGCATATAAACATATAATTTATACATTCAACATGAATTACAACAATTTTCTCATAAAAGAAAATACACAGGCTCAAAATAGTTAACTCAACAATCAAAAGCTACATAAGCAAAGTTCCAAACCTGTAATCTATTGCAGTGCTGAATCTTTCGACGATCAAGAATTTGTCGGTAACTCTTAACAAGCCAGAGACTACTAAAACCTCGTATGAGGGGGCTCGGAGAAGTCCTTCACTTCGTAGGGGGCAAATTATAAGCAAATCGAGGTCGAAAACGTTCCTCGATTAAGCTCCCCTACACTTGCTGCTGATATTTACACTAGTAACAGCAAAAGTCAGAATCAAGTTGGAGCATTGTATCAGTAGTGAGTAGTTATGCCTGCACCAATTTCAAACATCAACTAGAGTCTTATAATCCGGTCAGCAAGTTCTCACGAGCTTCGATGACCATACGCGGAGCAGCCAGCTACTGTCCATGAATTTTAGGTCACTTATCCTCCTTTTGCCCTTTGGTTTGGGTTCATCAGAAGGTTTATTCTGATCTTTATTCTTCAAGGATGGCTGCGGGTGGCCTGCACCGGTGGATGCCTCGACAACTTGGATGATCATTTCGCGGACTTCACTCATCTTGGGCCGCGTTTTGGGAAGTCTGGACAAGCAGCGGTTAGCTACAAGTGATAGCTTGTGAGCTGATCTAAGCGTTTGCTTCCCTTCCAGCTTTGGATCCAGGATATGTTGAAACTTTTTGGGATCTGAAAGGTATGGTTTCACCCATTCTAGTAGCTTCTGCTCGCCTTTCGGGCGATGCCGATCCAACGGGCGTCGACCGGTGATGAGTTCATAAAGGAATACCCCGAAGCTCCAAACATCACTCTTTGATGTGAGACGACCGGTTTGAATGTATTCAGGAGCTGCATAACCCATAGTCCCAACAACCTGACAACAGTATATAATTATCAAACACGAGTAACAAATCAGTAAATACATACCAAAGGTGTTGTAGTCTAACGATAACCCTCACACGTAAGTGGGTCAAAGACTCGTAACTCATTTCCAAAAAAGAATAGTAAGTAGAGACAACCCACCCCCCCATTTGTGAATTGGAAATAGTACTCTTCTGCATGATGCCAAGAAGGCTAGAACATCTTCTAGTGTATACCGGTCACACGCCTTTTCTCGATTCATTGGTTTTGGTCAGTCTCAACAGTGCAGAACCATCAAACACATTATTATGTGACCAGACCAGACTACTTGCTTATATAGTCAAGCTGGAAGATTATCTAAGCGGCGTGGAAAATAGTAACATTTTCGATCGAGAAACTTAGGTTTAGGAAGACAAATTGTGAGCTCCTACAGGGTGATTGAGTTATTCATTTTGCTACAAAACCAAACTCTATATTCCCAATTCACAAATATTAGTTCTCAGAAATATTAAATATTCCCAATTCAGGTTAACCTTCACGGAGTCGCGGGCAATTCATCCATCCAACAAGTTCAATAAATCATGCTAGGAGGAGTTTGCAGAACCAAAACATTAAAAACACAGCTCCAGAAGTTAAGATGCAACAGAACCGGAGTGACTCATAGATCCAAAACCAATTCAAAAAGGGAAGTTAACCATCTCGCATTGAGCTTACCGCTGTTGAAACATGTGTTAGTCCCTCCTCAGGACCCAATCGAGCCAATCCGAAATCTGATAGTTTAGCATTCCATTGTTCATCTAGAAGAATGTTAGAGGATTTAAAATCTCTGAAGATGATCAGCAGATAAGAGTATGATCAAAGTTAGAGAAGCAACAAATTGCATTGCATGTGCAAGCTCTATGTAAAATAAAGGAACACACACTTTATTGCATACCATAAAATAATGGAGTAGTTTTAAGCAGTAAAAAGAAAATAGATTGAAATCCAGATATGGCACTAGGTTGAGGGGAAAACATTGAACTTCAAACAACCTGAAAATCCATTTCCTCATGCAGGTACGCCAAACCGCGTGCAGCATCTAGGGCAATCCTAAGCCTCATATCCCAAGAAAGGGATGTGGTGGATCTGATTGATAAATGGTCTTCCACACTTCCATTGGGCATATATTCGTATATTAGAAGCCGTTGGATTCCTCTTTCATCATCCTCAGCACAGTAACCAATAAGTTTCACGAGATTCGGATGCTCGACAATACCAAGAACATTAACTTCTGTCACCCATTCTTTGTGACCCTGGCATGTAAAAGTATAGTTCACCTTTTTCATTCAAATTGCAAACAGAATCTCTTTCTTCCATTCAGACAATTAAATCTGGTAACATCAAAAACTCGACTAGGAAAACACTAAAAGCTTTACTAATACAAAATCACAGAAACCCGTGAATTATGGTAGTAAGAAATTAATGAAATTTTACACGGCCTAACACGCGTGATCAGAAACAGAAAAAAATACATATATAATAACAAGTTTTCATTTATGGTACAACCCACAAAAGATACTGTGTTACTGCTGGCAGACCTGATAGTCATTTTCAAACACTGTTTAAAACAAATTGTTATTTTGATTCATTTCCTTATGAACACAAATTAAATAACTGATACAACTATATGATTTACTTTTTTCAGGACAGTAGGCAATAACTAATGCTTCTCAAAGTTAAGGACAGTAGACAATAACTATTGCTTCTCTAAGTTATGTTGCCGTGTCATCATTGATCTCAACATTAAACACATTCCCACTGACCATTCACCAACAAATATAACATGGCAAAATATTGTCTTCTAACACATAAAACTAATACTCTCTGCATAGAACAAGAAATTATCACGTGTAACAGGTAATTATCTGAAAACTGAAACAGAAGAACAAACATGAGTTGAAGGTACCTGCAGTCCTCTGCGGCCAAGTTGTTTTACAGCCACATCGATTTTATTAGCTGGATCATCAGAACTCTTGATGACACCTTTAAAAACACATCCAAAACCCCCTTCCCCAAGTTTGGCAGTTCTGCTGAAGTTTTTTGTCGCTTGTTTCAGTTCTGGAAAGGTAAAAACTTTAAGATTACTAGCTCTCTCACTCAAATTAGGGAATTGGCTGCGACTTCTGGACTCGTTGCTTGTATTTGATACATCCTGAGAATTAAATTCGGATCCAGATTGCTTTATTTCGTTATCAGTAAATGAAGACTGAGTTGAATTTGCCATTGGTGTCTTTGGCTCTTCCTTTTTGTCACCATAGTAGAATTGAAAGCACTTCATGGCCATAAAATGGTCTTTACTACTATTCACTACAAATGAAATAAAAGAAATAATGTAAAAATCCTACAACAGGCAGGAGAATTTAAGGGAATTGTTAACTAAGGTTCAAGTTGGAGTTCAACGAAAACGAAACTGTTTTAAGTAGAAGCAAGCTATAAGAGATTGATCAGCAGATCTTAGAAAATCTTAGAGCGGTCCGTGACTTGTAAAAAGGCACCATAAGATACAAGCAGATGCCCAAAACTAAATTTCAAAACCCGTGGTTTACATTATCAACAAGCATGATTTTTCGCAGCAGCTTTCTCCTAGAGTATTAACTACATAACCATCATAGTTTCTGCTTTGAGCACTAGCCATGATTCCCTCTCTATCTTCCATACACAAGTCTTTGAAGAACCCCAGAAAACCCCATATTCTTGGATAAGACAAGATATACAATCCTAATAAAGCAATGTTAAAACCTATTTTTTCATATAAGACCGATCATACTATCCATGTAAAGCTTAACTAACTCCCAAATCAAGCATGAGACAAGCATCATGAGCTGAAGACCGCAACCCTAATTTAATATCAAGAATCTAATCACGTTAATCAAATAAATCCCAAATTGACCAACCAACTTTCAGAGAACTCCCACATCAAAATTATGCCAAATAAAGGAAAGAAGCTTTACGCGTTTGACTTCTCATTAAAAAGAAGAAGTCCGAACACTTTCACTAGTTTCCAGAAAAAAAAAACAACAACAAAAGAAAAAATCAAGAACTGATCATCATTCCCCCACATCACGAAACACAGATCTTCAAGCAAAATTTACCTTTTTTCCTCCTATATCTGGAATTCTTTCTCGATTTTGAGAATGACCCACAAAGTTTCGATCTCGAATCTGCTAAAAGGAAGACTCAAACGCCGGGTCTCAAAAGAGAAGTCAGGCAGCGCCACCTCGTTAAAAGTCTTGTTCAACCATCAACGAAAATTTTGAAAAAACGAAAAAAAGAAATGCAAGACCACACCGCAATAATTATAATTTAATAACTACACAAACGAAACGCGATAGATATGCATTCAAATTGTTGTGCGCATGTACAGTTGTGGTGTATTTGGGAGATTAAAAGCGCACGAAAACTGGGAGTGGGTGTGAAGGCGACCTTTGCATCAAAGCTAGGTGAGTTAAGTGTTGGAGAGAGATGGAATGATATGAATAATGATACGAAGAATTCGTCTTCACACAGACGGCTACTGCTGGAACTAGTCAAACTTTTCCATCACAGAATCTTTAAATCACACGGAATTTAAACTACCTTATCCTTGTTCTTACATTACAGCGTGTTTTCCTTAATTCTGGAATAATCTTTTTATAATTGCTCATAATATATGTTTAGGATAGATAATGACAGGATCTAGAAATTTATTGTAGGGAGTTTTTCTTAAAAAAACAATACAAAATCGAATAACCCTGAAAAAAAAATTTATGTTTACCGATATTTTTAGCCTCATATCCTTTTATTTCTGTTATTTTTTAGTCCATTTTTCTTCAACACAACATGAAAAAATTTCAATTCCAGCCCCCTTTTGTATGTGTAGATATGCCGGTGGGAATAGAGATGAATATGAGATGATTCGACCCACAAGTTATTTGAGATTCATTCAACGAAATGTTTAATCAATTTAATATTATTCGAGCTGAGCTACTTGAGTAGTTATTTAATTTGAGCTTCAAGATACTCGATGCAATAGCTCGTAAATTTTATCAAACTTGAGCTTAGTCAAACTAAATTTATTAGTCTTATCAAGCTTAATTTATTATTTTAGTCCTAAACTTATTATTTCGTGCGAATAATTGAAGTGTTTTTTTTTTTTTTTTTTTTTATCAAACTTGTTTAATTGAGCTCGATTCGTGATTGCATTGTACCGGGGATATGTTTTTAGGCAACTCAAAATTTTGATTTATAGCTGATATTATATTGTGTTTTTTTTTAATCTATTCTACTTTAATTATATATTAGTATTTAATCGATTAATTTAATGAGCAAAAATCTATTATAGCAATATGGTTAAATATACTTTAGTAAATAACAATCCTTATGAAATACTCCAAAAAATAGCTAAAGCACTTTTTCATCAATTTTTCTTCCATAAATACCCTTCAATTATTTCTCTTTTATTTATTTCAATTATAATTGTTTTTATTTCTAATATTTTTATATTTTTTATTTCTAATACACATTTCTAATTCTATTATATTTTATCATTTATTTCTGTAATTACTGTTTTTAATTCTTGTATTTGTTTATTTAGTTGTGTCATTTGAATATCTAAATGTAATGTTTGTCTTTTTAGTGGCTCAGGCCATTTATTCTGGCTTATATTACTTGTACTAGCTCTTGCTTGTTCTATGATACCTTTTGAGATTGGTGTATTATTTTGAATTCTTTGAGATGAACTTCGTTGAATGAATTTTTGTAGGCTATTATCTTTTTTTTATTACAGTACTTGTAGTACTTAATAGTTCGTCTGTATATATTCTATCTCTATGTTGAAAAATTATACTTAAATTACTATTAGTTAATGCATAAGATACTTTGTAACTTACAGTAAATGGTATGTCTAAGGATTTCATTAAATCTTTTTTAAGAAAATTACATCGGACTCCAATTGAATCACTAAAGGTTTGTGTTTGGAAAGGAATTCCATATTGTAATGCAACATTGAATTTAATGATGTCAAAACCTAGATTGCCATCTATTTCTCCTATAATTTTATCTTTTTCATTCAAAATTCTATTGTCAATAATTTGTAATTGTACGGGTGTGTCTATTGTTGTGAAATAAGTAGATTTTACTATTATTTGTATTATTCCAATATGTATGTATCCTAATTTCTTCTGATCTCTTTTAGGTATTTTTTCTATTTTTTCTTTTATTTTTTCTTTATTCATTATGTATGCTTGGAATTCATAATTTGCTTGATTCATGTATACTAATGATTCTCCACTCATTAATCCATAGTATACTATATTTTCTCGATTTAATATATTTGATATTCTTTTATTAAATGTTGGGATTTCTATACTTTCTTTGGAATTAAGTGTTAATTCTCCTCTTTTCCGTACTTTATTTATTATTTTTTTATCGAATATTATATCAGACAAGTATTCTCCAATTGATTCTGTTTTTATTATTTCTTTTATATCTTCTTTATCTTCTTGCTCTTGCCTCGAGTTTTCTCCCTTTCCAAAGATATTCATAGTAATTGTTTAATGTTTTCTTTATATAAATTTATTCGTGGGATTTTAAATTTTTCACCTTGTATTTTTAGTATTAATTCTTTGCTTTTTATTTTATAATTAAAGTTTTCTAGAAAATCTATCCCTAATATTATTTCTTTTTGTTCTTGTTTAGATCTTCCATCGATTGGTATTTCTATTTTTACTGAAAGTGTTTTACTAAAAATAATATTAACAGATGTATATTTAGTGTTTCGTACTGGAGTTCCTTCGAGAGTAATATATGTTACTTCTGGATATAAATCATAAATTTCTGTTGCTAGATCTTCACTTATAAAACTTGTACAAGATCCTGTGTCTATTAATGCAACAACTAATTTTTTGTTTATACTTGTTAGTATATGATATTGATTATAATTATTATGATCTAATTTAACTTCTATGTTCTTCATATCATTTATTACTCTGTCGGGCCTGCTATATTCTGTCACAGCGATATAGATTGCCACTTTGACATTTCATGCTTGATATGTTGAACTTTGTAAAAGAGTTGTGTGATTCCATACCTGAAATATTTCTTCTTCAAGATCTCAAGATCAATTCGGCAAGATAGCTTCTTTTTTGTAGCCTTCTTCGGATCCGCCAGAGATCATATGTAGAGAAAGAAACTTATCATATATGAAGGATATGTTATAATAGGAAGTGTGTCATCTCCTAATGAGAGAGCCACATTATTTATAGGCGACGAAAGGTCTGCCTTTTACATAATTACCCTTGGAGGGGTACCACTACACATGGATGGGTACCACTACACACAGTAGAATCTAATAATTTACATAGTAGTTACAAAAGGAAAGAAACAAAAGTACAGAAATAGTGATGTCTTTTCACATCTTTTTCTCTTCTATTGTCTCAAAGTCTGCATCTCCGTCGGTGCTTGGTGTACATATGCTACAGGCATGATCTCCAGAAAATTCTTCTATCAGTCTGATACAAATTTGTTGCTTTATTTCTGGAGTGTATTCGAAATCAATTCCTTGTAAATCTCTTAGGAATTTTTCTATATATTTCTGGCTTTGAATATCTACTTCTTTCTCCCTTGCTTGCATGCTCCATATAATTACTGATTTTGAAATATAATTTGTTCGTGCTCGAATCTTGATTCCTCGTAGTAGTATCAGGACATAATTATTTAAGAATTGTTGTATGATATCTTCATGCTTTGTATCTCCAATAGTTGGGTAGTTTTGATTGCTTACTCCTATCTGGCATAATTGTATAGTTGGTTGTCTAACTTGTCCTGCTTGCTCTCCTTCATTGAAGAATAGTGGATATGTTGCAAATATCTTCAGAAATCCTTCCATTTGCTTTATTACTCCTGAATGATATTGCTGGATAGCCTTCTTCATATAGTTTGGAAAGTATCGAAATATATCCATGTTTCTGAAGTATATTGTACTTATGAGTCCGCTTTGGAACATCATATATGTCTTAATTGGATCTGCTTCAGGTAAAACAATTGCCTTGGGCCCTTGAAATGTGCCTTCAATAGGGTATATGCTTGAGAGTTTGTCTGCTGTTGTATAGTTAATCAAGAAATTATATTCTTGATAAAAAATTGCTTTGGTTAGTTTTGTTAATTTTTCCCGTTCTTGTTCAGTAGGGATAGAATTTATTGTTAGTGGTTTGTTATTAGGGATTCGCCCTAAACTTGCCATTCTTGATTGAAGTGGTTGTCCTGGCATTGCTGCTTTTGCTGCATAAGTACTTCGGTACTCTGTTAGTGCATTTTTTTCTTCCTGTAGGCTAGGGTATTTTTTGTAGATGATGCCGCTTTAGTTGTTGATGAAGATCGCTGCTTTGCTCCAGTCATCATATATTCCTGTGTTTAAGCCATTAAACATAACATAGTATGCTTTAGCTCTTTCTTCTTCATCAAATTTTTCTTTAGATCGAGATCCACCAGTTGCCTGTTCTTCTGTCTTTGATTTATCCTTGATTGTTGCTGCTAGAAAATCTTCGGTTGATTTGTCACTGGATGAGTTAAGCATTAATTCTATTGCCTGTGCTTCTTTATCTGCTTGGCTTGCTTCTTTTTGTAATTGTTGTGCTTGCAGACGAAGATGTATTGCTTTTTCTAATAATCTTTCTCTTTCTGTTTTCAGGATGGATCGTACTCCTTCCATTCTCTTGTTAATGTATCTGCTAGATTGTTTTCTTTGCCTGAAATGTGTAAAGATAAGAAATCGTATTGTTGAGCTTCAAGGCTCCATCTAAGCAATCGACCTTTATTATACGATTCTTTTATCTTGTATTTTGTAAAGTCTTTTGTATAAGAACTGTCCGTTTGATATATAAATTTTTTTGGTTGTAAGTCCAATTTGAATTTTCGTAATGCTTTTATTAATGCAAGTGTTTCTTTTTCATGGACCGTATAATTCTTCTCAGCTGGTTTAAATGTTCCTGATGCCCATTTCGTTAATAATATATTCTGAAATTGTTTTAAGAATGTTTTTACTTCAGATGGTTTATTATTTGTGATAAATATTTTGAAATCATTATAAACACCCGGGATTGCTTGAAGGACTGCTCCCCAAGTATCTTGACTTGCGTCAGTATTTAGAATGAGTAAATCATTTGGTTTTGGTAGATATAATTTTGGAAGATTTTTACATAACCCTTTTAAAGCTTTTACAGCTTGTGTTGCACTAATTGTCAATTTCCATGGAATCTTTTCTGATATCATTTCTTGTAGTAATGCTCGTTCTTTTGAAAGTTGTTTTATAAAACCCTTTTCACCAATATAGGTTAAACACCCAAGAAATCGTTGTATCTGATTTCTATTTTCTAATTTATCTGAAAATTTATTAATTTTCTCTAATAAATATTTTTGTGGTTCTATGTATCCCCCTTTTAAAATCTTCATTCCTAAGAATTCTACTTCTTCTAATGCTATCTTTGCTTTTTCTTTACTTAGAATTACTCCTTTTTCTTTTAGTTGTAATAGAATCTTTGCAACTTGATTTAAATGATGTTTTCTTGTTCCTAAAGTAAAAATTATAATATCGTCTATATATGCCAGACTTATAGATTCAAATCCCTTAAGATTATTATCCATAAAACGTTGATAGATACTAGGTGCCTGTTTTAATCCAAATGGCATAACTGTAAATTGATATTGATTTTGTGGTGGACAACTAAATGCTGTTAAAGGTTTAGTATCGTTATGTAATCGTAACTGCCAATATCCTGATTTTGCATCAAGGGTTGTGAACCATTCTGCCTATTTAATTTTATTAAAAATATAATCTTGCCTAGGTAATTTGTATGCATCTCCTCTAGTGGCTTTATTCATTTCTTTATAGTTTATAACCATTCTTCTTTTTCCCCGTTTAATTTCATTATGATTTTCAACATAAAATGCTGGTGCACTATGTGGACTTATGCTTGGTTCTATAATTCCCTTTTCTAATAATTTTTCTGTTTCTTCTTTAAATTCTGCGACATCTCTTTCTGTATATGGAATTCTATTTGGTATATTTACTTCTTTATTGGGATCTATTAATTCTATCATAACTTCCATTGTATTTGTATTTTTAATAGGGTCTAAAGGATCTTGACTACTTATTTCGTCGAGGATTCTCAAGACTTTTATTTCGATTTCTTCGTGAATGTACAGAATTAGTTGATTTTTAAGTTCATGGATAATTTTTCCTTGTAAAAAGGAAAGTGTAGTATATATCTTTGTTGTAACTAAATGTCTACGTTGGACAACGTAATTTTACTCTTTCAATTTCTTGAATAAAAGGGTAATATTTTTTAAGAAAATTGTTTCATAATATTAATGGTACTCATGTATCTTGTTTGTATAAGGTGTCTAGAGGGAATTTTCTTCCTTCAATTAGTATTACAAGATCTTTTGCTCTATCATTTATTTGGATAATTTTATTATTAGCAATTCTCACTTGTATTGGTTTTTCTAGTGTTGACCAATATTTTGCTGGTAACATTGTTTCTTGTGCAAGACATATAGTTGCTCCAGTATCTATATAAACAAAAGTATATTTATTAAATAGTTTTACTTTTATAAATGTACTATTCTTGCTCATCACTACTTTCTGCATAATTGGAACTTTCAGATTCAGATTCAGATTCTATGCTATATGTATCGAAATTCATTTCTTCGCCTTCTTCGTATATGTCTTCTATAGGTTCGAGCCCTAAAGAGTATATAAGTTTTATTTTATTTTCTTTATACAAGTTTTCTTTGGACATTCATTAGCATAATGACCAAATTCTTGACATTTCCAGCATCTACATGTTTTCTTTTCTTTCGAGTTTTTCTTATTTCTTGTGTTTTTATCATCGTATTTTTTGTACCTCCTCTGATATTTTTGTTTCCATGGTTTTTTAAATGTTCTATATTTTTTATATCGAGGGTAATATTGTTTTTTATATCTTCTCTTTCTTTCTGGTTTACATCCATATTGATGTGGAATTGTTTCAAGTTGTTTACAACATCGTATATTTATTTTTTCTAAATATTTTTCTTCGGTTTTTCTCATACACAATTCATCTCTATACTCTAATGCATATTTTTCTATTAATCCTAATGTTTCTTTTGTTTTAGTTTTTGTTGGGTTTGTTAATTGTATATTTATATATTTTAACATTGCTGGTGGTAGTTTACTTTTTACTATATCTAATAGGTCAGTTCTATCTAATGTTTTATAATAATTTTCTTTTATTTGGCAAAAGAAATTTTCTATAAGACATGGGTCACAGAGAGCCATATTACTTAGTATTTTTATAATATGTGATTTTTCAAATTCTCGTGCTGTGTCTGTTTCATCTCCAAAAAATTCTGCAAATATTTCTTTGGTTAATTGTTTTAGAAGGTCAAATTTAGCTTCTTTTGATGTATCTTGTTTAGCATAGTTACTATAATTACATGGCGTTGTATGTAACCAGTCTGATAATTGTCCTGTAGCTTTATACATTATATATGTTAAAAAATCTTCTAGTGGTAATTTGCTAATTGTATCATCATCAGTTTGGACTATCATTTGGAATTGATTTATCCATAACATAATTAAACTTGATGCATTTGATGCACAATCTATGTTTAATACTCCACTACTTATACTTCTTTCTTTCTAAATGTATGACGGTGGAATATTCTTTTTGTATTTTCCTGTTGTATATGTATAATCATTTTTATACATATAATCAACAAAGCTTTTTTCGTATTTATTTGGTCGTGTTTCATTGCTTGTAGAAGCATTTTCTTGTCGCTTATTATAATCTTCTTTTTTACGTTTTTCTTCTTCTTCTTCTTCTTCTTCTTCTTCTTCCATATTTAATGTTGGATTTTCATCATCACTATCTATTCCATAGATGATACCTTGAGCATCTTCTTCATCAATTCTTGCAACCTTTAAATCATGTATTTGTAATTTGTCTATTAATTTTGATAATTTTTCTATTTCGTTTATCTTCGAATTGGTGGTATCCATTTATGTGTTAAATTTATAGGTTCATTTTTTACTAATTTTCTAGTTGTTCCTTTTGTTACTAATTCTTGTATTAATTCTAATGCCTCTTTACATTCAAGACATTTTTCTTTTCCTGTTAATATTTCTTCATTATCTAATTCTCCTTGTTCTTTTAGGAAATTTATTAAATCTTGGTATTTATATTTTCGTATTTTTGTTTTCTTTATTCGATTTATTGAATCTAATAATTCTTTTTGATTTTCTTTAATTATTTCTATTAATGTTAATATTAAATTAGATACTTTTGAATTCCCTTCTGTCATGCGGTTATTAGAATTATTAATTGTTGTTCTAATTCTTCAAATAAAGCTTCTAATCGAAACATTTCATATATTTTATTTTCTACTCTATGAAATTCTATTAATTATTTTGTAAGCTTTATAGTTTCTTGAATTCTTAAAATTTCTTTTCTTAGTGCTATCATCTCAAGATTGCTTATTGTGACAAAGTAGTTTGTCATAATTGTAATGTTTATGATTTTTATTAATATTGCTCATTTGTTCTTTCAAGCTCTGATACCAAAATTGTTTATCAGGATTTTTGGGAATTTTGATTAATCGTGTAGACGAAATTTTATTTTGTGTAAATGGAATTAAATTAAGATAAATATAAAAGAAATACATAGGAGGGTATAATTGGAATTTCAACTTCATTCAAACCTTGGTCAAAGCACTTTTGCTATATTCTGAATGTTTTTATAAGAGTTGCTATAGGTTGAACTATACTTAAAAATTTTGCTAGTTAAAATTATTAAGTGTAATTTAATTGTATTTGTTAGGAATATTGTTAGACATCTCTATTGTAAACTAATTCATTATCATAGTTTGATATGTTTTGGTGGATCAAAGCTATAACAACTCAGTATCGAGTCAATTGTAAAAAGTCTTGTATAGGAATTCATACTCAAGTTATAATAAATAAAAAATAGAGAAAAACTAGTTTGCTGAAGGAGTTAGCAAACTTGCCTAATTGTTGAAGATTGCTAAAGAGAAGAAAGGCTAGCGATGCGAAGGAAGCGACAAGGATGCTGAAGGAGGAACTCCAGCAAACTACGGAGACATCCGAAGCACATCAGTAGCCAGCAGATGACTATCAGCAATCAAGAAGTTGCAAATCCAAATATCAGACGAATTACAAATTACAAGAAGAACCAACCTATCAAGATGTTGGAATAATCATCATGAAGAAGAAGGGTTCAGACCTACAAAGGATCCGTTCTAACAAGAGACGGCTAAAGACAGATGCTACGCCAATCAGAGACAAGGAGACTTGAAGAGTCTCTATCCACCGCAGAAAAAGGAAGCATGCAGATAGGCGAGCATTCCCTTTGAGTCTAACGGATAAGATTCCAACAGCCGTTTGAATCTTCACCTATAAATAGGTGTCATCCTTATTTGATTCAGAGATTTGCGATTTCATACATACAAGAGATAACAAAAGAGATCAAACTCAGTCTCTCTATCACACGAACACAACCGAGCTAAGTTCTTAATTGAAGCTTTTCGCAAGCTTTCATAATAAAAGCTCGAAGACCTGAGAAGTTTATCTTCCTAAGGGTATATTGGGATTCCTTCTATTCTAGAAAAAATCTAGTAGTCACTATTGCTGTGCAAGAGTGATTCGTACGGGCAACGCCAACACAAGGATAGGTTCTGGGAATAACTATAAAACTCCCAGCAGTCAACGTCGGAGGAGAAGGGAGGTTTGTCCTCACTCTAAGGAGCGACACTGATTGAAGATTGGAGATCGCGGTGCTTGAAGGTGCGCGCTGACCAGACGGAGGAGCTGCTCAATGTTAGAGATCAGGCCTGACCTTATACTCATTCTTCTAGTGAAATTTTCAGTCAAAGGACTGAAGAGTGGACGTAGAACAATTGTTCGAAACACTATAAAAATCCTTGTGTCGTTTACTGATTTATTACGCTGTTTGTTTGTAGTTAGGTTATTTGAAACTCAACACACCAAGTGTTGAAGTATAAACTGCAATTAATCTAACAAATACACGAGCTAAAACTTTTAGATAAACACTTGTTAAGTCGAGACCTTAGCAAGTCACGTGCAAGATAAAATTAATACTTCTGCTGCATATAAAATAACTCTGACCGGGGACCAACAAGTGGTATCAGAGCGGTTTGTCTTTGCAGACTAGCTGCTTCTGAGTCGTGAAAGACCAAATCCAGATTTTCCTTGCATATCTGTGTCTCTGTGTTTAGCTCAGGTTCAAGAAAATGGCGCACAACACAAAGCTTCCGAAGTTCACTCAAGACTCCTGTTCCACCTGGAAAAAGAGGTCGATGATCACACTGATGAATGTGCATCCTGAGATGAGACGAGTGATCGAAGTTGGACCCATCAAGATCCAGAAGGTGAAGACAAGGGTCGGAGACGACGTAGAAGGACCAGACGTAATGGTGGACAAGCCGCTTGAAGAATGGACTCAAGAAGAACGAGCCCGTGATCAACTAAATCACGTCGCCATAGATCTAATAGTAGGTGCTTTGTCACCTACTCTAATGGCTGAAGCATTGGAGTACAATAGTGCTAAAGAAATGTGGGATTTTCTTAGCACTCTGGACAAAGAATCGGATCAAATGAAGAGAAACAAGCTACAACAATGGGTAGACAGGTATGAATCTTTCTGTATGATTCCAGGTGAAACAATCAAGAACATGGAGGCAAGATTCAACAATATTGTAGCTGAGTTAAAGAAGTTGGGGAGAATGTACGAACTTCCTGACATGAATTCAAATATTCTCTCAAGACTACCTAAGGAGAATTGGTTCGTCAAAGTAACCAGTCTAAAGGATAAGGATCTGTCGAAGATTAGCACCAAAGAAGTGTTTGCTCAACTGGAAGCTCATGAATGGGATATCGCCCAGATCAACAAGAATGAGGTTGTTCGTGCTGCAGTCAACATTGAAGAACCAATGGAAGGTGCAACATTTTTTGTGAAGAAAGATGGACAAAAGTGGAAAACAAAGAAACCATTCCACTCAGATCGACCTGCTCAGTCCAGTTCAACAAAGGAGATTCTTTCCATCAGCGGATCTCACTTCAAAGAAGATGAATGCTCCGGATCTCTAGCAGACTCAACCAATAGACAACAAGAATAGCAAGAGAGCACCAAGAACATGCTATGAGTGCAATCTCCCAGATCACCTAAAGTTCGAATGCCCAAAGGTAGATCCAGAAGAAAGGGAATGACTGAAGAAGCTGTTCGAAAGACGTGCATCAAAGGCGGTCACCAAAGAGTTGCTGACAAGGACATAACTACCAAACATCCCAGATTATGACGATGAAAACTACTCACCAGAAGATGAAGAGGATGTTCTAATGGTGTTCATGGCAGACATTAATGAAAAGTAGACAGGAGAATCGGCTCTAGCTGCCACAGGAAATCAGGTAACAAAAACTACTCTGTCTATCGCTTCAACTTTTGATAATATGCATGACACTGCTGATTCGTGTTACTCAAAATCAGATGAAATAACTGTCGAATATTTGCTAAAAGAGTTTTCAAAAGTTCATGCATTAAAGGATATTCGAGTAAAAGAAAATTCCTCTCTAAAGTCTGAGATTTTAAATTTGACCCGTGAGATTGAAAAATCTAGGGCAGCAGACGAGTAACTTTTAAAGCTAAAAACTGAATTCTTCTCCTTGAAAGATAAATATAGCACTTTGAAACAGGAGAATGAAATCTTGAAAAGCAATCACTCAGTGCCAAATGCACGTCAGTGCAAATTTTCAAAAAGCACGAGAGATTTAGATGATATTTTAAGTGCCCAAAGAAGTTCGAAGAACTTTGTTGGAATAGGTTTTGACAGTGAAAAGTCTTGTGTCGCTGAATCAAGTAAATTAAAGAAAATTGTTTTTGTCCCAGCTACTGGAAAGATTCAGCAAACTGCTAGGAAAGACAAGAGGGAAAATCTCAAGTCGATTGATCAGCAGAAATGCTGGTAGACCAATATCCCTCAGCTGACTGCTCAGCAGAGATTGAACTTTTGTTCTGCTAAGAAGAAGCCAGCAAAGTCAATGTATGTTACCCAGCAGACTGTTCCATCTGCTAGGACGGTTCATACAAATCCTAGTAATGACAAGCAATCTACTAAGGTTGCAAGGAAGCCAACATGCACTCCAAGTAGAAGGAATAACTACTTGAGGCCTGAGTCTACATTAAAACACTTTCAAAAGACAGTGACGGCTCAACACACTACTTCACATCCCTATGTTGATTATCGAAACTATGCCAACAGGAACGGAAGGGAAGTGAGACATGATGACAAAAGAAACATCAAAATCACGAAAGTCTGGATTCCCAAAGGAATAATCCAGAAAACTAATCCTGCAGGACCCGTAATTGATCGGGTTCCGAAAATATAACTTCTTTGTTTTGCAGGAACAGGGTCCAGGGAGAAGAATGTCAAGAAAACTCAAAGAATGGATCCTAGACAGTGGATGCTCAGGACACATGACAAGAGATGAAGAAATCTTCACAGAGCTTCACAAGTTCTGAGGAGCTTCAGTCTCATTTGATGACGATTCCAAAGCCAGAGTAATCGGAAGAGGGTGCATTAAGCAAAATGGAATGTGATAATCAATGTTGCCCTTGTCGATAGTCTCAAGCACAATCTGCTGAGCATCAACCAACTAAGTGAAAATGGATATATTGTTTCTTTCTTTGATACAGGTTGTGAAGTTGCAGATAGGACCACCGGTGAAGTAAAGCTTAGAGGAATCAGAAAAGGAGGACTCTACATTGCTGATTGGGAAAGTGGTCAACAAGCATCGTGCTTCATAGCATTCAACAAGGAAGAGACAAATTGTCAATGACACAAAAGGCTAACACATCTGAACTTTAAAACCATCATTTATATTGCAAGAAATAACATTATTGTAGGTTTACCACAAGAAACTTTCAAGAAGGAAGAAGTATGTAGACCATGTCAACAAGGAAAGTAAGTCAAAGCGTCCTTCAATTCAAATCCAGAATAGGCCACCTCAAACAGAATCCTTGAGCTACTGCACATGGATTTATTCGGCCCGGTGACACCACCCACTGTAGGTAACAAACAATATACTTTGGTTGTTATTGATGATTATTCCAGGTACACATGGGTGAGGTTACTCAAAAGTCAAAAGCAATGACAAAGTGAAAATTATCCTTCCGAAGTTGATAATTAGAGTTCAAAATGATAAGGAGTTCACGGTCAAGATGATAAGATCCGACAATGTTACAGAATTTTGCAATGGAGCATTGATGGACTTCTGTGCCAACGCTGGGATAGGACATGAAAGGTCCACTGCAAGAACACCCCAACAGAACGACCTTGCAAAAGAAGAAACAAAACATTAAAAGAAGTCGTGCGTACAATGCTTGCTGATACGGATCTAAGTTAAAGATACTGGGGAGAAGCTGTAATGAATGCCTGCTACACGCAGAATCAAAGCAGATTGAATCTTCGCTTCAACAAGACTCCCTACGAAATATATCATGGTTGTAAGCCTTCTTTAGCTCATCTTCGTATTTTTGGTTCATCATGATATATCCATAATAATGGGAAATTAAAATTAAGTATTTTTCTCCCAAAGCCGATGAAGGGGTGTTCCTAGGATATGGACATCCGTCTCATAAGGGATATAGAGTGCTTAATAAGACAACCAAACTTGTGAAAATAACATGCAATGTTATTTTTTATGAAGCTACTTTAGTGCGCAGGACCATAAGAAGTCAAGTAGATGAGTTTCATGAAACCAATAATGTCAATGGACCTTCGGGCTCGAATACTTCCGAAGCTGAACCGAATGATCCGACTAGGTTAATGAATGAATCATCATCTCTATTGGAGACCTTGACTAATCATTCGACAGTCAAGAGGGTCTATGATGCAATCGGTAATGCTAAGGCCACCATACAATCTCTCGAAGAGCTTACAGATCAACAGGGAACTAAAGGAGATAAAGACGATCAACAATCTAAAGGTTCCCCGAATGGCGAGAGATCTACTGAAGACAACTTTGCTAAAGACAACCAGAAGCAAACTGCAGACAAGAGTACTACACTAGTAATACAAAATTCAGAAGACAAAACGCCAGAAGACAATCCTTCAGCAGAAGTCGACTCAACAAGGGTAGCAGACAGCTTGGAAACTCTACAGCTTGTTGATGTACCAGTTTCAGAAGAGCCTATCGGACCATCCAGCAGTCAAATCATTCCTATAGAAGAACTACAAAGACCCAAGTGGCTGCTCAGAGATAATCCTACTCTGGCGATTCTAGGAGATATTGTTGATCCAATCCAAACCAGACATAGTGCACTGCTTGCCTGCTTCATATCACAAGAAGAGCCTACCAAATTAACAGACGCACTCAAATCAGCCGACTAGATCAACACAATGCAAGAGGAACTATCAAAGTTTACATGGAATCATGTATGGGATCTCGTCGATCGTCCAACCCATCAATCAGTAATAGGAACTAAATGGGTATTCAAGAATAAGCGAGATGAAAATGGACTCGTCATTCGCAACAAGGCCAGACTAGTTGCTAAAGGATATGCGCGGTGCGAAGGAATAGACTTCGACGAAACATTTTCTCCAGTAGCTCGCTTGGAAGCAATCAAATTATTCCTAGCATATGCTGCTCATCATGGGTTCACAGTATTCCAAATGGACGTCAAGAGTTCATTCTTTAATGGCGAATTAAAGAAAGAAGTCTACGTGGAACAACCTCCAGGCTTCGAACGTGGAAACAAGGTGTACAAACTAAGGAAAGCTCTCTACGGACTAAAGCAAGCCCCAAGAGCGTGGTATGAAATGTTGTCACAATTTTTTGCTGAAGAATAGATTCAGGAAAGGAAAGATCGACAGAACGTTATTCTTGATCAAAGATGTTGAAGATATTTTTCTTGTCCAAATCTATGTGGATGGAAAGTGCATCATATTTGGATCAAGAAATTTTAGTCTATGTGAGAAGTTTGCTCAACTTATGCAAACTAACTTTCAAATGAGTATGATGGGGAAAATGTCGTACTTCGTAGGTCTACAAGTCCAGCAATCCGATGATGAGATTTTTATTTATCAGAAGAAGCATACAAAAGATCTCATCAGCAAATTCTGCCCAGAAAAGACGAAGACTCTGCGGATTCCCATGAGTACAACATGTCAGATATCAATGGATGACGAAGGCGAATCTGTAGACCCCACAACATACAGAGGAATAATTGGATCACTGCTATACTTGACTGCCAGCAGACCAGACATTTCATATGTTGTAGGTGTATGTGCCAGATATCAAGCAAATCCGAAGGAATCAAGAAGACTGCAGACTCCAGGACAAGGAGAACGGAGTTGCGACACAACACAATTTCAGCCCGCCACCTATCAATGGGGAAGCGTAACTGTTGAAGAAATTTCTGAGAGACGTTTGTTGTAGGCTGCTGAGGAAGAAGGTAGCAGTCTTATTGTTGAAAAGGAAAGTGAACCAGAACAATTGGCTGCGCAAGGAGGAAGCCAAATTGTCACACTCATGGCAGAAGCCGATCTGGAAACAACGTCAGACCAGATCCCGGCTATTGATTCAGGAAATCAGGAAGCAGAGAAGAGGGATGCAGATTCAGAGACAGTCATACCAGAACACGTCCAGCAGATCACCACAGCAAATGAAGGAGCAGATGCTAATGAACGTACTGCTGAAGCAAATACCTCTCTTAATGTTGAGTCGCGAACACAACTACAAGAAGAGCTCACAACAAATGTGCGAGCTCGGAATGAACAATATCTACATCAAATGGGTATTGAACCTTCTATAGTTCCAGGATGGAATACAGAGGCAGATACCACAAGTGTGCTTGAAAGAACCATAAAATCCATCTGGCAACGGTGCATTCCAGTTCCCAGCTCTCCAAAAGTTTCAGGTATATCCTTCAGTGATCTTCCTACCTCTCATGATGCAAAAGATGTAGGGATTGTCACAGATGGAGAATCCATATTCCAAGAAGAAACTCTACGAGTGCCCATGGAAGGACCACCTGACAGGAATCACAAAGCAAAGCGAATTGCAAAGTGGTGTTCTCCTGTCACAGTAAGAGATGAGGAGAATGAGGATCTTATCTCTTGGGAACGAGACATAAGCGTGTTCATCGAAACTCAAGATGCCGTAGAAGTCAATGACTCATATCCTGCTGAACTCCAAGGAGAGTCGTCCGATCAAGAATGGTTAAGAACAGAGTTCAAGAGATGGCAATTATTTGATTATGCCACTCATGAATTACATTATGAGGACCGCTCAATCATGATGGTAAGGATGGGTCTTAATTACCGGAGGAGTGAAGAAGAATGGGTTGATGATTGGATGGACCAGACATCCAAAAGACAGTATACGGAGAAGCAAGTTGCTGCGAGGCTACAGAAGATCTAGGCTCACAGGGCAGTCACCGGAGATCGATATCTGCTACCATCAGAATATGCCATAGAAGACTCTCCACCATTCACCCAGAAATTCAAATCTCCTGCCACCAGACGTCAAATGGCCGCAGCTGAAGAACTGAAGAAGAAGCTAGCAGAAGAACAAGCTGCACGAAAGAAAGAAGAAGATAGGATGAAGATGTTGGAATTCAAGGAGAAAATCTTAAACCAACTCGCCAGCAAGCCTTTCAGAGTACAAAACTTAAAGCCATTCGAAAATATTTCTGCCGAAGAAGAAGAAGGAAGGGAAACCACACACTCTGTAATGGCTCCGGCTGATCAACCATCCATTTCAACTCCAAGATTGGCAACCACAGCTCTCATGTCTACCACTGAAAATCAAAGTGTACCTGCTGAGGAATCTTCGTTCATGGCAATTGAGCCTTTGAATACCAACACCTATAAGAGGGATCTCCAGCACTATATTCATACCAAGGTAGGACGGAGATCGGAGAGCAAATGATATCAATCATGCACAAGGAACTCTCTACAAAAGTGTTTGAAGCTAAAGACGAAATTCTTGCTATCCGACTTGACAACTTTGAGACCTTCTCCACTGGAATTTTTGCTGCAATCAAAGAGGGGGAAGAGAAAAGGTTGGCTGAAGAAGCAGAAAGAAGAATGGAGCAAGAAGAAAGGATTCGTCGTCTGGAAGCGAGAAGACTATGGGAAGAAGAGCTAGGGAGATAACGCGAAGAAGAAGAGAGAGAACAGAGAAAAATTGAAGAGGAGGAAAGGATCAGAAGACAAGAATGAGAAGCTCTCGTGGACAACTTCATGAAGAAGACAACAGAAACTCTCAGCAAAATGAAGAATTCCACTGCCGGTTCTTCAGGTGCCAAGAATGCTGCTGATTCAGACTCCTCAATGACAAAGAAGTAATATCTCTCTAAACTCTACATCTCCTAGCTGGTTGAACAATTTTTTTTGCTTTCAATTTGGGTTATGTGAATGTATGAAATGATATATGACTATCAATAAAAACTAACCCAGGTTGAAGACAACATCTCATTGTCCAACACTGATTTAAATGAATAAGCTGAAATTACACACTTGGTGTAATCAACAAACTGCGTGGAATGTGATGTGTGTGAAATGTTTCGTGAATGCTAGATGATATTATGCGTAAATATGCTCTGTGCTTACTTGGTAAAATGACCTTGAAGCTATTTGATGAGTTTTGTATACTGAAAGCATTTATTATAATGAGTATACGACGGTTTATTTCTCCTATCTGTCAAACAATCTTACATGTATGTAACAATGGTATCCTCTTATCTCACCGATAGGGACGATTATACGACATGCTATAGATCGCAGAAGACAGTATGATCACTTGACCTAGTGAGACATAAACCTGATCACATCCGAGACTGTTGGTGTATACTGTAAAGCAAACTTTTAAGTGAGCTTTCTCATGTATTCAATCTCTTTGATTAAACTAAAAACAATCTGAAATAAATGTTATCACATTGTTGCTTTCTTATGATTGCATGTATATCCACTTATCTTATATTGGTATTCAGTGGGACGACGGT
>JAPKLW010000222.1:434045-484737 GCA_026898455.1 Plectranthus barbatus
CTAAAACCTGGAAAAATCACCCATCAAAGGCATAACACCCTCTAAAGTAGACTCATGCATAGAAATAAGTAAAAACATAATATAAAACACTTGAAACAATGGAGAAAAATATAGATAAGTGAGTATAAATATGAGCTTATCACACACGTACTGTCGAAGGAACCTGATAAGCTAGAAAGCAGGTGAAAAGTAATGTTGTTCATAGGGTATCCCAGGCAAACGAAAGGTGGTTACTTTTACTGTCCTGAGAGTCAGAGAGTCGTTGTTAGCACCAACGCTAGATTCTTGGAGGACGAGTATGTGAGTAATCACAAGTCAAGGAGTGATATTGTTCTTCAAGAAATTTCGAACGAGAATGCAATTCCAAGGGAAGGGGAACGTGTAGATGTGGGTGCACCTGTGAGAGGTTCAGTACCACAGACACGTTCTTCAGTGCAAGGTGCAGGACCACAAGTTACTGCACCTACTACTGACACGGCACCGATGCCTCGTCGTAGTGGGAGAGTTATTTTCCAGCCGGAAAGATACATGTTCGTGGGTGAGTCTTCGAACTTGAGCCCGAAAAACGGACATGAGGACTCTGACCCATTGACTTACGAAGAGGCAGTGCAGGACAAGGATGTTGCCAAATGGCGTGTTGCCATGGATTCTGAAATAGAATCCATAGCTGCTATGGATGTATACCAGAAAACTGATTTGCCAGATGGCTTTAGGGCCATAAGGTGAAAATGGGTATACATGAGAACGAATGGGGCGGATGGAAAAATCACGGCCTTTAAAGCCAGGCTGGTGGCAAAGGGTTATAGTCAGAAAGAGGGCATTGACTATGACGAAACCTTTTCACCCGTAGCCATGCTCAAATCCATCCGGATATTCCTTGCCATAGCTGCGCATATGGACCTCGAGATCTGGCAGATGAATGTCAAAATCGCTTTTCTAAACGGTTACCTTGAAGAAGGTAGGGACATCTATATGCAGCAACCCGAGGGTTACATAAGCAAAGGCGAAGAACATCTTGTCTGGAAGCTTAGGAAGTCCTTGTATGGACTTAAGCAAGCAAACACATAGAGAGAAAGTACCATATCATACGAGAAATTGTATCGAGAGGCGATGTGCTGATTAAGAAGATTGACACTGCTGACAATCTTGCTGATCTATTTACAAAGATCTTGCCACAGAAAGTTTACGAAAGACATATTCGTGAGCTGGGTCTAAGGTGGATGCCGACCACTGACAGTGGTTAAAGAGACAACAGACTAGATAGACGGACTGTATACTCTGTAATAGCTTAGTTATGCTTTGAGTATAAGTGGGATATTGATGGGTTTTGTATACTGAAAGCATTTATTACAATGAGTATACAACGGTTTATTTCTCCTATCTGTTAACAATCTTACATGTATGAACAATGGTATCCTCTTGTCTCACCGATAGGGACGATCATACGGCGTGTTGTAGATCGCAGAAGACAGTATGATCACTTGACCTAGTGAGACATAAACATGATCACAACTGAGACAGCGTATGAGGATACGTCTGTCCGGATGGCTGCGATATTGTCGGAATAAGTAGTCTGTCTTTGTTACTTGACATGCTGATACGCAGAGGTGGCGTATTGATGGACCGCAGTGAGATGTATTCGTCTTTTTGACATCAGCAAATACAAGATCTTGTTATAATGATTGAGTCCAAACCCTAACGAAGGTTCAGGGGTTTGCACGGGTTGACTGCTGCTTTGACTTGCCATGGTGGAGAGCCTAAGTAACGTGCTCGTATATCGGCATATTGGTAATTGCAGTTCGTGTAGTACCGTCTTAGACTGGGTTTAGGTAACCATATCCGAGTAATAGGATGGGGACATTCCCTGAGGAGCTCAATGATATTCATCGTGTCAAAGTCCTGCAGGCTGATTAAGTTCAGGCACGAGTGATAAGGATTGAGTGGTACTACTCAGGAATAATAAGATATTAATTAATTGTAGTTAGAGCTTGTCAGAGGCTCCGATTAATTAATGGATGTCCGGTAACCTTAAATATGGGGATTCTCAATTAATGCAGCCCGTTCTCATAATGTGGCAATAAAGGGGTAGGTCAGTATTAATTCTGTGGTGAAAAAGAATTAATATTAATTAATTAATTGTGTCCTGGGTTGTGGACATGGGAATTAATTAATTTATAGGCCCACTTTATTATTTGCATTAGGTCCCAGGTCTGGCCCAAGGAAAGTGTGCTTAATTGAGCCCAGGAGCCCATTAGGGTTTACAACCCTAGGTCTATAAATAGACAGCTCTCTCTCATAAGTTGTAACACAGTTGAAACAAACTAAACCTAGGAGAGAGAGAGAGAGGGGCGCCGATCCTGTTTCAAAAGGGAGGAGAATTTCGATTCTGGTCCTGCTAAAACCACAGATCTACGGAGTCCTCACCAGTAGTAGATCTGAACAGCACCGGGATACAAATCTGAAGATCTAATCTAGAGAACAACAGATTTCCTTCTTCCTTCTTTGTCTTTTTCGATTTTGTTTAAGAAATTATATTTCTAATTTCTGATTCCGCAGATAAAATCGAATTGCGTGGTTGAATTCAAGTTGGAAATTCAAACGCAAAAGATCGGTTCAGACTCGACGGAATAACGGTAATTCCTCAATTCACAATTCTGGTAATTAAATTCATAGGAGCATGCTAGGATTTATCTTATATTTAATTATGCATAAAATCCATAAATCGATCCGGTTCAGTTTGATTTTGGTGATTCGGTTCACGGGAAAACCCTACAACCCTCGGGTTGCTGCATATAGATGTCCCTACCTTCTTTAAGGTAACCGTTTAGAAAAGAGGTTTTGACATCCATCTGCCAGATCTCGAGGTCCATATGCGCATCTATAGCAAGGAGTATCCAGATGGATTTGAGCATGGCTACGGGTGAAAAGGTTTCGTCATAGTCAATGCCCTGTTTCTGACTATAACCCTATGCCACCAGCCTGGCTTTAAAAGTCGTGATCTTTCCATCCGCCCCTTTCTTTCTCTTGTATACCCATTTGCACCCTTTGGCCCTAAAGCCATCCGGCAAATCAGTTTTCTGGTATACATCCATAGCATTTATAGATTCAATTTCGGAATCCATGGTGACACGCCATTTGGCAACATCCTTGTCCTGCACTGCCTCTTCGTAAGTCAGTGGGTCAGAGTCCTCATGTCCATCTTCCGGGCTCAAGTCTGAAGACTCACCCACGAACATGTACCTTTACGGCTGGAAAATATCTCTCCCACTACGACGAGGCATCGGTGCCGTGTCAGTAGTAGGTGCAGTAACTTGTGGTTCTGCACCTTGCACTGAAGAACGTGTCTGTGGTGTTGTACCTCTCACAGGTGCACCCACATCTACACGTTCCCCTTCCCTTGTAATCGCATTCTCGTTTTCAATTTCTTGAAGAACAATATCACTCCTTTACTTGTGATTACTCACATACTCGTCCTCCAAGAATCTAGCATTGGTGCTAACAACGACTCTTTGACTCTCAGGACAGTAAAAGTAACCACCTTTCGTTTGCCTGGGATACCCTATGAACAACATTACTTTTGACCTGCATTCTAACTTATCAGGTTCCTTCGACAGTACGTGTGCCGGACAGCCCCATACTCTAAACTTGCACAAACTTTGTTTGCGACCAAGGAAGAGCTCAGAAGGCGTCTTAGGAACTGATTTATAAGGCACCACATTTAACACGTAAGCTGTTGTTTCCAATGCGTAGCCCCAAAACGAAATTGGTAAGTTTGCATAACTCATCATTGATCTTACCATCTCTAGAAGAGTCCTATTTCTTCTTTCAGCTACACCGTTTTGCTGGGGAGTACCCGGTGCAGTCCACTGGGATGTAATCCCGTTTTCTTACAAATACTACACGAACTCGTTACCGAGGTATTCACCACCGCGGTCAGATTGCAGTGACTTGATAGTTTTCCCGACCTTCTTTTCTACCTCAGTCTTGAACTCTTTGAATTTCTCAAAGCATTTAGACTTGTAGCGAAGCATGTAAAGATATCCGTACCTTGAGTAATCGTCAATGAAAGTAACGAAGTACTCGTACCCTCCACGAGCCTGCGTGGACTTCGGTCCATATAAGACAGAATGAATCAATTGCAACACTTCCTCTGCTCGAGTTTGACTAGCCTTGAAAGGTAGTTGACTCTTGCCCTTGATGCAGGATTCGCAGACTTGATAAGGTACAGCCCGGACTAAGTCCAATGTACCGTCATCTACAAGTCATTGAATCCGCTTCAAGCTGATGTGACTCAGTCTCAAGTGCCAGAGATATGCAAGATCCTTATCAGAAGAAGTAAGTTTTCTCTTTCTAGGATTATCAATTACGTATGAATTACATGCAATGCTTAAGGACATGTTTGATCGAAGTAACATAAAGAGTGTAAATCAACATCCTATAATGGATACCATTGTTATCACGAATGACTGAAATCATAAATAACAAATATCCATGAAAAGTTGATAAATTTTGTCCTGCCGATAAACCACGGCCCACAAAACAGAACTCTTAAACATACTTAGTTTATCAAAACATAAAGAAAATAAAACTCCATGAAGCTCCGTCATAAAACGTTGCCTTATCCAGTTTGGTATCTATTTGCCATCAGTCACCTACCTTGTCGGCACGGTCCCCTGCAAAGTATAACAACATGATCAACAAGTCAGCGCTTACAGCTCTTGGAAGAGCAGCACCACACTCTAATCATACTTCAGTTATACATGCAAATGGCATACCCTGTCTAGCCTTGTGGGCCTGACAATCTTTCCTCAAATGTCCTTTCTTACCACACCTGAAAACACTTCTCCCTCGTAGTTTCCGCCATAGGCTTATTAACAGCTCCCACGTCCTTCACAGTTACCTTTCCAACCTTCTTCTTAATCGCTCTTTTCGACTTCATACCTTTCGATACAACACAGTGATTACCAGAAGTAGATAAGGAAACCTTTTAAGGATTCATGACCGATTCTACTGCCATCAAGTCATTGAGCAACTCGTTAAGAGTATACTCCTTCTTGTTCATGACAACAATTAGTCTTAAACTCTCAAAGGATTTGGGTAGAGAGTTCAGTATGATATCGACCTTAGCCTCAGCGTCGATACATCCACTGTGCAAAGTTAGCTCATCCATGAGGTGAGTCATGGAAACTACGTGCTCTCTCACTCATTGTAATAGTCTACTTCCTCTTGCGAGGATTCAGTAGTAGGCACTTATAGGACAAAGTACTTGTAGAACGAATATGTGTTCTTCAGCAATCAGGATGTATTCAAGGTTGCGTTTCCATTCCAGGAAGTTTGGACCAGTTAGAGAATTTTGTGCGAGAATATTGATAACACTAGACATAGGCATATCCGAAACAATAAAAATCTTAAATATAATAAGAACATACATGTAGAACTTTGAAAACAAATGCATTCAAAACCTTTTAATAAATCAAATACAAATGTTTTCCACTAATTGCCCAAGAGTTCCCACCGCAAGCTACACTCGTAGACGTTTACGATGTAACCCTCAACCAGAACTGCGGGTTTTAAGCCCCAATCCATTTAATTTCACTACCATGTCAGGAACCTTTTGACACTAGAAATTAATAATTAGTGAAAACCTTAGACCAAGCTATCTCTCAAGAACAGGGATGCAATTCTTGCATTATATTCTAATATGCTTCTAAGCCATTAACCACAAATTTAACTCCGGCCAAAAGAGACAGTTTAGCATGGCACGTAACCATACCGCACAACCCTTAAAGCTTTTGTTATCTATAATTTAAATCAATCCTAGAATACTTATGAAAGAGATTTACGCAAGCTACACTCGTAGACGTTTACGTAAAACCCTCCCACTATTCACATGATTTAAATTGTTTGTCTAGAAATCCCAACAACCGTACCCATGCACCTCTAGGAACTAGCAAGCTACACTCGTAGACGTTTACTAGAACAAGAGATACACTTACAGCCTAGGACTGCTTTGTGGAGGTCTATTGATTTTAATTAAAAAATCTGCTTAGTATTTTTCTTTTAAAAGGTTTCTTATATGCGCACATATAACTTCTATGTTATTATATTTTCCAAATTTTTGCATGTAATTAAACAAGCCCAAAAATTCTCAAAATATAATCCAACAAAAGAAATTAATCACATAAGCATGTTTGGAAAACTGTAAATAATAAAAGCGATAAATCATGCTTTTCCTATTATCTACACATGCATAATTGTGCACATAAATAAATCACATATCATACGAGGTCAATTAAGGTAAACAAAAAATTCCTCGTGGCCCCATAAAATAGGAAAAAATAAAATCCTATCTATTACAATTTGAATTTGAATTTATTGGATAAATCCAAATATTTTCAAATCTTCTAGGGCCTCCAAATCTTCATCCACCAAATCTTTTGGGATTTAGGCCTTTGTGATCTGATGATTAGCCCTAACCTTAATGCAAACCCTAGGGTTTACAAGGATTGTACAAACCACCAAAACACAAGCCACCGCCGCAGGGACAACAGCCGCCAACAACAGCCACTGCCGCCGCCGCCACACGCGCATAGCCGCGCGCTCGCGCGCGCACTCGCGGCCCTCGACTGCCGTCGCCCGCGCCACTGCGACCCGTCGGCTCTGTCTTCATTCTTCGTCCTCGACCCGTCCAATTACAGATTTGAAATTACAAAATTACAGAATAATTTATTTCTATTACAATTTTTCAAATCTACACTAATCACGGATTTTCTCATGATTTTACAAAATTAATTCAGCCCCACACGGATAAACCACCGCGGACTGAATTACACGGGTTGGCACGAGGAACAAAAACCATCCACAAAACAAAATGAATTTATACATGCATATTTGAATTTATTGTGCACAATAGAGCCATAAATCAGAAACCTGGCTCTGATACCAATTGTAGGGATTTCATGTGAGCCGAATCACAAAATCCAACTGAACCAGATCGATTTATGAATATTGTACACAATCAAAATTCACAATAAAACCTAGCATGCTCCTATGAATTTAATTCTTAGAATTGTGGATTGAGAGATTACCGTAATTCCGTAGAGTCTGATCCGATCTTTAGCGTTTGAATATCTAACTTTCAATTCAACCACGCGATTCGATTTAATCTGCGGAAACAGAAATTAGAGATCTAATTTCTAGATGAAATCGCAAATCACAAAGAGAAAGAAAAGAAAATCTTGTTCTCCAGATCAGATCTTTAGGGCTGTGTCCCAATGCTGTTCAGATCTGCTACTGGTGAGGATTCCACAGATCTGTGTTGTAGACCGGAGCAGAAAAACTCTTCTTCTCCCCTCTACAGGCGCCGCCCCTCTCTCTCTCTACCTAGGGTTTTGACTGATTTGAATGATCACACAAGTGGCTAGGGTTTCCAAGAGAGAGTGGTCTATTTATAGACCTAGGGTTTTATCCCTAATGGGCTACTGGGCCTTTTTTCAGCACTTCTATCCGGATGGCTGCGGCATTGTCGGAATAAGTAGTTTGTCTTGATTACTTGACATGCTGGTACGCAAGGGTGGCGTATTGATGGACAACAGTGAGATGTATACGACTGTCTGACATCAGCGAATACAAGATCTCGTTATTGATTGAGTCCAAACCCTAACAAAGGTTCAGGGGTTTGCACGATTGACTGTTGCTTTGACTTGCCATGGTGGAGAGCCTAAGTAACATGCTCGTATATCCGCATCTTGGGTAACAGCAGTTCGTGTAGTACTGCCGGAGACTGGGTTTAGGTAACTATATCCGAGTAATAGGATGGGGACATTCCTTGAGGAGCTCAATGACGTTCATCGTGCCAAAGTCCTGCAGGCTAATTAAGTTCAGACATGAGTGATAAGGATTGAGTGATACTACTCAGGAATAATAAGATATTAATTAATTGTAGATGGAGCTTGTCAGAAGCTCCGATTAATTAATGAATGTCCGGTAACCTTAAATATGGGGATTCTTAATTAATGCAGCTCATTCTCATAACGTGGTAATAAAGGGGTAGGTCAGTATTAATTCTGTGGAGAAAAAGAATTAATATTAATTAATTAATTGTGTCATGGGTTGTGGACATGGAAATTAATTAATTTATAGGCCTACTTTATTATTTGCATAAGGTCCCAGGACTGGCCCAATTATATATGCTGAAAAAGGCCCTGTAGCCCATTAGGGATAAAACTCTAGGTCTATAAATAGGCAGCACTCTCTCTGAAACCCTAGCCACTTCATAACATTCAAATCAGTTTGAAACCCTAGGGAGAGAGAGAGCAGTGGGCGGCGCCTGTAGAGGGGAGAAGGAAGATTTTTCTGCTCCGGTCTACATCACAGATCTGTGGAATCCTCACCAGTAGCAGATCTGAACAACATTGGGACACAACCCTGAAGATCTGATCTGGAGAACATGATTTTGTTATCTTTATTTTTCTTATTCAATTAAATATTGAAAATAGTATTCTAATTTCATATTCCGCAGATTTATTAAATCGCGTGGTTGAATTAAAAGGAATATTCAAACGCGAAAGATCAGATCAGACTCTACGGATTTACGGTAATCTCTTTATCCACGAATTAAAATCATATGAGCATGCTAGGTTTTGTGAATTTTGATTATATGCAATATCCATAAATCGATCCGGTTTACTTGGGTTTTTGTGATTCGGTTCACTGAAAATCCCTACACTATTTACCTGATTAAATTGTTTTCGAGCAATACCTTTGATGCGTTAAGGGGGAATGTTTAGGAACAATACTGAGTCTACTTGAGTTGAGACACTGAGAATAGATTTGATAGAATTTTTGTAATCTCAGTAATCAGCTTTCCCATGACCAGTTAGAACTAAAGCTTAAGGTAGAGGCTTTGATCGCACAAAAAAGGGGGAAATTGTTAGGAATATTGTTAGACCCCTCTATTGTAAACCAATTCATTATCATATTTTGATATGTTTTGGTGGATCAAAGCTATAACAACTCAGTATCGAGTCAACTGTAAAAAGTCTTGTACAGGAATTCATATTCGAGTTGTAATAGATTAAGAAATAGAGAAAATCTGGTTTGCTGAAGGAGTCAGCAAACTTGCCATATGTTGAAGATTGCTAAAGAGAAGAAAGGCTAGCGATGCGAAGGAAGTGACAAGGATGCTGAAGGAGGAACTCCAGCAAACTACGGAGACATCCGAAGCACATCAGTAGCCAGCAGATGACTATCAGCAATCAAGAAGTTCCAAAGCCAAATATCAGATGGATTACAAATTACAAGAAGAACCAACCAATCAAGAGGATGAAATAATCATCATGAAGAAGAAGGGTTCAGACCTACAAAGGATCCGTTCTGACAAGAGACGGCTAAAGACAGATGCTACGCCAATCAGAGACAAGGAGACTTGAAGAGTCTCTGTCCACCGCAGAAAAAGGAAGCATGGAGATAGGCGAGCATTCCCTTTGAGTCTAACGGATAAGATTCAAACATCCGTTTGAATCTTCACCTATAAATATGTGTCATCCTTATTTGATTCAGAGGTTCGTGATTTCATACATACAAGAGATAACAAAAGAGATCAAACTCAGTCTCTCTATCACGCGAACACAACCGAGCTAAGTTTTTAATTGAAGCTTTTCGCAAGCTTTCATAATAGAAGTTCGAAGACCTGAGAAGTTTATCTTCCTAAGGGTATATTGGGATTCCTTCTATTCTAGAAAGAATCTAGTATTCACTATTGCTGTGCAAAAGTGATTCGTACGGGCAACGCCAACACAAGGATAGGTTCCGAGAAGAATTATAAAACTCCCAGCAGTCGACGTCCAAGGAGAAGGGAGGTTTGTCCTCACTCTAAGGAGCGACACCGGTTGAAGATTGAAGATCGAGGTGCTTGAAGGTGCGCGCTGACTAGACGGAAGAGCTGCTCAACGTTAGTGATCAGACCTGACCTTGTACTCATTCTTCTAGTGAAATTTTCAGTCAAAGGACTGAAGAGTGGACGTAGAACAATTGTTCGAACCACTATAAAAATCTTTGTGTTGTTTACTGTTTTATTACGCTATTTTTTTGTAGTTAGGTTATTTGAAACTCAACACACCAAGTATTGAAGTATAAACTGCAATCAATCTAACGAATACACGAGCTAAAACTTTTAGATAAACACTTGCTAAGTCGAGACCTTAGCAAGACACGTGCAAGATAAAATTAATACTTCTGTTGCATATAAAATAACTCTCATCGGGGACCAACATTATGTAAACGTACTTTATCATAAATATCAATTTCATCTTAATACTATTTTAATATTTTGATTATAAATAATTATTTTTTAATCATAAAGAATCAGTTTGCCTCATTCGATATACAATTTTACTGGAAACTTTCTGATAATGATAAAAACTTGTATTAGACCTTATTTTATTTTTGTGAGATGTATTTAATTAATCAATTATCATCATGGTTACTCTGAGAATCAATTTTGACAACGATAAAGTAATTTATAATTTAAAAAAAAACAACAACTAATTTTAAGTGAAAATTAACAATCTATCAATTTTCATTATAAAATATAAATTATTATGAAAACCAACCAATTTAAAAGATAAGTTAAAATAGAATTCAACCAATTTTTATATTTTTAAAAAACTATAGAAGACCTTCTTCGTTACAATTAGTTATGTAATAATTTCAAAAACTATTTTTTATTTTTTCCTTTAGATGACTTATATATTAAATTAAATAAGAAAATAACGCGCATTAGTTTTTTTTTATTTTTTAATTACAAAATAATTCCTTCATGGGCATGGCCATGGCAACAACGAGAAGAAGGAATATCTATCTCCCGCTATTTTTGAGTCCAAAAATAGCGCCATCAATCTCTCCCCTCCTCCAACTCTTCCACCTATTGCCATGGAAACACCATCCCCGCACCTCAACATCAACCAGAATTTTGCCAAAAAAAGCTTTTCCTATTCTTCATCCATCAATCGTTGGAGCCCTGGTCGAAAAAAATGAACAATTCTGCTACTACGATGAAGCTTGGGCTCGCGCGCATGAGTTGAAACGACGACCTATTGTGCCGGAAAATCCCACAAATTTTTGGAAGTTTTTATGCGACCGTTTGAATGATTGTCTATAAGTGCGCGTGTTTGTGAAGACTCACACGATTGAAATGAGCGGAACAAGGGCCAATCCCTCTCGAGTTGCATCGCTGTTGGTGTTGATTTCGGTTCTGCTCGCTGTTTCTTCCCCCCGTTGCGTGCGGTGCGTGGGTGAGGATGAGTATTCGAAGACGGGTAACCCTGCCGTGCTGCCGATTGTCACCTCTCTCATCTACAACCAAATCCTCAATCTCACCAAGACATTCAACAAGGAGCTTGCTTCCACATTGGGATTTTGCACGCGGAACGTGTGAGTTGAATTCGACAAGCTTAATTTGATTGCCATGCTTGCTCACGTCACGTGCTTCTTTGCTAATTTGGTCGAGGTCTCTTGGCTATTGCAGGGATCATGATTTGAATGGGGCATTCGAATTCGAGAACAATTTGGACTTCCTCAGTAATTGTGTTAAAGAGACCAAAGGTATGTTCCTCATTCAATGTTAGATATAGAACAATGTACGAGGTTTGCATTCACAGATTATTTATGTCAAAGAATGAGATATGTCGATATGTTGTGCTGGCTAAATTAATCAAGGAAGTGTGAATTTCTCTGTGATGTAGAGTCTGTTTTTAGTTCATTTAGCATAATGTATATCAATAATATGTCAATTCAACCCTTCATATTTTTATGTGTTTTGTTTTCTTGTTTTGAGGGAAACATGTGTAGTAATTTTCTGGCATTGCCTTGCCCAAACTGACAGATGTGACCAAGAGGATCTGCACAGCAGCAGAGATGAAGTTCTATTTTTCCAGTTTTATGCACACTTCAGCTAATGCAGATGCTCAGACATTAACACTCAACAGGAACTGTAATCTAACCTCGTGGGTTCCAGGTTGTGAGCCCGGTTGGGCTTGTTCTGTTCCAGAAACTGAACAGGCTGATCTGAAAAACATAAAAGCATTCCCTGATAGGGTGTATGATAGTCAACCTTGTTGTGCAGGATTTTTTTGTCCTAGAGGTCTCACCTGCATGATTCGTAAGTGCCTCTTCACTTTTTAGGACTATATCGCTATATTTAGCTTTTGTATAATAATGTTAGTTCGTTGCATCATGTTGATATTGAACCAACATATTGAAAGTCATGCAAATTAACCTTAAAGTTGCTCTTGGATTTTAACTGATTTTGCTTAATGATTTTTTCAATAATAAATTCTTTAATTTGCATGTTAGGCTCTTGGCTTGGTACCCAGTCAGCCTTAGAAGGTTGCATTTTTTGTCCAAAACAAATGCATAAGCTAATTAGATGAATCATTTCACTGATTTCAAATGGTGAAATGCAGATGGATATGATAGTTTAACTTGTTTATGAATATTGTGGTACAGCTCCAACAGTGAATTGCAGCTAAAGGTGAACACATCTTATAAGTTTAAGTTGGAATATTGAGAGCAAATATTGTTTATCCACTTTCTATAATCTAATAACTGCGGTGACAAGTTAACAAACAACTGTGATTTGTATATAATTATTGAAGTGTTGTATACTACACTGAAAGAAACTCTATGCTCGTATACCGTTAGGTTTGTAGTAAAGTTTGTAGGGCTCAACGGATCCATTGATTTTATTCTTCTTTTTAAATGCACTCGTTAGAGTAATTCAAGTTCACTTCAGAATAGAAACATGGTTATCATACGCTGCAGAAATTTTTATGGGTTATTTACTTGGTTTTATTTGACGAGAAAGCTCAAATATCCTTCTATAGCTTTTATCTAGTTGTCTTATGATGAAAAATCCTCAAATTTCTTTGGTATAGATATTTTGCACAAATCTCACACATTAAACCACCAACCAATGCAAAACATGTCATGAATTATTTCAAATTTTTAAAAGTTGTTGCAACTGACTCATTTTTATCTTGTATTGAAGCTTGTCCTTTAGGCTCATATTGCCCACGTGCGCAGCTCAATCAAGAAACTGGCACATGTGAACCGTAAGTTCATTAATCAGTTCAGATTCGATTTTGTCATTTCTATGAACAGTAGTTAACATTTTGGTAAAAATACTCTTACAGATATTCATATCAGTTACCTCCTGGTTCTACCAATCATAGCTGTGGAGGAGCTGATGTATGGGCGGGTGTTGGTGGTAGCGATGAAATATTTTGTAAAGCAGGATCTTATTGTCCAAGTACGATTCAAATGATTCAATGCAGCAAGGGGTATGTGCACTGTCAAGAAGGCGCTTTGTCTAAAACCCTTCACTAAACTCCATCTAGCAGTCATTCATTTTTAATACTTGAAAATCTACTTCTCCTTTAGTAATATTGATCCTTTTTTAAATTCCAGGCATTACTGCAGGCTGGGCTCTACTGAAGAAACATGTAATCTTCAAACACTCCTAAGTGTTTTCATGATGAAATGAAGCATAGCTCACTTGGGGAAATTGTTTCAGTATATATTGTTATTAGCTATAAAGGAAAAATAAGGTTGCATGTTAATATAGCTCTGGAACAAAGCTATGTCCAATAGAACTCTTAAGTTGTTCCATAAACCAATGCTTAGGGGACCTAAAAATATGATTTCTTTTATTGACTTAGTTTCTTGACAACACAAAATACAGGGAGGAAGGATTTGGTTAAAAGTAATCAATTCCATTCATAGATTCTCTATTGTAGTTCAAATGTAGAATTATTCTTCCATTTGCTTGGGAGGGCGCTTTACATTTTGTGTTTGCACAATGAGTGCATCATGATTGAAAGGAATATGCAATTTGTGCAGAATACTCAGTCTGATCGAATTACTTTGACTCTTTAGACGACTGAATTTAGACACTACATGATGATGATCACAAAATAGTCATAAATTTACAATTCTAATTATGGTTTTCTTGGGCTTATCAGACTTTCATGTATCAGTATTATTGGGGTTGCTCATATCGACATTTCTCCTCCATATTTGATACGGAATAGCAGGATTTTGTTTCACCGTCTAATTATGTCTGATTTATTTGCAGCTTGCTTCAAGCTGAGCACTTGTAATCCAAATTCCGACACACAGAACTTGCATTGCTATGGATTTTTGCTCATTGTAAGTGGACGAATACTGATTTGGTCTTACTTTAGCAAACCCTCTTCATATGTTTGTTTCCCTTGTTCATTTCAAGAAATCAAAAGGCATAAATTGGAAAATGAGAATTGATATCTTTTCCCCTGCTATAATTGAATTTTATTTTCATATGCAGGGTACATTAAGCTTGGTGTTGATAGTGTTCTACAATTTCTCGGATCATGTCCTTACAACTCGTTATGAAAGAATGGCTAAGTCCAGAGAAAGAGCAATTAAAAGTGCCCGTCAAACGGCACAAGCAAGAGAAAGGTGGAAAGTTGCAAGGGAGGCAGCAAAAAAGGGAGCTTCTGGATTGCAGAAACAACTATCTCGCACATTTTCACGTAATAAAGGCGATGCACCAGTTCCTGTCATCTCAAGTACAACACCATCTGTTGTTCAAAATACAAATAAAGAAGTAGGGAGTCTCACTACAATGGTGCAATCAATTGATAGTGATCTTGATTCTCACTCTGGTTTTGACATGGCGATTGGAGATAGACATATTAAGAAGAAAAATCCAAAAGCCAAACAGTTTCACACTAAGAGCCAAATATTTAAGTATGCATATGGTCAACTTGAAAAGGAGAAAGCTATGGAACAGATGCAACAAAACTTAACCTTCTCTGGAGTGATATCAATGGCCACAGATACAGAGATGAAGACTAGGCCTACCATTGAGCTTGCTTTTAAAGATCTGACTATAACTCTGAAGAACAAACACAAGCATCTGATGAGGAATGTGTCTGGAAAAATTTTGCCAGGACGAATATCTGCTGTTATGGGTCCCTCAGGAGCAGGCAAAACAACGTTTCTTTCTGCAGTGGCAGGAAAGATAAGGGGATGCAATATTACTGGCTCAATTCTCATAAATGGAAGGCCTGACTCCATTCAATGCTACCAAAAAATTGTGGGCTTCGTTCCACAAGATGATATTGTTCATGGGAATTTGACAGTTGAAGAAAATCTCCGCTTCAGTGCACGGTGCAGGTGTGTTAGTTATTGGATTCTTATTCAAGTTGAGTAATTGTCATAATTTGTAGCCTAATATGACTTAGATTTAATAAACGTTCCTGATAATTAAATATTCCTAACTGACATCATTCCTGTAGTTGGAATATTTATTTTCTTTAATTACATTGCTTTGAATCCTTTTATGCTGCTATCTTCTCAAGGTGATTGTTAAAAATGTCTAATTTGATTATCATTTTTGTTTGTGTTAGAGATGAAATAGTCAGTTGAATCTGTTCACTATTATATTTGCATGCCATTGGGCGGAAAAAAAAAATCATATACAGATGAGGTCATGATCTTGGCTATATATTCTAGATTTGCTTGGTTTTTATGTTCTCTTTTCATGTTGCCAGTCTTCTCATTATAATAACTCATGATAGTTGTTTCCAAATTAGTAAAAGTATAAGTTGTAACTTGTATAAGCATCGTTCGTGTTTCTTGGGCCCTTAGCATTCTTTTAATGTATTTCTTGGTCATCTATAATTTATTTTAGTATGATGACTTTTTGGTTGTCGTCTTTCTGCTGAATGTTGCTTTGAACTGATTGTGGGCTTTCAATGTTATGAAGGCTTCCTGCTACCATATCGAAGGCTGATAAGGTTCTTGTTGTTGAAAGAGTGATCGAGGCCCTTGGACTACAGGCAATTAGAGATTCTCTTGTTGGAACTGTAGAGAAGCGAGGCATATCTGGAGGCCAGAGAAAACGAGTAAATGTAGGATTGGAAATGGTCATGGAACCTTCTCTGCTTATCTTGGATGAGCCAACATCCGGCTTAGATAGTTCGTCATCCAACTTACTCATCCGAGCCCTTAAACGTGAGGCTCTTGAAGGAGTAAACATCTGCATGGTACTTCACCAGCCAAGGTAAGTATTGATGCTTATTCACTGTTCGTCTCCCTGGATTCAAAGTATGACATCATTATTGATAAATTATTCATCTATGCAAGAACTTAAGGAAACTGAGTTAAAATTGGTAGATTGCTACGAGTGAAAACCTTCAGAGATGACTATTGGGACATGGGGAAAATCTAGGAAATTTTACTAGAGCCTGCAGAAAATGAGAGTTTTTGAAATGTATAGATGTGGTCCATAAATGGAGAACAGAGCTAAAACAGCTAGTCAAATATGATAATCTTACGTGCTTAGAGTAAAATCCAATTTCATTGGCTTTAACCATTTATGCAGCTGAAATAATTTGCTTACTCTGTGTGATGCAATAATGCATGCACCTCAACATGAAATTCTTTTTAGGTAAAATTTTCCAAAATCCATTGGGCTTTCTACTGAGTTTATTTATTTCAGGAATCAGGAGAAGTTGAGTTCAGCATAATTACCTGCAAAATGTTCACATTTTCAATGTTCCTGCTTTAAATGTTATGATTTTCGTTTTTCTTTTTTGCTTCAGTTACACATTGTACCAGATGTTCGATGATATTATACTTTTAGCCAAAGGTGGTCTTACTGTATATCACGGACCAGTCAAGAAAGTGGAAGAATACTTTGGAAGCTTTGGAGTCCATGTACCTGATCGCGTCAATCCGCCAGATCATTTCATTGATATACTTGAGGGAATTGTAAAACCAATCGATGGTGTGACTGCTGAACAACTACCTATTCGATGGATGCTTCACAATGGCTACACTGTGCCTCCAGATATGCTACATTACTGTGACGAAATTGCGTCTGGCTCGAAAGGTGGGAGTAGCAATGCTTCAGGATCTCCAGAACCATCAACTCCTGGATCTGAGTGGAATGATTCTAACGAGCAATCAGTCAAATTCGTTAAAGGACATGACTTATCCAATCGCCAAACACCTGGTTGGATGCGACAATATAGATATTTTCTTGGAAGGTATGCCTAGTGTGACTTGTTCCAGAAAAAAATGGTTCATTTCATTTCATCCTTTTCCAATACTCAGCATCGGGATAGAATTGCTCATCATTCAAGATAATCTTAAGTATGGTGAGAGGGTGGATTCAAATCTGTGATACAAAAAAGTGTTTAAAACAAAGCTGTGGGAGGATTGGCAATTCTATCCCCAATTGGGTACTTACCCACCTCTCTGTATAGTTGTGAGTTCTAATGTCTTGAAGCAACATAATTTTGTGATGTCTTTTGGTCACATGGTCAATTCTTTTTTCATTTTTTTGTGATGTAGGTTAATTAAGCTACAACCTTCATTTCTAAACTGCACAATTTTTAGGAGGTTCATGGATATCACACTATATTCGGTGCTTTCATTTTAATGCTGGTCATTGTAATCCGCTTTCTATTTCTTCAGAATTAGCAAGCAGCGGCTGCGGGAAGCACAGGTGCTAGCAGCTGATTATCTGATCCTTTTGCTTGCCGGGGCATGCCTTGGATCTCTTTCTAAAACGAAGGGTGACACATTTGGCTATTACGGCTATATGTATTCAGTGATTGCAGTCTGTAAGTTTATTCTCATCTGTTATCCATGTTCTAACTGAGTTTATTGTTACTTATATATTTCAAGTTCCCGAATTTCACCTTTTATTTTATTTGTTTATTCACGATATGATGCCAGCTCTATTTTAGACAATTGTACATCTCCATTTTTCTCAAACTAGAGATTTATCATATTATATTGTAGGATATTGCCTCTGGTTCTGGAAGAGCTAGTGGACTTCTATTATGCATATTTGTGAACTACTTTCCTCAATGTTTATCATTTTGGTTTCCTTTTTGCAGCTCTCCTGTGTAAGATTGCTGCTTTAAGATCATTTTCATTGGACAAATTAAACTACAAGAGAGAGAGTGGAAGTGGCATGAGCACTCTAGCCTATTTCCTTTCCAAGGATACAGTCGATCTTTTCAATGTCCTTATCAAGCCTCTGGTTTTCCTGTCCTTGTTCTATTCTTTCAGCAATCCAAGGTCAACTTTCCCAGAAAACTATATCGTCTTGCTCTGCCTTGTCTACTGTGTGACCGGGTTAGGATACATTTTCGCCATCGTATTTCAGCCCGCTCAAGCCCAACTGGTATCCCCTGGGAGCATATACACATTTTTTTATGCTACTTCCATTGCTCCTTTAGGCTGACAATGCAGTTTTTGCTCATGTTTTCAACAGTGGTGTGTGCTTCTTCCAGTTGTGCTCACTCTCGTGGCAAACCAAGATAGAGACGACAAATATGGAAAGATATTTCGCAACTACTGCTATCCCACATGGGCTTTACAAGCCTTCCTGATAGCAAATGCACAAAGGTGAGGATCATATACAACTTACACTCAAAATGAAACCAAATACTAGTAAACCAAAATGGAAAAAGAGTAAAATCATGGATAGACAAGAAAAGCAAAAGAATGAAGAGAATGTTGGTTTAGGTTGCTGATGAATACTGTTGTGTGTACCTACAGATTCTCTGGAGTTTGGCTGATAACTCGGTGTGCCTCGTTAAACGATTTAGGGTACGACGTTCATCGTTGGTTTCTGTGTCTACTTAACCTGATCCTCTGTGGTATATGTAGTAGGTGTGTAGCTTACTATAGTTTGCTTTACAGAAGGGACTAAGTTCTCCTGATTTAGTTTTGTGTTGTAGATTTGGGGAACTCCATAGTTTTAGGTAGATTAGTTGTATCATATTACTAGCTTTTGGATGCCTTCACTTAGGGCATTCCCCTTGTTTTTTTCTACCATTCACCAAAATGTAATCATTGGAGTGTGTATGTTGAATTCAAATGTGGATGGATGGCTGTGTTGGTTCATGCCAGAGTTTGCCTTTCCCCTCTCCCTCTCATTATCATTATTATAATTACAATAATTTTTAAATATACGGCTGATCCAGTCGAAATGATCGGATTTTACTTTTCAATCTGTCAGCTAAATTAAATCGTTCCGATTTAAGATTTTTCAAACCGATCTTATAAATTCATTTTGCCAAATAGACCAATTTAATTTGATTTGACTGGTTTCGGCCGAACCATGCACAATCTTACTGTAAGAGAGAAAAAAAGCGTAAAATGATGTGTCATATAATCTTAAAAAATTAGTTGTTATAATGTAGTTTATTTATTTTATTTTTTAAAAATGATTGCTATAGTATAGTTAGGTGTAGGGCTGTAAATGAGTCAAACTGTTCATGAGCTACTCGGATCTCGACTCGATAAAAATTCATTCGAGCTTGTTTAATAAACGAACCACACTTGAGCATCATAGTATTCGACTCGTGAGCAAGCTCGTTAGCTAAAATTAGTAAAAAATATAAAATAATTAATTTGATAAAAGTAATATCTTTGATGAATTAAGAGTAACAATAATGATAAATCTTTCTAATAATGAGAAAATTTAGAATTTGAATATGAATATGATATTAATTTAGAAATAAATAACTTTTTCATTCTAAATAATAATGGATTTTTAAATATATTTCAAATTTAGAAAGTTCGTTTAGGCTCGATTAAGGTTCGATAAAGTTTGTGAACTTCAAAATATTCGACAAAAAAGCTCGAAGCTCGACTCGATACTAAACGAGTCAAACTTGAACACGACACTACTCGGCTCGACTCAGTTCAATTACACCCCTAATTAGGTGTATGCGTTTCGTAAAATAGGTGACCATCAATATATTTAAAAATAAAATTACTATTCAGATAATTAATACACTCTTACAAAATATTTATTTAATCATGCCTATTCTCTTAAGAATACTTATAGTGTGGCAATTAGGACAAAACTCAATTATAATTGAATTAAATCCAACAATTATTATGAATTAGATATGTATTTACAATGTGGTGATTATTATATACATTAACAATATATAATTAGAAAATGATAGTTTTCAAATACTCTTGTATATTTTATTTTTCTGTGTAATGTTGTATACATCTTACAAATATTGAAATTATAATTGATCACATTTTTGTTATAACATATAATATTAATTAGGTATAAAACTTTATCTTGATATGGATATTACCTTCACATCAATTTAAATATATCTAAAGGCAAATTTTCAGATGAGACGGTCTTTTCATTTTTATTGTAAGACGAATTTAATGAAATGATGAGTTTCTTTATTACAAATGTTGTCTCACCATTTTTATTGTGAGACGAATTTAATGAAATGATGTGTTTTTTATTGCAAAAAATGTATTTTTTTATTGTAAATAATGTAATTTTTTAAAATGAAATGATGTAATTAACTTATTGAAATGATGTATTAAGGTCTGTCTCACAAAAAAAAATGGTAAGACCGTCTCTCAGGAGACCAACTCATATCTAAATGATCAAAGAGAAAAATTACATAATACCCATTTTGGCTCATACACATAACAAATATTCACTTTTGTAAACACATCTAAAAAATACCCAAAAGTATATATTTGTGTCAAATTCAGAATGTCAGACATCTTTTTTGAAAAAAAAAAAAAAAAGAATTTAGAATTAAATCTTCAAACTTATATGATTGAAATAAATTTTAAGACTTGGTTCCGACATTATGTTCATTTAAAATAATGAAATTAAAATTTTTTAAATTAAAAACATAAAAGATTAGACCCAGATCAGACCTGATTTCAATTCGATTAGACCAAATTGACCCGAAAATATCTTGGAACCAATCAAAATTGACCCGGATTCTGACTCGGTTTGAAAGAGTAATAAAATAATAAAAACCAAACTGAACCCGGGTTCAAACTTGGGTCAGAATCATACAAACAATTTCAACCTGAGACCGACCATCGAAACCGACCCCAATCATTTTTAAACTCTAAATCATTCACCGATTCAAAAATCACAATATCCTAGTCGTCCTCCTTCCTCTCTCTAGTCCCCTCATTCACGATCGGTCGGCATCATGGAACATCAAAACGAGGTAATTGCCATTTTACTCATTTTATAGTTGTTGGCGTCCAAATTGTGTGAATATGCCCAATTTGTTCCATTTTTTTGAATTTTAATTCGAAATTATATTTGTCAAATTTTTGTTTTGTTTAATAAAATTATTGGATGATTTGTTAATTTGTTGGACGTGTAATTCAATTTAATAGTTAATTTTGTTCTTATTGTGTCAATTTGTTTTACTAATGCCGAATAGTATGAAATTATGTGGCCCCAATATTTTGGTGAAATTTTGTTCATTTTATTTAATTGTTGGATAATTTAATATGTGTTGAATTTGTTGGACAAAAAGGTGCAAATTCGTATGTGATTGTGTAATTTTTACCTGCCCCGAATTGTTTGATAATTTGATGATATATGTTGAATTTTTTGAACAAAAAGGTTGAATTTATAATTTGTGCATCATCAGTGGATTAGAGTTGTTTTTCGTGGTGCAACTAAAAAAGTAAATTTATACACTAAAGTGACGACTTTATAAACCATTCATGTGACTTTAGGTTCCATACGAGGTAAGAGTTGGTTCACCAATTCATTAATGGTCCTTTTGGTAAATTATTAGTTTTGAGAAATAATAATCGTAGTGCCTCTCAACCATTAGTGGAACTATTAGGTTATCAAATTAGAAGTCCAAATCACAATTTTTTATGTTTCAATATTGGTAAGCACGTTATTGAATTGAGTGTGAAGGAGTTTGCATTAGTTACTGGGTTTATTTTTGGACCTAGTGCTTTTGATCCATGTGGTGACCATGATCATTCTAGTAGTTCAATTTTTTGTATAGTTTATGGGGTTAAAAATATTACTGTGAAGGAGTTATTGACGAATTTTAAGAACAAAGAAGTAGATAAGAATAATCATGAATTATACTTGAAGTGACTAATATATTTGATGGGTTTTGTATACTAAAAGCATTTATTACAATGAGTATACGACGGTTTATTTCTCCTATTTGTCAAACAATCTTACATGTATGTAACAATGGTATCCTCTTGTCTCACCGATAGGGACGATCATACGGCGTGTAGTAGATCGCAGAAGACAGTATGATCACTTGACCTAGTCAGAGATAAACCTGATCATAGTCGAGACAGTGTATGAGGATACGCATGTCCGGATGGCTGCGGCATTGTCGGAATAATTAATCTGTCTTGGTTACTTGAGATGTTGGTACGCAACGGTGGTGTATTGATGGACCGCAGTGAGATGTACTCGACTGTCTGACATCAGCGAATACAAGATCTCGTCATTGATTGAATCCAAACCCTAACGAAGGTTCAGGTGTTTGCACGGATTGACTGTTGCTTTGACTTGCCATGGTGAAGAGCCTAAGTAACGTGCTCGTATATCCGCATTTTGGGTAACAGAAGTTCGTGTAGTACTGCCTGAGACTGGGTTTAGGTAACCATATCCGAGTAATAGGATGAGGACATTCCCTGAGGAGCTCAATAACATTCATCGTGCCAAAGTCATGCAGACTGATTAAGTTCAGGCACTAGTGATAAGGATTGAGTGGTACTACTTAGGAATAATAAGATATTAATTAATTGTAGATAGAGCTTGTCAGAAGCTCCGATTAATTAATGGATGTCCGGTAACCTAAAATATGGGGATTCTCAATTAATGCAGCCCGTTCTCATAACGTGGTAATAAAGGGGTAGGTTAGTATTAATTCTGTGGCGAAAAAGAATTAATATTAATTAATTAATTATGTCCTGGGTTGTGGACATGAGAATTAATTAACTTATAGGCCCACTTTATTATTTGCATTAGGTCCCAGGACTGGCCCAAGTAATATATGCTGAATTGAGCCCAATAGCCCATTAGGGATAAAACCCTGGGTCTATAAATAGACCTCTCACTCTCTGAAACCCTAGCCACTTTTGTGATTATTCAAAATCAGTCAAAACCCTAGATCAGAGAGAGGGGGGGAGGCCCATGCAGTAGAGGGAGGAGAAGGATTTTTGACTCTGGCCTACTGATAGAGATCTGTGGAATCCTCACCAATAGCAGATCTGAACATCATTGGAATATAGTCCTGAAGATCTGATCTGGAGAACAAGATTTTTTCTTTCTCTTCTTTTATTTGTTTTTCGATTAATCTAGAAATTAGATTTCTAATTTCTGTTTTCGCAGATTTAATCGAATCGCGTGGTTGAATTGAAAGTTGGATATTCAAACGCGAAAGATCGGATCAGACTCTACAGATTTACGGTAATCTCTTTATCCACGAATTAAGTTCATAGGAGCATGCTAGGTTTTGTGAATTTTTATTATATGCAATATCCATAAATCGATCCGGTTCACTTGGGTTTTTGTGATTCGGTTCACTGCAAATCCCTACAATTGGTATCAGAGCCAAGTTTTTTATTTATGGCTCTATTGTCTATAATAAATTCAATTATGCATGTATGTATTTTATTTCTGTCGTGGATGGTTTTTGTTCATCGTGGCAACCCGTTTGATTCAGCCCGTGGTGGTCTATCCGTGTAGGGTTGAATCTGTTTTGTAAAATCACGAGAAAATCCGTGATTAGTGTAGATTTGATAGAAAATTATAATACATTAGTTTCTGTAAATTTTTTTTATTTCAAATCTGTAATTTGGACGGGTCGAGACGAAGAATGAAGACGGAGCTGACGGACAGGGCGGCAGCAGCAGGCCAGCGTCGCGTGCGCGGCCGGCGGCGCGAGCATCGCATGCGGAAACGCGCTGCACGCGCGCGCGCAGGCTGCTGGCGGCGGCGTCAGCGCCAGCAGTGGCTATCGTCGGCGGCTGTTGTCCCTGCGGTGGTGGTTCTTGTTTTGGTGGCTGGTGCAATCCTGTGTAAACCCTAGGGTTTGCATTAGGGTTATGGCCAATCATCAGATCACAAAACCCTAAAGCCCAAAAGATATGGTTGAAGATTTGGAGGCCCTAGAAGATTTGAATTTATCCAATTATATTCAAATTCAAATTGTAATAGATATGATTTTAATTTTCCTGTTTTATGGGGCCACGAGGAATTTTTGTTTGCCTTAATTGTCCTCGTATGATATGTGATATATTATTTGCGCAATTAAGCATGTGTAGATAATAGGAAAATCATGATTTACTGCTTTTATTATTTACAGTTTTTCCAAGCATGCTTATGTGATTAATTTCTTGTTGGATTATATTTAGGGAATTTTTGGGCTTGTTTAATTACATGCAAAAATTTGGAAAATATAATAACAAAGAAATTATATGTGCGCATATAAGAAACCTTTTAAAAGAAAAATACTAAGCAGATTTTTTAATTAAAATCAATAGACCTCCACAAAGTGGTCGTAGGCTGTAAGTGTATCTCTCGTTCTAGAAAACGTCTACGAGTGTAGCTTACTAGTTCTTGGAGGTACATGGGTACGGTTGTTGGGATTTCTAGACAAACAATTTAAATCATGTGAATAGTGGGAGGGTTTTCCGTAAACGTCTACGGGTGTAGCTTGCGTAGATCTCTTTCATAAGTATTCTAGAATTGATTTAAATTATAGATAACAAAAGCTTTAAGTGTTGTGCGGTATGGTTACGTGACATGCTAAACTGTCTCTTTTGGCCAGAGTTAAACTTATGGTTAATCGCTTAGAAGCATCTTAGAATATAATGCAAGAATTGCATCCCTGTTCTTGAGAGATGGCTTGGTCTAAGGTTTTCACTAATTATTAATTTCTAGTGTCAAAAGGTTCCTGACATGGTAGTGAAATTAAATGAATTGGGGCTTAAAACCCGCAGTTCTAGTTGAGGGTGACATCGTAAATGTCTACGAGTGTAGCTTGCGGTGGGAACTCTTGGGCAATTAGTGAAAAACATTTGTATTTGGTTTATTAAAAGGTTTTCAATGCATTTGCTTTCGAAGTTCTACATGTATGTTCTTATTTAAGATTCTTTATTGTTTCAGATATGTCTATGTCTACTGTCGATCATTTACTTGCTCTCAATCCTCTAACTGGTCCAAACTTCCGTGAATAGAGATACTGCATTGAGTATATTCTCCTGACTAAGCAACACATGTTTGTTCTTACTATGATGCCACTTGCCCCACGTTACCATAAAGTCTCTAGACATGAGAAGGAGTTCTATGACAGATGGGTGGCATCTGAAGATTTTACTTACAAGTTAATCTCGGATAACCTGTCTAGAGAACTGAAGCTTAAGTACATGGGCAATTGTAGCTCTGTTATGATCTGGATGGACTTAGTGGCCACGTATGGTGAAGTGGAATGAACTATCAATTGTGATCTCGTGAAAGACCTTGTCTGTAAGAGAATGCTTGATTGCAGTTCGGTGACATTGCATGTGATGATGATGGATAACACCATGAATCGGTTCATACGTAGAGGTGGATGTATCAGTGATCGGGCTAAGATCGATATAATCATAAACTCTTTACTGCTTTTATTTTATGACTTTAAGAAGGATGTAGCTAAGAGAAGCGAGTACTCTTTCAAAGAATTGCTTACTGATCTCATAGCAGGACAGTCTTTCGTACCTTCATGAGATTCTGAGTTATCAGATCTTGAGCACAACTTGAGCACATTGAAAGATGTGGTTCATACTGTGTGCAAGAATATGATTGATCGCAGAACACGTGAGAGGAGGTCAAATGAGATGAAGAGGGTTGGTGTCACTTCAAGTAAGAACGCATGCGGAAGCAAGGGACAAGGTACGTTATTTGCATTTGTAACGGAAATATGTTTAGCATCGCTTTCTACTCATTCATGGGTAGTGGATACTGGAGCTACTGATCATGTTTGTTACATTTTGCAGGGGTTCACACCGAGGAGGGTGTTGAAGAATGACGAGGTTACCATCTCGATGGGGAACGCAGCACAAGTGAGTGTAGCTGCCATTGGAGATTTCACCTTGTACTTTGATGATTCTGTTTTAACTTTGAGAGATATTTTATACGTGCCGGATTTTTGGCGGAACCTTATTTTAGTTTCCAAACTTTATGTTGATGGATATTCAGTTATTTTTTATAGTAGTGTTTCTATCATTGGTAATAACGGTGTTATCTGTCGTGGGATGGTGAATAATTCTCTCTATGTTATTAACTGTAATCATAAGTCTTCCGCAAGTATTGCATGTAATTCATCCGTAATTGATAATCCTAGAATGAGAAAACTTACTTCTTCTGATGAGGATCTTACATATCTCTGGCACTTGAGACTGGGTCACATCAGCTTGAAGCAGATTTAGCGACTTGCAGATGACGGTACATTGGACTTATTCCGGGCTGTACATTATCAAGTCTGCGAATCCTGCATTGAGGGCAAGATGTCAACTAGGCCTTTTAAGGCTAGTCAGTCTCGAGCAGAGGAAGTGTTGGAATTGATCCATTTTGACTTATGTGGACCGATGTTCACGCAGGCTCGTGTAGGGTACGAGTACTTCGTCACTTTCATTGACGATTACTCAAGGTACAGATACGTTTACCTGCTTCACTACAAGTCTGAATACTTTGAGAAATTCAAAGTGTTCAAGGCTGAGGTAGAAAAGAAGGTCGAGAAAACTATCAAGTCACTGCAATCTTACCGCGGTGGCAAATACCTCGGTAATGAGTTCCTGCAATATTTTTCAGATAATGGGATTACATCCCAGTGGACTGCACCGGGTACTCCCCAGCAAAACGGTGTAGCTAAAAGAAGAAATAGGACTCTTCTAGAGATGGTAAGATCAATGATGAGTTATGCAAACTTACCCATTTCGTTTTGGGGATACGCATTGGAAACAACCGCTTACGTGTTAAATGTGGTGCCTTCTAAATTAGTTCCTAAGACGCCTTCTGAGCTCTTCCTTGGTCGCAAACCGAGTTTGTGCAAGTTTAGAGTATGGGGCTGTCCGGCACACGTACTGCTAAAGGAACCTGATAAATTAGAAAGCAGGTCAAATGTACATGTTCGTGGGTGAGTCTTCGGACTTGAGCCCGGAAGACGGACATGAGGACTTTGACCCACTGACTTACGAAGAGGCAGTGCAGGACAAGGATGTTGAAAAATGGCGTGTCGCCATGGATTTTGAAATTGAATCCATAACTGCTATGGATGTATACCAGAAAACTGATTTGTCGGATGGCTTTAGGGCCATAGGGTGCAAATGGGTATACAAGAGAAAGAAAGGGGCGGATGGAGAAATCATGACTTTTAAAGCCAGGCTGGTGGCAAAGGGTTATAGTCAGAAAGAGGGCATTGACTATGACGAAACCTTTTCACCCGTAGCCATGCTCAAATCCATCCGGATACTCCTTGCCATAGCTGTGCATATGGACCTCGAGATTTGACAGATGGATGACAAAACCGCTTTTCTAAACGGTTACCTTGAAGAAGGTAGGGACATCTATATGCAGCAACCTGAGGGCTATGTGAGCAAAGGTGAAGAACATCTTGTCTGGAAGCTTAAGAAGTCCTTGTACGGACTTAAGCAAGCTTCGAGGTCGTGGAACTTACGTTTCAACGATGTGATTAAATCCTATGGATTTTCACAGTTGGAAAATCAAAGTTGTGTTTACCGACTTTGTGTCAGTGGGAGCGTGGTTTTCCTTGCATTTTACATTGATGACATACTCCTATTTGGAAACAACGAGGGAGTGATGTCGGAAATCAAGGGTTGGTTATCCGAATAGTTCAAAATGAAAGATTTGGGAGAAGCTGGCTACATCCTTGGGATTAAGGTCTTACGAGATCGTAAGAGAATGATGTTGAGCTTATCCCAGGCATCCTATGTGGATACTGTGATAGCTCGGTTCAGCATGCAACTCGCCAAGTAAGGCTTGCTACCTTTTAGACATGGCGTTCGTCTTTCTAGTGGGCAGTGTCCTGAGACACAGCGGGAGAAAGATGAGATGAGTCTTGTACCATACGCTTCAGCGGTGGGTAGCCTCATGTATGCAATGTTGTGTACCAGGTGTTGGGAAAATATTCATGAATTACCCTTAGGATCTTATTGTAAAAGGTTTTGTTGGATCAAACCTTAGTAGACGGTCGATCATTGCTGAACATTAGCATAGCTTAGCAACTGATGTAATGTCCTGTATAGGGTAAACATCGAGTTGTAATAGAATAGGCTGTTTGGAAGTATCTCAGCAAACATCAAAGAATGCTAAGGAGTCAACATTCGACAAACACATCCTAAACTGCTGAAGATGCTAGCGAACCAAAATCAGAGTAGCAGACAAAGCACTTGCTGCGCATTGAGATCAGAAGCATGCTGAAAGAGATCCAGCATCCCGTACCAGTAGAAGCTCAGCAAAGCAAACCAGAACAACTGCTACACCGCCATTCTGACCAACACGCGACGATTAGCCATGTCAGAAGTAGGACGGAAAAGCCTGTCCAAAAGCAGAAAAGTTAATAAATAGCTACCTGCATTTAAGGAGAAAGATCCGTTGTGTCTAAACGGATCTGCCGACTCAAACTTCGAGAACACCGCTATAAAAGGCAAGTCAAAGGAAGATGCAGGAGCTGCTCACTCTCTAACCAAAACTCGATATACGAAAGATTCCAAAAAGCAAAAAGGCAAGAGAGCAGTCCAGTTGGAAGGTACAATCCAGAGATATCCAAAGGCCTTCAATATTCAGAGTGTCTCACTACGTCTGACATTCTTCTGAGTGATTCTTGAACTGGTTCAAGAATCTTCAATCATTGGGATCACTTTCTTTTTAAGGAAAGCATCCAGCAATCAATTTCTTGTGAAGAAATTGATTAAGTCGGGCATTGAAGCCGAGAACACACGATAGTTCGGAGGGAACTCTAAACTCTTCCAAGCGAGTGGCAAAAGCGAGTTTTACAAAGGTGCACCCTTGACTCAGCCGGAGCCACACCAGGAAAGTCCGGGGTATCAAAAGATAGCCGTAAAGCAGACAGACCTTCAGACGGCTGACTGCTTAACAGAAAAGGCAACTCTTTGTACAACGTATACTTTCTAGTAAAATTCTTAGCAATTCGGCTAAGGAGTGGACGTAGATCATTTGATCGAACCACTATAAATTGTGTGTTGTCTTGTTGTTACTACTTTTCGAGCTATTATGTTTTAAAACCTAGTGACCAAGTTGCTAGTTTATAACTGAAAAAGGTAACCTAAGTAAACTTTAACTAAATTAGAGTTGAGAATAATTTAAATACAAGAAAATGCAATCTATTCCGCTGCACTTCGTGTGTGTACTTTATTGTAACCACGACGACCCTGATCATAAGGGACCAACAAGTGGTATCAGAGCAGGAGGTTGAAAAACCGACTGCTTCTGAGTTGCTTAGGACCTAGATCCTCGTCTTTCCTTGCGTCTCTTATATCTGTGTTTTACATAGCTCAGGTAAAGACGAGAATTATCCGATGACGAATCACGCTCTTCCAAAGTACAACAAGGATGGATTTGAAACATGGAAAAAGAAGGCCATGATCCAGCTGCAGAGCATACATCCAGAGATGAGGGACATTCTAACAGTTGGCCCTATAGAAATCATGAAGGTCAATACTGCACCCCCTGGACCCGCTGGTGGCCAACCCAGACCTGAGATGGTGAGTAAACCCTACGAGGAATGGACTCTTGAAGATAAAAAGAGAGGCCAGCTGGAGTTTATTGCCATGAAACTAATCATGGAATGTCTACCTCCCCTAATGTCCAATAAAGCTCTAGATTACAATACCACAAAGGAGATGTGGGATTATGTGTGCGAAGTCTCTTAGGAAACGGAACAAATGAAGCGAAACAAGCTACAAGTCGCTGTGGACAAGTACGAATCCTTCGCCATGATTCCAGGAGAAACCATTTAGGAGATGGAAGAAAGATTCAACACTATCATCGCAGAACTCAAAAATGTCGGCAAGACATATGACAAAGGGGAAATGAATAACAAAATTATATCCAAGCTTTACCCTAGAAGTGATTGGTTTGTCAAGATGACAAGCATGAGCGAAAAAGATCTCAACAATATGTCGACCGCTGAAGTCTTCTCTCAACTAAAGTCGCATGAATTCATCATTCAGCAGTCAAAGAAAAACGAAGCTGCAGCTTATACATCCGAACTCCACAAACGTTGGAACTCAAGAAGACGTAGCTTACTTTGTCAAAAAGGATGGAAACAAATGGAAATCTTCGAGGAAACCTTTATATAACCAGGAAAAGTCCACTCCTGTATCTGCAACACCGTCCAAGGAGACTTCATCAACTTCTACTATCAACGATGAAGATCAAAAGATAGGCGAGCTGGAAGAACAGATGAAAAAGATACAGAAAATGATTCTGGAAGCAAAAGCCGAAAAGGAAGCAAAAGCGAGCATGATGCAGCACCCTACTGAAAAAAGGATAAGAACATGTTTTGAATGCAAGTCTCCTGATCACTTGAAGCATGATTGTCCAAAAGTAAGTCCTGAGGAATGAGAACGTCTGCGTCAGAGATTTGAAAGACGAGCAGTGCGAGCTGTAACAAAGGCATTGCTGACACGGACAGAAGTTCCAGATATTCCTGACAACGAAGAGAAATATTACCCCACTGACGAGGAAGAAGAAGCCCTAATGGTCTTTATGGCAAAAATCGTTGAAGATGGCGAATCATCCGCTGATGCTGAGCAACCCTTTGAATTGGCCCTAGCAGTCGACAATCAGGAGGATCAGGATTCAAGTGCGAAGACATCAGGCATGTCAAATGAGTGGATCCTAGACAGTGGTTGTTCTGCGCATATGACGGGAGACGAAGAATTATTCTCGGATATTCAAAAATCATATGGCCCATCTGTGGTGTTTGGAGACAACAGCAAAGGAAGAGTACTTGGCAGAGGATGCATAGAGCGGAATGGACTAAGAATTGTTAATGTTGCTCTCGTATCCAATCTCAAACACAACCTGCTAAGCATAAGTCAACTATGCAAAAACGGGTACACAGTATCTTTCATTCATTCAGGATGTTCTATAGCTGACAATGTAACAGGAGAAGTAAAGCTTCGAGGAATTTGGAAAGGTGGACTTTATGTGGTTGATTGGCAAAGTGGTCAACAACACTCATGCTTTCTAGCACTAAACAAAGAGAAAACCACTTGGTTATGGCATAAGAGGTTAAATCATTTAAATTTCAAAACCATCAACCATATTGCTAGAAATGAACATGTCACAGGTTTACCTCAAAACATCACATTTTGTAAGGAAGGCATCTGCAAGGCATGCCAACAAGGAAAGCAGACCAAAGCCTCATTTCATTCCAACCCAGAAAAGAACACCTTAAGCAGAATCCTAGAATTATTACATATGGATCTATTCTGACCAGTCACTCCACCCTCGGTAAGTAAAAAGATATATACTCTTGTGGTAGTTGATGATTATTCGAGGTACACATGGGTTTGCTTACTGAAAACCAAAGATGAGGTTAAGATTACTCTACCCGAGTTAATTCTCAAGGAGCAGAATAGTAAAGAAGTTACGGTGAAAAGGATTCGATCTGACAATGGAACAGAATTCTGCAACGGCATTCTCATGGATTTTTGCGCAGAAGCTGGTATAAATCATGAGAGATCCATTGTTAGGACCCCACAACAGAACGGTCTAGCAGAAAGGAGGAATCAAACCTTGAAAGAAGCAGTGCGATCTATGCTAGCCGATACCGACCTACCTGCTAAATTTTGGGGTGAAGCAGTGATGACTGCATGCTACACACAGAACAGGAGCTCTATCAACGGCCGATTCAACAAAACTCCCTATGAAGTATATAACGGTCGTAAGCATAATTTAGATTATTTACGTGCTTTTGGTGCAACATGTTATATCCATAACAACGGGAAGTCAAAACTTAACACTTTTTTGCCTAAGTCGGATGAGGGTGTACTTCTCGGATACGGTCACCCCACTCACAAAGGTTATAGAGTGTTAAATAAGACTACCGGAATTGTGGAAATAACATGCAATGTTATTTTTGATGAATCTACTTTAGTGCGCAGAGCCATCAATGAGACAAAGGATGACAATCATGAGACTAATGATGTAAATGATCAATCGATCTTGAATTATCTTGAACACTTGCGATTTGATCCGACTAAGTCTATGAATGAATGTAATCCTATTTAGACAAGTCCAGCAGACCAGGCCAGTGATGCTAACGATCATGCTGAGGCCAATCCCCAAAAGGATATCTTTAATCCGCTATATGATTCAAATGAGGAAACCTCTAATCTTACCCCCGTCGCTGAGGAAATCAATGCTACTAAAGATCTTGGCAGAGGAGCTGCTGAGATACTAGCTGCAGAGGCACCAAATGCTGAGAATTCCACTGAAAAAGAAGGTCCAGACTATGATGTTCCTATAGCCGAAGTACCGGCTGCTGAAGAAACTCCTGATGCTGAGGATCAAACTCTCAACACACAAGATGTTGAGGATGAAGTGGTCAATGCAGAACATACCAATAATCTCAGAGGAGAAAGAATTGCTGGAGAACCAATCAGACCAGCATGGTTGCGTGCACATCCACTAGAAGATGTTCTTGGAGATATCAATGACCCCGTCCTGACCAGACAAGGATCTGCAATGTTTTCATGCTATCTATCAAGTGAAGAACCAATTAAAGTTGAGGATGCACTACGTGATCCAGACTGGGTAAACGCTATGCAAGAGGAGCTTGCTGAATTCTCTCGCAACCACGTATGGGATCTGGTGGATAGACCAAAACATCAGAATGCCATAGGCACCAAATGGGTATTCAAGAACAAGAAGAACGAATCAGGCTTGGTGGTAAGAAATAAAGCACGCCTTGTAGCCAAAGGGTACAAACAGTGTGAAGGCATCGACTATGATGAGACATTTGCGCCTGTAGCAAGATTGGAAGCAATCAGATTATTTCTCGCTTATGCAGCGCGTCATGAATTCTCGGTCATGCAAATGGACGTCAAAAGTGCATTCCTTAATGGCGAACTCAAGGATGAGGTCTACGTTGAGCAGCCTTCAGGCTTTGAGAATGGAAATCAGGTCTATAAACTAAGAAAAGCCTTGTATGGACTGAAGCAAGCACCTCGAGCTTGGTATGGAACTTTATCTAAGTTTTTACTCGACAATGGCTTCAAAAAGGGAAGGATTGATCAAACACTCCGTATTAAGGACGAAGGAAGTATTCTACTTGTGCAAATCTACGTTGATGACATCATCTTTGGCTCAAAGAATCAAGCTCTCTGTGACAAATTCTCCAAGCTAATGATGAGTAATTTTTAAATGAGTATGATGGGAAGAATGTCCTATTTTCTTGGACTTCAAGTTCAACAATCAAGTGAAGGAATTTTCATTCATCAAAAGAAATACACACTAGATCTAATTGCAAAATACTGTCCAGAGAAATCTAAGAGCTTACGGATCCCCATCAGCAATGCGTGTATAGCAGATCTAGAAAAAGAAGGAGAAGCAGTGAATCCTACCTTATATCGAGGGATCATCGGATCTCTGCTATATCTTACAGCCAGTAGACCCGATATATCATATGCTGTGGGACTATGTGCCAGATATCAATCCCAACCAAACAAAACACATCTAGACACAGCGAGGCGAATTATCCGTTATTTAAAGTGCACAGAAGGCTTAGGAATTTGGTATCCAAGAGCCGACAGTCTAGCCCTGAGTGGATATTCAGATTCTGATTTTGGAGGATGCAAAATCGATAGGAAAAGCACCAGTGGTACATGTCAATTCTTTGGTCATAAATTGATCAGCTGGTTCAGCAAAAAGCAGCACTCGGTAGCAACCTCAACCACCGAAGCAGAGTATGTAGCGGCTGCTAGTTGCTGTCAGCAAATTCTGTGGATTCGACGACAACTTCAAGATTATGACATCTCACCTGAATGCGTACCAATCTACTGTGATAACAATAGTGCTATGTGCATCACAAAGAATCCAGTACATCATTCCAGGACAAAACACATTGACATCCGACATCATTTTATCCATGACCATCAAGAAAATAAGGATATTGATATTCAGCGAATATGTACTGAGGATCAAATAGCAGACATCTTCACTAAGCCCCTTGCAGAGGCAAGATTCAAAGAATTATGCATCAAATTGGGCATGATCGAACTAGATATTGCTGCGGATGAATGAGATACTACTCTCATTCTTTCTGGTTTTCTTGGATTTTATTATGTTACTTTCAGCATATTATGGGAGACTTTACTATATGTAGTCTGCTAAGCTTATGGCGAATGACGGATATGCCCCTATCAACTTTCAGCAGATAAATTGTTCCTGCTCAGCAAACTATGAAGGAATGAAGATCACATCTATATTTTATCATGAAAAAAAAGAAACATCAAGAGATCGAAATATTCATATATTCTTCACCAAAAGAGGAACATGCCTTGTAGCAGGTATTCATTACAAAAGGAAGAAGCGGCACTATCAGCCAAACAAAAGAGGAAATACAAGATCTACTACGGAATTCATTCAGAAAGGCGACACTAGCTTATAAGGATAGAAATCAGCCCCTTGAAGGTTGGATGGACCGTCAGCGATTTCTGGAAAATACTTCTCCATCAACCAGCTGAGCTGCATTCCATTCCGCAGAGGCGCGAACGGATGAAGCTTGACAGCTTCCCATACATTCTTGAAGACGTATCCGGCCCAGTCAACGGAAGCAGCATCATCCATGGCCATCATCACCTGCCAAACAGATCTTGAGAAACAGAGGTCATAAGGCTCCTCTCCAAGCAGGATTTCATGGGCAATACGGAACATGACCCAATATGATGTCTGGAGGCCAGAGGCAGGAATGTCAGGGCTAAAATCAAAACGAGGAGAATGACGCCATTTCTCCCATGCCAGCCATTCTAGAGCCACTTCCTCTGCAAGATAGTCCTCTACAGACAACGGACCTCGAGGAAGCCCGACATCAACCGCAAAGGTGTCAGAGGTCCAATGGACAAGCTTATTGTGGAACACCCCATAGATTGCATTTGGTTCCACATGGCAATCACTGAGGAAATCCCTCAACACTTCCTCTTGAAAATGGTGAGGAGTAGCACACAAAAATTGCGAAAGACCCTCCCACTGCAACGTAGATATGACCTTCACTGCCACATCACAATCATCTATGTATTACCTATCCAGACCTGGCTCATCCAGGACCAGATTGCGTCTGATATCTATGGTTCGTGGAGGAGAGTCCATGAGTGAAGAAAGGGACCTGACTTTCTTGAAGGAGAAGAAGGTTGAAAGTGTGAATCAGGAAAGAAGGAAAGTTGAGATGTTTGGATAATCTCAAACTGACGTATTTATAGAGGATTTCCCATTTATGACGCGAAGAAAGAGAAAAACCTGTCTGAAGATCGCAATGATTCACCTCTTGGAATACGAAACGTCGCCAATAAAGGAATCGAAGTGTATGCATGGGAAGTCAAATCATTTTTTTCCAGCAATGGTGAGAAAGGAGTATTGAAAAGTTCGAGGATCTCATCATCACATTCTTTTCAAAATAAGAGCTCTCATAGACTCATCAAATCTTCCGAAGTTGCTGAAAATTAGAATGCTGAGAGGGACCATCCTCTATCAGCATCTTTGAACGGCTGCTAGTTCAGAAACAACAATATATCCTAAATCGAGGCGGGATAACTCAAAATTCAAACTTGATGGGACCCGATCAGGCGTAATTAATGCATGCAAACGGCGGCATCAACTGAGGAGACGCCACGTTAGAAACACTTGAGTGTTTCTCGGAGCATGGGAAGCCATATGGAAAGATGCATTTATTCTGAACCGTTGATCTAACACTTCGCAGATTTTCCCTCAACTGTTAGATCTCACATTCAAATTAACCCTACCTTTGCTCTGATCACTGTTCATTTTCTTCTCATCTTTCGAAAGTCAGAGCAAAATCCCCAATCCTAAAGTCTCCATAGAAGTTGAAAAATTACTCCAGATTTTCCCTCACAGACATGGCTACAGAATCTATAGCCTCATCATCCCAGAAATCTACCTGTCAGAACCATCACCCTGAATCTAATGAACCACGTCCCTTCAATTTTCCACCAAATTCTGAAGAACCCTTACATATGCGGCATGCACCAGGGTTTACTGGGATTCTAAAGAAAGAAGATGTTGATGATTCAATATCGTATGGACAACTTGTTATGATGGCTGAGAAGAAATCCCTAGCCGGCCACACAAAGGAGCAGAGGAGTTTGGCTCAAATCATGAAGGATCGGATTCTGTATAAACGTCTTGCTGCTGAACATATCCCGGACTGGATAATGGATATCCTCGATAGTGAACAGGTAACTCAATACTTATCCGCTGAACCCATGCATTTTCATCCGCATATGGTTTCTGAATTTTATGCCAAAGCAGTCATGAGTGAAGATGGAAAATCTTTTAAAACTTGTGTTTATGGAAGTATCATTGAAGTCAGTGCTGAAGTTCTTGCTAAAACTTTTGGCCTTCTGAATGAGGGGGAACGTATATCTCATTACAAAGTAATGGATTATGATGAGATGGAAAGACGTTGGAATTCTTGGAAGAAGCCTGGAGTACTGAAGGATAGGAAAGGACATGAGATTACATTCCGGGCTGCCACACCCATTAACACCCTACAGGATGAATTTAAAATTCTAGCTGAATTGGTGATCAAGATGTTCCAATGCGACGCCGGATCATATTCTGAACTTTCTGCTAAGAAATAGGCAGTAATGATGGCTCTCACAGACAAAGTGAAGGGAAATTGGGCTGAGTATTTCTTCGAACGATGGGCAGAGCACGCCAAGAAGAACGACCACATATCTGTGGATGGAACTTTTTCATCAAATGTTAATTTTGGATTGAAAATAAGCAAGTTTCTGGAGTTGGTCATGCATTCAACGAAAATTGATCAAGGAGTGAAGTTGCTCTCCACTGATTTCATTCCAATCACACGAAAAGCAGCCAACCCTCTTGATTACAAGAAGCCAAAGAAGCTGACTGGTAAATCCAATGTGGATGCGGACAAGCCTACTTCAGATGAGGAAGTAGACGAACGTTCCTTGGGCGAACAAGTATTGTAGATAGCAACATCTATCTCTGCTGAGGAAATAGCAGCATTAACCCAGAATGCTGAAACAAAGCAATGCTTTAAGCAGCTTGATGATATTGTAGCTCTCGGAGAGATACCAACCAAACAGATTGAGGAAATTATTGAACAAAAGGCCGCACTCCAGCAGCCGCTCGTGATTGGTCAACTTGCTGTTCCAAGTTCTTCTGAACAACAAAAGGATATTGCTCCCACCAGGAACAGAAGGTCTAGTCGTCAGTGCCTACGCAGAATTGCTGAGATAGCCACTGTCCCTACTGAAAAAGTACCTGATTCACCCCTATCATCTAAAAGTTTTGATGAACGTTTGTAAGGCGTACGTGAAGCTAAACAAAAGTGTGCAGAAAAAATGAAGGCACAGGAAATGAAGGAATACAGAAAGGAGATGGATAGAATCACATTCGAAGGAAGGGATCTGAACTTCGAGAGAGTAAAAAGATCTCATCTAGAAAGAGAGAATTAAAAGGAGAATACTAGTCAAACACCCAATGAGGAAGCTGCTGACGAGTTAAGCAGAGCAGCAAAGAAAGGGAAGACAGTAGTAGACTCTACTTTGACAGAAAAAGAAATGGATAACCCTATTGCGGTCAGCAACACTACAAAGATTACAACAGCAGCAGACGGCATGACTGATAAAGAGCTAGATACGCTGATTCAATCTGGCGCTTTCAAAGGCACGGAACATTCCAAAGGCAAATCGGTTCAATTTCGCGAACCAATTGCTACATCTTATCAAGACAGTAGCTCAGAGGAGGACGCGCCACGAACAGAGAAAAATGATACACACTCCAAAGATAAGGATGCAGGACCATCAGAAATCTCTAAGGTAAGCGCAGATACGAACATACCTAATGCAGAGCATGTTGCTAAGGAAAACACTGAGGAGACTGAATCTGAAGCCTTCAATGCTAAGGAACCTTCTGATATGGAAAATATTGTTGGGTCTGAAAAGGAACAGTCTGGTGAAGACATGGCTCATACAAATGCTGAAGAAACAGAGAAAGACACTGCTAAAGAATTTACTGCAGCAGACGATTCTATGAAAACAACTGCTGAAGAATCTACTGCAGCTGACGAAACTATGACAGATACTGCTGAAGAAGTCCATCCTACTGAGGAGACAACAGTCGATGCAAGTAATGAAGATCAAAGAGAAGAGACGATAGAAGAAGAACTCTCCTCTGCTGGATTTCTGGACGAATCCACCTGTTCATCAGAATCTGATTCTGAGGGGGAATCTACTGAAGTATTTGATGCCAAAACTCTTCGAAAATACCCCACTTTGCGAAATGAACAAATGAGGATTCAATTTGATGGTTTACCTGGCAAACTCTTTCGCTCACGAAGAGTAGCACAGTGGTGTGCTGCTGTCTCGATTAATGAAGATATGAATGTTGATCTCAGAGATTGGAGTGATGAGATCTTAGCCTTCGTAGAGCAAGAAGTAAATAGGGACATTGCAGGAGTCTTTTATGTTAAGATTCATGAAGAAACAGAGGAAGGCAGAGTGCTTGGTAGTCAATTTAGACGATGGAAAACTTATGACTACATCATGCATGAACTCTGTTTTGAGAAAATGATGATTATTATCGCTAGAAAAGGTCTTAACTTCTTGCGTTCCGAAGAAACCTGGGCAAATGAGTGGATGGACCAGCCCTCCTGCACAAAACAATATACTGATCAACAAGTAATTGCTCGATTGCAAGCCATCCGTGCTCACAGGAAGTTTCTTCCATCTCAGACCCTGCCCAGATCACAGTTTGCCCCAAATAAGAAGTCCTTGGCCCACATGGAACTAACCAAACGACAATGGGCTGCAATGATTGCTTTTCGGAAGCGGGAAGCTGCTTATGAGGAGAAATTGCGAGTTAGAAGTCTCGAACTAGCCGCGAGCGAAGAAGAAAAAGAAAAGGAGGCCAGACGACAGGATTATCTCAAAATTATTAACTTTCAGAAAGAATACACTCGAGCCGCAACCCCACTTCAAGTCTCTGAAACTCAAGGTTCTGACTCAAATCTCGATCAGAATATAGTGAGTGAGTCTATGGAAGTAGATACCAATATGGTTCTTGATGTTTCCACACAAAGAGTTGAAGCAGCAGCTCAAGCATCTGCAATTGCTACAGTGGAAAGAGAAGATGGTGAAGCTCCCACATTAGTAAGCGGTACTGAAATAGTTATCTCTGAAGATCCCATTGCCGCCGAACCAGTCCAAGTAAGCTTCCAATCTCTTGTCAACATACTTCATAACGCCTTACATCAACGCGATATCCAGCAAGCCAGATTCAATGAAGAGGTCCTGAAAGAGGTTGCTGATGTCCGAGGAGCAATCTCTGGGGTGAAAACCTCTGTCTTAGAGGTTCAGCAACAAGTTGGTCAAGTCGCTACCAAGATCACACATGTCGAAGAAACCGTGTCTACGGTGCAAACAAATGTGATGACTCTCAGCGTCGATCTCGACGCACACAAGTCCTTCTCCACTTCTGTTTTGGATGCTCTCAAAGAGGGGAAAAAAAGAAGGATTGTTGAACAAGCAAGGATAAAAGCAGAGGAAGCTGAGCTACTGCTGAAAGAAAAAGAATTTGAGCGTGCAATGATGGAACGGAGAATGAAGTTAGAAGAACAACAGAGAGAAGACCAATGAGCACGTATTGAACAGATGGAGAAACTAATGGCCATGACGATGAAGAAAGTTGAATCTCTTGAGAAGCCAAAACCTCCACCAGATGCTCAGAACTAAGGTCACTCTCTATCTTTTTTTATCATTTTTTTTATGATTCTGAATTTTGTTTTCCGAGTATGAACAATAGTTGAAATACGCTCTCTGTGTACTCAACGAAGGATGTTTAAATGGTTGTTGAATGCTTTGCTTGTAATTTTGTTTTAACTTCTAAGCTAAGTCTCAGCAATCCCTAATAAGCTTTGATCGCACCAAAAAGGGGGAAATTGTTGGGAAAATATTCATGAATTACCCTTAGGATCTTATTGTAAAAGGTTTTGTTGGATCAAACCTTAGTACACGGTTGATCATTGCTGAACATTAGCATAGCTTAGCAACTGATGTACTGTCCTGTATAGGGTAAACATCGAGTTTTAATAGAATAGGTTGTTTGGAAGTATCTCAGCAAACATCAAAGAATGCTAAAGGAAGACCGCTAGCAATAACAGAATGCTAAGGAGTCAGCATTCGACAAACACATCCTAAACTGCTGAAGATGCTAGCGAACCAAAATCAGAGTAGCAGACAAAGCACTTGCTGCGCATTGAGATCAGAAGCATGCTGAAAGAAATCCAGCATCCCGTACCAGTAGAAGCTCAGCAAAGCAAACCAGAACAACTGCTACACCGCCATTCTGACCACGCGACGATTAGCCATGTCAGAAGTAGGACGGAAAAGCCTGTCCAAAAGCAGAAAAGTTAATAAATAGCTACCTGCATTTAAGGAGAAAGATAGAAGTTTGAGGATTTTAGAAAAGGGGTTTTGTTTTAGAAATTAAAGATAACCATGCGAGAAATTAAAGGTTTTGGAAACAATAAAGAAAAGCACAGATCTTAGGGCTGATTATCTAATCGTCAACATGCAAATATCAATCAACTCAGCAATGGAGAAAACATAGATTTTTGTGGATTTAATTCATTGGTTGGGCAATTTAAATCCTAGATTATTAATTAGTGACTATCTCCTCTCGGTCTTAAGAACACCAAATTAATCAATCTCATAATTATCTTATTATTCATATGTAGGTTTCTTCCTTTTGAGACAGAAAACAAACATAATTAATTCTCTCTTCCTGTTAATAATTTTCATCTCTCGATCCATCAATTATTAACTATAAACCTAGATCTCAATTCACCTCTCAGTCCTTCTTTTAATCTAGATTATAAAATTAAATCAGAGAATCAAACCATGCTTTTAGAGTTGATATCAATTAAACATGCATCAGAAAAGAAATCATAACCCTAGAACCTGTTTAGGGTTCTAGCCACAAAACATGACTAGAAATATAGCAAACATGTTATTAGTGAACTTACAAATGAAGAGGAACTTTCAATGTCTTGAAAAACTCCAAATCTCCATGTAAATTCAAGGAAAAACAGTCTAATTTTCGTGCCTAAGAGTTCATATTTATAGAGGGGGAAGAAAGACCTAATTAGGTATTGGATTAAAATTACAAAAACTGCCAAAACAGCCTTATCGGACCTCTGTCTCGATCGACAGAAATCCTGTCGATCGACACAGCCTTGAAATCGGAATTCGGGCTAAATTTGTGTCGATTCTGCAACTTCGACCTCTGTCTCGATCGACAGGGAGAATTTCGATCGACAGAAATGCATGTGTCGATCCCCTTCTGCGCAGTCTCACGGTTTTGGCCATAACTTTTGCTCCCGAACTCTGATTGACCCAATTCCAGTTGCGTTGGAAAGCTAATTCAAAGATCTCTCTCTTTCCAAGCTCCATTAGCTCGGATTCAACGTGTGGAAGAATTAGTGACTGTTCCTTTGAACATCATCTGCTTTCGGTACGAGTTTCCAATGAATTCGGCCTAAAACCTACAAAAATCATCCATCAAAGGCATAAAACTCCCCAAAATAGACTCATGCACAGAAATGACTAAAAACATAATATAAAGCACTTGAAACAATGGAGAAAAATACAGATAAGTGAGTAATAATATGAGCTTATCAAACCCCCCAAACTCTAATATTAGATTTCCTCAATCGAAGAAAAGAAGAAAGAAATCTCAAGCAGTTGAAAGTGCAATGCCTCACATGATTCATCACAATCAAGGTTCATCAATCCACATCACACAAGCAATTGAAAGAGATAAGATATTCATCAACTTCGGAAGACTCACGGGAAAGTGTATCGCTCAATCACTCAAGTGTTTCGGTTTCAAATGAAAGCACTCATAACATGTATGAAGAAATTTCTACCATAGGCTTGCAAAAGTTCTAAAATCTCCACTGCTTATTTGTGCACACAATTTAAGAATAAAAAAAGACTTGATAAGATTGTAATGAAGGCTTTTTGTGAAAGGTAGGAAAATATGGCCAAGTGACTAAATTAATTGAGTTCGCGACTCCCAACAAATCTAACCACCATCTATGGATGTTTACCCTTCTCCTTATATCTTACAATCAAACCAAGACTCTCTATTTTTTTCTAGTCCTTTTATACTCTTAAAAATTTTGTTTAAGTATTTGAGCTTACAAGGACACAACTCTTTTTTTTTCTTTTTCTTTTTTTCTAGAGCCCAACCTTCTTTTGCTCACCAATTCAAAAATTTATCATCCACTTATGACATTTACCCTTATTTCACCCAAATCCTATAGACAGTATACAAATCACCTTTTTCATAGCACTCTCTCATAGACAAGACATAACTTCAATGTTTTCCTTATCTCATAGACCAAGAAAGAAAAAGTAACAAACTCAAAGGGATTAATCTTAGGATAAAATATAACAAGGGACAGTGTTTAGGATAATTGGCTAACAAAGATGGCCTAAGATCATTTTCTATCATTGTGCTCACTATGCAGTCTCAAAACAGAACAAAAGCAAGTTCTAGAGAAACGAAAACATACATGTGAATCTCTCATGAACAAATAAAGGCTCAAATCTCACTTGGGTTCAAAAATTCTTCCTTAGTCAACTTCAATCCACTCAAACATCATGCAAGTGTAAGTTTCAATTAGACCCTATCATGCGGTATTCTACATTTATTGGCAAATCAACCACAATCGAAATCATCTCAACTAATCAAAGATCGATTCCTAACATTGCATATAATGTTAGAGGGTTCATTTACTTAAAAATTTTCCTCACAAAATATCTATATTTTTTTATTAGGCAAAAATTTAAACACAACAATTCAAATAAATGCAATAAAAAATAAAGCAAGTAAATGATAGAAAGTTCAAATTTCTTGTCCACATCCCCCCAAACTTATTTCAAACTCGGAGAGTAAGAAAAAGTTTGAAAATCAGACAAGAAACAGAACTGTACCGGACTGTCGATCTCAAACATCGACGTTTTTATCCACCCGAGGAATTCAGCGTTGTGCGACAAAGATTTGGTGATGCTGGCACTCTGTGTCGATCGACAGGAGGCCTGTCGATTGACACAAAGCCTTCTGTTCACTCCTGCTTTTATCGATCGAAGTGTTCTCCATGCACCATACCTCTGTGTCGATCGACAGCCGGTCTGTCGATCGAAACAGAGGCAATTCCTCCAATTTTTTTTTCTAAAATAACATAAAGTAAATGCAAAACAAAAATTCGAAAACAAATTAAACACACCAACGAAAATAAAAACAAACATTGATAACTGCAGTAACGCAGCGAGCAAATAAATTTATAATTACACCCTAAGGTGGTCGATCCCACAGGGACTGTGCAACGAAAATCCAAAGTACTAGTCATAGTTTTTAGAACACAGATGTTTGAGGGTTTTGGAAAACAATTTAAAGAGAGCACAAATCCTAGGGCAGATTATCTAATCATCAACATGCAAATATCAATCAACTCAGCAATGGGGAAAACATAGATTTTTGTGGATTAAATTCCTTGGTCAAGCAATTGAATCCTAGATTATTAATTAGTGACTATCTCCTCTCGGTCTCAAGAACACCAAATTAATCAATCTCATAATTATCTAATTATTCCTATGTAAGATTCTTCTTGGTTGGACAGAAAACAAACATATTTAATTCTCTCTTCCTGTCAATAATTTTCATCTCTCGATCCGTTAGAACTAAAAATAAACTAATAATTGGATAAATCTAACAAGTCCCCGCCAACGGCGCTAATTTGATAACTGCAGTTTAGCGGTTAAGCAAATAAATTTTACACCCTAAGGTGGTCGATCCCACAAGGACTGTGCAACGAAAAATCCAATGTACTAGCCACGATTCTTAGAACATAGAAGTTTGAGGATTTCAGAAAAGGGGTTTTGTTTTAGAAATTAAAGATGACAATGCGAGAAATTAAAGGTTTTGGAAACAATAAAGAAAAGCACAGATCCTAGGGCTGATTATCTAATCGTCAAGATGCAAATATCAATCAACTCAGCAATTGGGAAAACATTGATTTTTGTGGATTTAATTCCTTGGTTGGGCAATTTAAATCCTAGATTATTAATTAGTGACTATCTCCTCTCAATCTCAAGAACACCAAATTAATCAATCTCATAATTATCTAATTATTCCTATGTAGGTTTCTTCCTTTTGAGACAGAAAACAAACATAATTAATTCTCTCTTCCTGTTAATAATTTTCATCTCTCGATCCATCAGAGAATCAAACCATGCTTTCAGAGTTGATATCAATTAAACATGCATCAGAAAAGAAATCATAACCCTAGAACCTGTTTAGGGTTCCAGCCACTAAACATGACTAGAAATAAAGCAAACATGTTATTAATGAACTTACAAATGAAGAGGAACCTTCAATGTCATGAAAAACTCCAAAGCTCTATGTAAAATCCAAGGAAAAACAGTCTAATTTTCGTGCGTAAGAGTTCATATTTATATATGGGGAAGAAAGACCTAATTAGGTATTGGATTAAAATAGCAAAAACTGCCAAAACAGCCTTATCGAACCTCTGTCTCGATCGACAGAAATCATGTCGATCGACACAGCCTACAAATCAAAATTCGGGCTAAATTTGAGTCGAATCTGCAACTTTGACCTCTGTCTCGATCGACAGGGAGAATTTCTATCGACAGAAATGCATGTGTTGATCCACTTCTGAGCAGTCTCACGGTTTTTACCATAACGTTTTCTCCAGAACTCCGATTGACCAGATTCCAGTTGCGTTGGAAAGCTAATTCAAAGATCTTTCTCTTTCAATGCTCCATTAGCTCGGATTCCACGTGTGGAAGAATTCGTGACTGTTTCTTTGAATATCATCTACTTTCGGTAAGGGTTTCCAATAAATTCGGCCTAAAACCTACAAAAAACATCCATTAAAGGCATAACACTCCCCAAAATAGACTCATGCACAGAAATGACTAGAAACATAATATAAAGAACTTGAAACAATGGAGAAAAATACAGATAAGTGAGTAATAATATGAGCTTATCACCAGGCTAGATATCTATTATGCCGTTGGCATGGTAGCAAGATATCAGTCTAACCCTGGACAGGCGCAATGGACTGCGGTAAAGCATATACTCAAGTATTTGAAGAGAACTAGGAAAAACTGCCTAGTTTATCAAAGTGAGGATTTATGCCCTATGGGTTATACTGACTCGGATTTCCAAGGGGACCAGGATGAGAAGAAATTGACCTCGGGATATGTGTTTACCCTGGGAGGTGGAGCTGTATCTTGGAGGAGCTCAAAGCAGAAATGCATTGCTGACTCCACCATGGAGGCGGAATATGTCGCCGCCTCCGAAGCCTCGTAAGAGGGGGTATGGCTCAGGAACTACCTTTTAGAGTTGGGCATGATTCCGAATTTGCCTAGGAGAATCACAATTTATTGTGATAACTCTGGTGCAGTGGTAAACTCAAAGGAACCGCGATCTCATAGGGCAAGCAAACACATAGAGAGAAAGTACCATATCATATGAGAGATCGTATCGAGGGGCGATGTGCTGATCAAGAAGATTGACACTAAGGACAACCTTGCTGATCCATTTACAAAGAGCTTGTCGCAGAAAATTTACGAAAGACATATTCGTGAGCTGGGTCTGAGGTGGATGCCGACCACTGACAGTGGTTAACAAGATAGCAGGCTAGATAGACGCACTGTATACTCTGTAATAGCTTAGTTATGCTTTGATTATAAGTGGGAGATTGATGGGTTTTGTATATTGAAAGCATTTATTATAATGAGTATACGACGATTTATTTCTCCTATCTGTCAAACAATCTTACATGTAAGTAACAATGGTATCCTCTTCTCTCACCAATAGGGACAATCATACGACGTGTAGTAGATCGCAGAAGACAGTATGATCACTTGACCTAGTGAGACATAAACCTGATCACATCCGAGACAGCGTATGTGGATATGTCTGTCCGGATGGCTGCGGCATTGTCGGAATAATTAGTCTGTCTTGGTTACTTGACATGCTGGTACGCAAGGGTGGCGTATTGATGGACCGCAGTGAGATGTACTCAACTGTCTGACATCAGCGAATACAAGATCTCGTTATTGATTGAATCCAAACCCTAACGAAGGTTCAGGGGTTTGCACGGATTGACTGTTGCTTTGACTTGCCGTGGTGGAGAGCCTAAGTAACGTGCTCGTATATTCGCATCTTGGGTAACAGCAGTTCGTCTAGTACTGCCTGAGACTGGGTTTAGGTAACCATATCCGAGTAATAAGATATTAATTAATTGTAGATAGAGCTTGTCAGAAGCTCCGATTAATTAATGGATGTCCGGTAACCTTAAATATGGGGATTCTCAATTAATGCAGCCCGTTCTCATAACTTGGTAATAAAGGGTAGGTCAGTATTAATTCTGTGGTGAAAAAGAATTAATATTAATTAATTAATTGTGTCTTGGGTTGTGGACATTGGAATTAATTAATTTATAGGCCCACTTTATTATTTGCATTGCGTCCCAGGACTGGCCCAAGTAATATATGCTGAATTGAGCCCAGTAGCCCATTAGGGATAAAATCTTGGGTCTATAAATAGACCTCTCACTCTCTGAAACCCTAGCCACTTTTGTGATTTTTCAAAATCAGTCAAAACCCTAGATCAGAGAGAGAGAGGGCGGGGCATGTAGTAGAGGGAGGAGAAGGATTTTCGACTCTGACCTACTGATACAGATATGTGGAATCCTCACCAGTAGCAAATCTGAACAGCATTGGGATACAACCCTGAAGATCTGATCTGGAGAACAAGATTTTTCTTTCTCTTCTTTTCTTTGTTTTTTGATTAATCTAGAAATTAGATTTCTAATTTCTGTTTCCGCAGATTTAATCGAATTGCGTGGTTGAATTGAAAGTTTGATATTCAAATGCGAAAGATCGGATCAGACTCTACGGATTTACGATAATCTCTTTATCCACGAATTAAATTCATCGGAGCATGCTAGGTTTTGTGAATTTTGATTATATGCAGTATCCATAAATCGATCCGGTTCACTTGGGATTTTGTGACTCGGTTCATTGAAAATCCCTACAATATTAGCCATGTGGAATTTTGCCCTAAGTAGGACTATCTGAAAAGCCTAAGATAGATGGTTGGGATTATGTATTAGTAGAAGATTTGGGTTGATGGAGTTCATTTCCATGGGGGTATACGCTTTTCAATCTTTATGTTACTATCTAGACCATGCTCCCACCGGATTAGATGGCATCAGTGGAGGCAACTTCACTTTAGGATGACCTTTTTGGGTGCTACATGTATAACTTTATTTTTGTTAAAGAACTTATTTAATAATAAGTAAAAAGATTGTCATTTTATAATGGTTAAGAATTATTATATAGGTGTGGCCCTATGAGGTGATTCCGTAGTTGGGTGCTGTCTGCGCTATTCAGCGAAGGCCTGATGCCCTTCCTCGGTTTGTGAAATGGGAGTTTACTAGGCTAGAGACCATTATTTGGTCTCATTTCTTTACTCAACAAGCATGTAATTTGTATTTTACTTTTATGATTCTTTAATCTTTTAGATTTGTTTAATATTTTGGCAATTGTTAGTTTTTAATGGACAACTAAATGTTTATTCCAATTTGGTGGCTTCTCTTGCTGAGCTCGTAATATTGTATTATACATCTACTCTGATGAACAATCTAATTAGGGTACAGTTCTGACTGTCTGAGAATCCAGTACGACATGCAGTACGGGGTGGGAGGAGAGGAGCTGATGTAGCGCATAGTCAGTTTGGATCTCAGACAAGAGATCATGGAGAGAGAGAGAGAGAGAGAGAGAGATAGATACCTAGTCGATGAGGAGGGAGGGGGAACCTCATCTGGAGGGAGGATCACAACAGATACCGGTGGAAGGATCACAACTAGAGTCGGAGACCTCTAGAGCATCACGTAGACACACTCATCAGAGGCATCATACATCTTCATCAAGTGGTGATTCCCATTACATTAGGAGATATCGTAGGTTTGGAAGTGTTTTGGGCACTATTTGGACCTTTATTCACGGGGCATTGACGGAGAGGGTGATCCCCTTAGTTACCGACCTATTCCATACTTCTAGATACCGTCACTGCACAAATATAGATGATGAGACCTTCAGACAGGCCTTTGCTCGTGATTGGAGTCGTAGGGCTCAGACAGAGATAGTGGGGGAGGAGCAGCAGAGGAGGAGTATGTCTGTTGGGGATCTGACATGGAGGCAGAAGGAGTAGGAGAGGAGCAAGAGTGTTTCCGGTGGCAAGAGGAGTAGAAGGCAGGAGGAGCAGGAGAAGAGGAGGAGTGTATCTGGTGGTGAGAGGAGTTGGAGACAGGAGGAGCAGGAGAAGAGGAGGAGGAGTGTGTATGGTGGCGAGACCGGCTGGAGGCAGGAGTAGCCGAGGGATACAGATATTGCTAGGGGTAAGTGACCAATACCCCGTGAGGAAGAGTGTCAGAGTGTGTCTGGTGATCGGGGAGTTTGAGATATAGTTTTAGGTGACATGTTTGACTCTAATGATGTTGTGTCGCACCATCTTGGTCCTGGAGAGATCAGTAGTCAGCCGAGATGTATCACTACTAATTGGAGTCAGTTTGTATCCCTTCTAGCATTCAACATTCTAGATCTAGTAAGTATTATTAATTTTTTTTTAACGTGAACATTTATTTGTTTATCTTCAACTTATTTGTGTTTTTTATTTTATCTTATACAATTGGATGATGGTCGACCATGGGGGATTAGTACAGATGTGTATTTGAATTACAATGAGTTTAGGATCGGTGATCTCGGTGCGGTTAGAGAGGATATGAGCGGAGCTTGGCAGTTACTGTAGAGTTTTTTCACCACGGTAGAGGATATGAGCGCATATATACCTCCAAAGGTGGTTGATTGGTATGTTCAAATACTGCAAAGGAGGTTGCATATGACCGATGGGAATGTTTGGCCAAATTTCTTTGTAAGTCTCATTTTCAACCATTTAACCTTTTCTAGATTCTTTAATAATAAGATCTTTATAATGTTTTATTGTTATCATGATTTGATGAGGTTCTATTATCATCCATCTGTCTAGGGACGTCGTGGAGCAGCAGGACTCAACATTGAGCCAGACGCCCTTTTGGAATTTATTGAAGGGAAAGATATTCAGTCGGTAAAAGGTTGGTTTGATGCAGATACAATAACTACTATAATATTATAAATTTTTGCTATTATTCTTTAACTTAAGTTTGATCTAATATAGATTTTTTTGTAGATTGTTTTACCGTTGATGTTGCTTACTCACTGGTATGCTGTGAAAATCAGCATTCACAACCATACAGTACACATATATGATCCCTATTTAGTCGACACTTCTCTTGAGCAGCCTGATAGATAGATCAAAGAACTGCAGAAAATAACAAATAATTTAAAGCATTACCTTAGAGCCGCCAACTATTGGGCCCGAAATAGCGGTTTTACCATTCATCCGACCACCCCGCTAAAGGTTCGCTAGGCATCACTCTTTCATGGGCATCATCCGAATCAAAGCTGCACATATGCTTTGGCACATCTGGATATGATCTTGCTCTGACGTCCCACACGTTTGTTGATTGAGCAGGGTGCGGGCACATATCTATATCGAACGTTTGTAGCATTAGGCATATTTGAGTATAATGTCTGATATTGGATATTGTTTTATGTTTTTGATTGAATATTTCTATTTCTGTAAACTCTATTAATTAGTTTATGATTAAATTATCTTACTCATTTGTATTGGAATAAGAAGATGAACCATGAAATAAGCATACAACCAAACCTGAGATTTTACTGATTGTCCGGGACTTTATCAGGACAATTTTGTTTGGTATGACTATCTGATCTACATAAACTGCACCATTCGGGGACGCGTTGTCTGCTGGTAGAAGATTGAGCATGCTCTGGACTGGAGGGTCGTTGAGTATTTCTGGGGCGACCTGCCTGATGTGTTATTATTGGCGGTAAAACTAGTACTGATACAACTTCGGATGAAAACACCCATTCATCTTGAGGGGGAGATGATTAACATTCCCACCATATATCTGTTGCCAAGTCTCAGTCTTGTAGTAGGGATATATGTAGTCATACAAATTCTCGCCCTTTGTCCTAATAAAAAAACTACAAATTATTATAGAGTATAATATACTAATTTTTGGTCTGATCACTGTAATTTCTACAGATTAATTATAGAAATAGTGGCAAATAAATTTGTAAACCCTAAGGTTATCGATCCAGGGGAATGAAATAACGAAAAACCTTAAGTACTAAATCAGACGTTCAGGAAAATCAAATAAAAGGTTTTGTTGTTTTGAAATCGCAATACTTGCTATCGAAAATTAAACAGGAAAATTAAAAAGCTTTTGAATCCAAATAAGAGAAGCACAGATTCCAGGGATATCTATCTATCAAGTATAACATGTATGAATCAATTGATTAATTCCCAAATTTAATTCCTCTTCGT
>JAPKLW010000222.1:489737-534559 GCA_026898455.1 Plectranthus barbatus
ATCAACTAGATAACCTAATAAGTGGCCAACAAATCAAGATTATGAATCAGCACAGATTTCACAAACTACGAAGGGAAAGGGAAAATAATTCAATTAATCAAAACATGCATACAATGATAGTTCGAAACTCTAGAATCTGAGAATGAAGTTTAGTTACACATATTCAGAGGAATATTCATCATAGAAAAATACAACCTGAATTGCATAAAAACTTGGGTTGGAATGTCTTCCCACAAAACTCTGTCTTCAAACATAAACCCTAGAACTCTTGGAATCTCTAAAAATCTGAAATATGGAATGTGGAATGATAAAAAGATGATAAGGTACTCTGAAAATCGACATTATTAGGATATTTATAGAGGTGGGGGTGTATCCTATCAAATCTAGGGCTAAAGATATGAATAAATCCGATTTTTATCAGATTTCCGCCCCAGCAGACATGCACGCGTCGACCGCTTCTGATTCACATCGACCGAGTCTCCATTTCATGCTTCGTCGACCGCTTCCAATTGGCGTCGTTCGACGCGGAAATATTGACTCAGCCCTTCCTGCGCGGTCTCACGGTTTTGGCCATAACTTCCTCATCCAAACTCCGATTGACCCGATTCCAGTTGCGTTGGAAAGCTAACTCAAAGATTTTTCAAATGGTATGCTCCATTAGCTCAGATTCCAACGGTGAAAGAAGTTGTGACTGTTTCTTTGAACATCTGCTGTTCTTGGAATGGGTTTCCATTGAATTTGGCCTAAATCCCTGTATAAACATCAAAACACACCTAAAACCACCTAATATTGATATCATGCATAAAATATATATATAAACTCAATAAAACTATATAAAATAGTATAAAACTAATATAGATAAGTGAGTGAAATAACGAGCTTATCATGGTCCCGAAATCAGAGAATGCATATATGCAGCGAAAGTTAAAAAATCTTGCACTTGTTCTGAAAACTAACTGCAACTCAATTTTCAGTTTTGATAAAACTCAGTTTTTAAACATAGTAAGGATTAAGTAAGTTTGAGATATACATTTAAATACTTAGCCAAGTAATGAAGGTTTCAAATAAGCAAGTAAGTTCAGAATGCAAAAACTTAAAGAAAGCTGTAAATAACACAGGATATTATTGTGGTTCGGAATCAAAGTTCTACGTCCACTCTTTCGAACTTAATCAAGAATTCACTAAGTCACAGAGTCACAAGTCTTCTCACGATCTATGGTTAGTCCGTTGGAAGCCTCCGTCCTTCGGTCTGCTAATGTCACTTGATTGATGCTAAATCTGCATACAAATTATAGCAAAGGGCAAATAAATTTATAGACAACCCAAGGGTTGGTCGATCCCATAGAGATAGTGCAACGAGGGAGAATCATGTACTGAATATGGTTTTCAGAACTTTTGTTTGGGCAAATCAATTTCAGGGTTTTGGGGGTTTTCAAAATAAGTAATTAAAGGGATGAAAATTCAAATATTAAAAAACACAGATTCGAGGGAAATCTACCAATCTGATCAACATGCAAGAAACAAATATTCAAACCCAGAAAAGATATTTTGGTGGAAAATTTATTAATGTGGAATTAATTCCTTGGTCAGGCAGAAAATCAAAAGTATTAAACCCTAACTTTCTATTACTAACCTTCACCTCTCGGTCCTTCGATTAATAACTGTAACCTACCTCAATCTTCATCTCTCGATCCTTCGATGAGAATAGACTTAAAACAAAACATAGGATTTAAACCAGTTTAAAGGGGTTTGAATTATTGAATCAAAACATGCATCACAGATGGAGAAACCCTAGAACCTGTTTAGGGTTCTAGCCTAACATATTGAAAATAAACATTGCAGGGAAAATTAAAGATTACATTAAAAACAATAAAGGTTTAACAAAAACTAAAGAGGAATTCTAAAAAACTTAAAGTGAAAACAGAAAATTAAAGATAGAACAATGTGTAGAAGGTGGAACCCTAATTCTGAGCTATTCAAGAGTTTATATAGTAGTAGGGTTGAGGCCTTGGATGGTAGGAATTTCCTTCTTGAATTGATGGCTTCAAAAGGAATGATTTTCTTGGTTGAAACTTCCCTTTTGGGGTCTTTATTTCTTCCAAATTGATGTATAACTTGAATCCCAAGCAATTCTCGCCCAAAATATGTGAAAAACTCCCAGAATTTTGCCAAAATAATTCACCCCGGTTGAGATGAACATTGCCCCGGCCGAGATGGATCTGCCCCGCTCGAGATAGCCTTCAACTCGGTCGAAACAGAGACCATTTTCGCCACTTTTGACCATTCTGTGCAGTCTCACGATTTTGGTCATAACTTTCACTCCCGAACTCTGATTGACCCAATTCCAGTTGCGTTGGAAAGCTAATTCAAAGATATTTCAAATGCCATGCTCCATTAGCTTAGATTCCATCTGTGGAAGAAGTCGTGACTGTTTCTTTGAACATCTGCTGCTTTCGGTACGGGTTTTCATTGAATTTGGCCTAAAACCTGCGAAATCTTACCATGACAAGCATAAAACCCTCTAATATATACTCATGCTCAATTTATTCAAGAAAACAAGCTAAAATGCATAAAAGAAAAGAGAAACAATGCGATAAGTGAGTAGAAAAACGAGCTTATCAAACCCCCCAAACTTAAACACTTGATTGTCCTCAATAAACAAAAGAAAGAATCAAAAGTTCAAGCAGAAGAGTAGTGCAATGCCTCACAAGATTCATCACATTCAAACTCGTAAATCTACTAAACATCAGCATTTTTGAAAGAATCAGAAAATCTGTAAACTATGGAAGACTCACATGGGAAGTGTTTCGCTCATTCACTCAAGTGTTTAGGATAATTATAAGATCACACACAAATCATGCAAATCAAGTTCTACCATAGGCTTGCAAATAATCTCAATCTCCACTGCAAAAAATGTGCACACAAGTCTAAGATCAGAAAGGACTTTATTCAAGGTTGTAATGTAGGCTTTTTAGTGAAAGGTAGGGAAATATATGGCCAAGTGACTAAAATCAATTGAGTTGATCATTCTCAACAAATCAAAACCACTATCTATTGATATCCACTCATCTCCTATAATATTCAACACAACTCATGGCTCTTTTATTTTTTTCTTCTCTTTTTTTTTTCTTTTTCACACATATCCTTTTATGCTCTAAACAATTTTGATTATACATTTGAGCTTATAAGGATTAAACACAACAACTATTTATTTTCTCTTTTTTTTCTTTTTTCTAGAGCCCAACCTTACCTTTTTGATTTTACCCTTCTAATAATATCTTATCCTTTCTCAAACAAATCCCAACCAACTCTCATAGACAAGAGTTGATTTCCCTATTTATTTCCAACTCATAGACAAAGAAAGAAAATATTATAGGCTCAAAAGGGCTGATTAGGGATAACATTTAATTAGGACAGTGTATGGGAAAATAGGCTAAACAAAGATGGCCTAAAATCACTTCCTAAACCTGTGCACGCCAGTGGTCTTGAAAGAGAAACATAGCAAGTTCTAGAGAAACTCAAAATTGCAGACACACTCACAATCAAAATTCAGGCTCAAAAACTCACACTTAGGACAATTTTTCTTCCACATTAAACATCAAATCATCATCCACATCATGCCAATGCAAGTATCAAAACAAGTAATCCTGCGGTATTCTACATTCATGGGCATACTCAACCGCTATCACAATCAATGCAAACCAAGTCAATCAATTCAAATCTTGCATCAAAGTCCTAGGGTTCAATCATGCTCAAGTTCCTACAATCTCGCGTTTTATTCAAATAATTTCCATGCAGAAAATTTAAAATAAAGCAAGTAAAAGATAGAAACAAAACCCTTAAATCTTCATCCCCCCAAACTTATTCGAAAATCAGAGAGAATAAGTTTGGAAATCAGATTCGAAGTTTGAAACTGTACCTCAACTGTTGGTCTCAGACACCAACTTTTTATCCGCCTTCTTCAACTCTGATCGGCATGGATTTTGGGTTGTTGGCACTCCATCTCGGCCATGGCGAACTCTGTCTCAGCCGGGATGGAGCCTTATTGTCGACCTCCTTCTCGATCAAAATATTCCACGTCTCGGCTTTCTGTCTCTCGACCGTGGCAGGCTCTGCCTCGGTCGAAACAGACCTCAAAACCTTTTTTATTATTTTTTTTTCAAAAGACAAAGAAAGCAAGTGAAACCAACAAAATAGAAATAAATCGAAATTACTTAAAGAAAACAAAAACACAATGGGTTACCTCCCATTCAGTGCCTTATTTACCATCGTGGCTCGACTCAGTATCAGCTCACCAAGGCGGTCGAGTCCAGACTCGTCGACCCCTTGAATCGATCATGAAGACTTTCTCATTTTGGATGACAGTGGTATACTCGGAAGGAGGCAGGTTAATTGCCAATTTCACTGACTCGTTTCCTTGTTCCCACCGGATGGCTTCTTCTTCTTCCTCCGGTGTCTCGTCATATTCTTCCTCTTCTTCAGCAGTAGTAACCTGGTTGCACTCCCCTTTCATCTTGTTCTTGTCTATGCAGAATGTGATGGATTCTTCATTTCCTCTCAAGGTGATTTCCCCCTTCTTGCAGTCGATCAGGACACCAGCTGTGTCGAGGAACTCTCTTCCCATGATCATCGGAGTGTTGGAATCTTCCTTTATCTCAAGGACAATGAAATCTGCAGGGAAAATAAGGTGACCAACACGAATTAGGACATCCTCTACAATACCTTTGGGCTTCGACACAGATCGGTCCGCCATCTGGAGGGTAATTGTGGTGGCTCTCGTCTCCTCAATTTCCAACTTTTTGTAGATGGACCAGGGCATCAGGTTGATGCTTGCCCCAGTGTCACAAAGCACATTTTGAAACTCTCTTCCTCCAATCTCGATAGGTATCGAGAAGCATCCTGGGTCAGACCTCTTGATCGGGATCTGCTTCTGTAGGAGTAAACTGCATTCCTCATGAATCCTCACTGTCTCGTTCTCCACGAACTGCTTCTTCTCGCTCACAGCCTCCTTAGGACCTTCATGTATCCCGGTATTTCCCTGAGAGCTTCAACAGAGGTATGTTAATGTTCACTTTTTTAAGATTTGCAACAAAACAAGTGAATTTAGAATCTTCCCTTTTCTTTGCAAATCTCTGCGGGAAAGGCATGGGAGCAACTGGACCAACTCTTCTTTCCTCCTTCTCTTTTTCTTTCTCGCCCAATCTGGGCCTCTGTTTCGATCAAGATGCATCTGTCTCGGCCGTCCTGCCATGCTTCTGCCCCGGCCGTGTCTGGCTTGTCTCGGCCGGGCTGGCATCCTCTGTCTCGGCTGGGCTGGCCTCTGCCTCGGCCATCCTGCTTCTCTCTGCCTCGACCGGGATGGATTCCATCTCGGTCGAAACAGAGAGGTCTTCCATGAGATTTTCCTCCTCTATTTCACTCAATCCTCCTTCTAGGTTTCTTGGGCCTTCATATCTCCTTCCAGATCGAAGCGAGATAGCCTTTAGCGACTTTGCCTTTGCTGGATTTGTCTCCGTCGTGCTCGGAAGTTGTCCCAGCTTGTGCTGATTTCCCAAGGTGGCGGCAATCTGACTCAATTGGGTGTCCATCATCTGCAAATGATTTGACATTAGTTGCATGTGATTGGCCATCCCTTTCACTTCATTCTCCACCTTGCCAAATCTGTTGTCTGAGCTCTTTATAAATTTTTCCAGTATCTTTTCCAGCACAGACTGCTTTTTCTCCACAATCTCACCTCCTGTACCTACATCAAAACCAGGTGGAGGGTGTTCTGCAGCAGTGGGGTTAGCATAAGAAAAATCAGGGTGAGATCGCCCATGGTTGCAGTAATACCCCTGATTACCTCGTTAGTTATTGTGATAACCACCGCCAATGTAGTTCACCTCCAAATTCACAGCTCCAGATGAACTGCTTGCACCCTGGTTGATGTAGTCGGCCTCCACCGAAACAATTGTTATACTCGGCTCAGTAGCAGCTGCAACTTTCACTGTTCCCAACTTCTCAACTTCTTCTCGGAGCTTCTTCACCTCCGCAACAACATCAAATTCTGGTTTTGTCTCCACTGCTTTGACTGGCATCTGTCTCTTAGTTGGCCACTGGTGACTGTTCAGGGCCATGTCTGCCAATAATCTCATGCTCTCTGCACCACTCTTCTTCATCAGGATCCTGCCAGCAGATGCATCCACCATCTCCTTCATGTGTGGGTTCAGACCCTCATAGAAATGGCAAACCTGCATCTCGAGATCGATTCCATGTCCAGGGCAGAGTCGCAGGAGCTCCTTGTACCTCTTCCAGGCTTTATGTAGTGACTCATCATAGAGCTGCTTGAATGTAGTGATGGCAGCTTTCCTCTTCAGCAGCAGACTCGGTGGGAAGAAGTTAGTGAGGAATTCATCTCGAAGTTCCCCCATGTCCCAATTTGACTCTTGTCCAAACCAGCATACCAAGATCTTGCCTCGTCTCTAAGGGAGAATGCGAATAACCTCATCCTGATGACGTCCTGGGGGACTCCATTCTGCTTCACAATGTCGCACACCTCGATGAACATATTGAGGTGGGCGTATGGATCTTCAACGGCTCTCCACCCAAACTGGTTCTGTTGCACCATCTGAATTAGCCCAGTCTTTAACTCAAAGTTATTGGCATCAATCCGCACTCTGAATTCGGGCTCTTCATGCTGTGGGAGAAAATGGTCCAAGATGGACCTCTGCGGCACCACTATCTGCCTATTGTTCAGTTCTGCCAGTCTCGCAGCTTGCTCCGCCTGGGTGGCTTGGGCTGCAAGAAGTTGCGCCCTTACTTCCTGCACCTCATTGACAAATTGTCTTTGTTCCTCCGGTGTCATGTTCTGAAGAGGGGCTTCTTGATTTGCTTCCATCTCAAAATTCAATCTCTTTCATTTCTTTCTGTTGTTCCTGCAGGCTGCTTCAATCTCTGGTATGAAGGGCTCGAGTGTCTTCCCTTTGTTCCTCGGGTTCATGCACCTGCACAGAATATGAGGAAAAAATCAGGCTGTCCTGGCCGTGGCAGATGCTGTCTCGATTGGGATGGAGAATTTGTCTTGACCGTAGTGGAACTCACCTCGGTCGAAACAGACGCAAATCAGAAAAAAAACTCACGCGAATGAAAACACAGCAACAGACCCAAAAACAAAGAAAATAACACCAAACTCAAAAAATCATAAAAAAGAAAATACAACCCAATCGAGAAGTTCTTCAAACAATTCAGTAATAATTGAAGGGTTTCGTGAACTGAATAACGAAGTTCATTTGCCAAGGATCGTTAATTGGAATATCAAATATAAATTGTTATGTCTATGAATGATCCTAGCATGCTCTTATATTATTATGCATAAGAAGGTTTATGCGGAATACCTGGATTGATGAACTCTGAAGAACGAGTGCGCAGAGATTCCTCTTGATCTTTTCCCATGCACAAAGATTTAATTTCCTAACAGATTGAGGAAATTAATCTATGAAAATAATAATGATATTTTCGAAAACAAGGAGAGAGAAGAAGAAAAATCCTCCTGATTTGATCTTCTGATCTGTATCCCAACTCGATCTGAAAATCTGGTGAAGATTCTCTATCAGATCTCTTGCCCGGTTGAGAAGCAGAGTTTCCTCCTCGTTTCTCAGATCTAGTCGATCACCACAGCTCCCAAAACCTGGTTTACTGTGTGCAACTTATGATCTTGTGGTGAGTTGAGATCTGAGGAACTGAGGCCTATTTATAGGAAAATACTGGACTTCTATTGGGCTTGAGTTTCATGGGCCAGACCAGGAACCAGAATGCAAATAGCAAATAAGGCCTATCAATTAATTAATTCTCATATTCAACCCAGAATATAATTAATTAATTAATATTGATTCATTCCACCAGAGAATCAATACTGTCCTACCTATTTGCTACCACGTTTTGAGGTACGGGTTGCATGGGCTCGGTATATCCCCACATTTAAGGTTACAAACATTCGTTAATTAATTTAAGCTCTGACAAGCTATTTAATTAATTAACATCTTATATTCCTGAATCAATCAACTCAAACCTTTTTCACTTATGCTTGAACTTAATCAGCCTGCAGGACTTAGCATAACGAACCTTTTGAGCTGTTCAGGGAATGTCACCATCCTATACTGGATGTGGTTACCTAGTTCCAGTACCAGACAGTCATACACAAACTGCTATTACCCAAGATACAGATATACAAGCTCAACTAGAGCCTTTCACTGCAACTCAAAGTAATACACAATCTGCATATACTTCTGTACCTTCATGTAGGCTTAGGATCTCATCAAGCCATAGAGATCTAGATTCTTTTAATGTCAGATAAAAGAATCGATCTCGACTTAGGTCCTTATCAATGTGTGCCCCACACCAGCATACCAAGCCATCCAAGATAAGATGCTTATTACTGCGTATGCTGCAGCCTACACCGACAGTTTATCCTGGAACTGTCTCAGCTGTGATAACTATTTATATCTCGCTAGGTCAAATGATCCATATGATTTTTCGTGATCTTCTACATACCGTATGATCTCCCTATCGACGAGATAAGAGGATAATTGCGTTTGCGACACATGTTTGTTAATTCAGACAGGAGATGAACATACAACATTTATGATTCCCATTATATTAACCAATCGACCTTGTACATAATATACCAATCATAATGCTTTCAATATATAAATCCATCAATAACTCACCGTCTGACTATTCCCGGCAATGGCGCCAATTTGATCGATGCTAAATCTGCATACAAATTATAGCAAAAGGCAATAAATTTATAGACAACCCAAGGGTTGGTCGATCCCACAGAGATAGTGCAACGAGGGAGAATCATGTACTGAATATGGTTTTCAGAACTTTTGTTTGGGCAAATCAATTTCAGGGTTTTGGGGTTTTTCAAATCAAGTAATTAATTGGATGAAAATTCAAATATTAAAAAGCACAGATTCTAGGGAAATCTACCAATCTGATCAACATGCAAGAAACAAATATTCAAACCCAGAAAATATATTTTGGTGGAGAATTTATTAATGTGGAATTAATTCCTTGGTCGGGCAGAAAATCAAAAGTATTAAACCCTAATTTTCTATTACTAACCTTCACCTCTCGGTCCTTCGATTAATAACTGTAACCTACCTCAATCTTCATCTCTCGATCATTCGATGAGAATAGACTTAAAACAAAACATAGGATTTAAACCAGTTTAAAGGGTTTGAATTATTGAATCAAAACATGCATCACGGATGGAGAAACCCTATAACCTGTTTAGGGTTCTAGCCTAACATATTGAAAATAAACATTGCATGGAAAATTAAAGATTGCATTAAAAACAATAAAGGTTTAACAAAAACTAAAGAGGAATTCTAAAAAACTTAAAGTAAAAACAGAAAATTAAGGATAGAAAAAGGTGTAGAAGGTGGAACCCTAGTTCTGAGCTATTCAAGAATTTATATAGTAGTAGGGTTGAGGCCTTGGATGGTAGGAATTTCCTTCTTGAATTGATGGCTTCAAAAGGAATGATTTTCTTGGTTGAAAATTCCCTTTTGGGGTCTTCATTGCTTCCAAATTGATGTGTAACTTGAATCCCAAGCAATTCTTGCCCAAAATATGTGAAAAACTCCCAGAATTTTGCCAAAATAATTCACCCCGGTCGAGATGAACATTGCCCCGGCCGAGATGGATCTACCCCGGTCGAGATAGCCTTCAACTCGGTCGAAACAGAGACCATTTTTGCCACTTTCGACCCTTCTGTGCAGTCTCACGATTTTAGCCATAACTTTTACTCCCGAACTTCGATTGACCCGATTCCAGTTGCGTTGGAAAGATAATTCAAAGATCTTTCAAATTCCATGCTCCATTAGTTCATATTTCATCTGTGGAAGAAGTCGTGACTGTTTCTTTGAACATCTGTTGCTTTCGGTACGGGTTTCCATTGGATTTGGCCTAAAACCTGCAAAATCTTACCATGACAAGCATAATACCCTCTAATATATACTCATGCTCAATTTATTCAAGAAAACAAGCTAAAATGCATAAAAGAAAAGAGAAACAATGCGATAAGTGAGTAGAAAAACGAGCTTATCATCACTCATCCAGAAACTCTTTTTAAGCCTGCTTCTTCTTCAGGTTGAAGTGAGGATGCATCCCGCAGCCTTTAATCTGGAAGGTTGGATATTTACTTATTCTTCCCAGAACTCAGGTTGGTTGGCTATGCTCGTAATAATTAGATTCCTAGAGTAGGAAACTAACTGCTATGAATATTACTTGAAAATTAATATTCACCAAGAAATAGCTTCAGCTTTGATAGCTTCAGCCTCATGCACTTAGATAGATGCACAAAGAGAATAACATAAGTTAGAAACTTATGTCTCGTGTTCAGATAACATGGAAATTTAGAGTGTTTTTTGAGTAGAAAGTTTGGCAGAGTATCGACTCAGTTTTGTGCATGTTTCAGGTGTGTTCTTTGTTCAAAAGTGTTGAGCTATTTATAGGCTTGCTTGGACGATAATTTGAATATGTCCGTTAGACACATCGATCTAACTATTAAAGACAAAGATTGGGTCGTCCAATCATCGCCATTCTTCTTGCTCTACCCTGCTCTGTTCTGTCGTCTGTTTTTCACTTTTGGCAATGTACTTTCTACCTGCTCTTGTCAGACCAAGTTTCAGTCTGAGAAATCTAAGTTCCAGTTTCTCGTACTAATTTTTTGATTAACACTTGAAGACATCTTGAGTCTGACTTTGGATTCCTTTATGTCTCCTTGTGTTTCACGTGCTCTTGGATTCTGAAACTGATGACATTCTCCAAAGTCAGTTCAAGTTTCCTTCTTTCTTCGGGAAGACTCAGTTTCCAGAAACTGACTTTTCTTGATAGTACTAAGTTTCCAGCACGAGGTCTCTGTCTGCTTCGATCTTTATCTTTAGTTTATAGTCTATTACAACTCAATAAATCATATACAAGGATTACATTAAAGACCATACTAGAAACTTAGATATCAAGTAAGTTTTGACACATCAAAACATCAAGGCAGAGAGATAAAATGAAACTCAGTTTCTAACACTAATGAATTGAAAACAAATGCAATATAATTCATACCGGATTGCAGCTGCTGTATGAGCGCACGACATTAGATCAAGTTGAAACCTACGACAGGCATTGAAGGCCTATTTTGAGGTGAAACCACGGTGTTTGTGTATGATTTCTCCACCAAAGGTATTAACTCATCAGTCTGATTACCAGCCTTAGCTTGTGTTTGATCAAACCACTGTTCTACAATACTTCTTTATGCTTTAATGATTGAGCAGACTGGCAAACGCCGAGCATCCAATAGTCTTGCATTGAACACCTCAGCTGCATTTGAGGTTAAGAAACTATACCGACAACGCTTTGATTTCACCTACTTTTCTGGTTCGACATTGATTAACTTGTTGGAAACTGTCGGATTGGAATCTTTAATTTGATCTATAGCCTGCTTATATATCATTGACCGGTAGGCATACGTAGCACGATGGTACATCGGGACTATGTTGGGACGAAAGCTTGTCAATTTATTATGTAGATTATAAAAACAAATTTCGTGTACGATACTTGGATACACTACACTCACAACATTCAAAATGTTGATGTGTTGATCGTAGATGATCAATAATTGATTGTTGCAACCCAAAGCCATCTAGAGTCGAGTCATAAACCAGATCCAAGACTCATCATTCTCTATCGGGCCAACACCTATTGTAAGTGGGAAGACCTGTTAATTGCCATATTTGGTAACAACAACAAATAAAACCCATTTGTTTCTTCCCTTCAGATGGGTTACATCAACAACAATAACTTGTCTTAATGAATACTCAAAAGCAGTTAAAAAACACTGAGCACCATAAATAAGTGTCGGAAACGTCCATCAGGTGCAATAATAATAAGATATGCCATCATCCCGCCATTACACTACTTAAGTACACGGAGGTACTTTGGGAGCATCTTGAATGAATCTTTGACACCACCATATAACATCAAAATGGCTGCATTCTGAGATTTGAGTGCAACACTATAACTTATCCGGATGCCTAGATTTTGTAGTAGTTCCGCCATAATCTCCCGCGGTTTGATTAGTGACCCTTCCCGATACATCTTTCTTGCAAAATAAGCTGCCACAGATTTAGAACGAACATTCCATGATCTAACTCCAACAAGATTCAACCTACAATTATGATTTGGTATGAACTTGCGTAGAGTCCAACACTTAGCTCTGCAAGTGGCACGTATAACAAACAAACAACTATCTTCCCATTTGCACTTGTACTCAACACGAGTACTATCAGACCGGGCCAATTTAAATTCTTGTCTCTGTTCTATATGTGAAAGACCAACAACAATGAACATATCATCTCTACTCCAAAACATGGCACCATGAGTCAAATCCTGATCGAGTATGACATCGACATCTCTCAATATGAGTGAATCAAATGTATCCAATGGAATCATTGGAAGTAACCAATTATTTAGTTGAACTTCCAAGCCTTTTGGTAGAGGATGAGTTGGCAAAAGATTTGAAATCAAAGCACTCATACCGCCGACTGATTGCACCCATGCAAAAAATTCTGCAACCGTACAATACATCAATAAATTATTGAAATCTTCATCCTCTGACTCTGACGAGTCTTCATCAAGATTTGCCTCCTCGACATCATCTACTTGATCGGCCTGTTCCTCATCATCAGACTCCACGACAACACCCTCGTTTAAGTCAGGACACTCATTTAAGTCAGGAATATGTGAACCCCCGCTTGCACCTTCAAAAGATTGATAAAAAACATCGAAGAATCAAACCTTTGAAGTTCCTCCAAACATGGACTGGGATTAGCATGCGGTGGTGGACTGAATGAAGATATGTACGGTCTGTAAGGGGATGGCTCCCGTTGTGAAATCCCACTACCAGTGTTGATTATATTATTCATAATAACATAAATATTTTAACTTTGAATAAATAGTAAAAAGCTGTTGGAGACCAACATCGATCGCCAACAAAGATCTTACAATTCTTCCACTTTGACTTTGGGATATATAATAGATATTATAATCCCTATGAATATATTTTGAATCGAAAATCAACTGGATGTTGCTTCTTAATGCATGTATGAAAAGATTGGTCATTAGTAAGTAAACCAACCTTTCTTCTCAGCCGATGTAGTTGCACGATTCATCTAATTGGTCATTATAGTGAATAAATACAGCGCACCAATTCTCCATTTTCAAAAAGGGGAAAAATAAGATAAAGTTAATATGATGAAGATGGAGAATAGAAGGAACGAAGATATAGTGAATGTGTATGGTACTTTGCATATAAATTAGATTATATGAAGTAACCAATCTCAATTATTTTCATAACTCGATTGGATTGATCAAGACAGTAAAGGTCATCCACTCATCTGCGTTTCAGTGTACGAATAATTTGCATTCACTCATATTGTAAAAAAATATGTCGATTATCATGCATTGTTCATGTCAGCATACTTTACACGTTAATTTAACTATATTGCAATTGAAAAAGTATGAAATATAAAGCACATTGGATAAATTTCAATATTTAAAAAAACACACGGAACCGATCGGTTCAGACCGGATTTCGACTCGTGTTGGAATCACATGGGATGGTCGGACTAAATCATACACGGGTTGGAATCGGGTGAGTATCTTAACCCAATTCTGACCCGATAGCGACTGGATTTTGACCCGAATCTAACCCAATTTTGAATCAATTTTGACCCAATTTGCACAAGACTATAGACTGATACGAGTTCAAATGAAACCGACCCAATTCTTACGTTGCTCCATATATACTTCTTCTTTGAGCTCCCTATTCAGAAAGACACTTTTCACATCCATCTGGAAGATTGTGAAGTTGCTGTGAGTGACATAGGCAATGAATAGTCAGACGGCCTCAAGTCTGGCCACTGGAGCAAAGGTCTTATCGAAGTCGATTCCTTCACATTGAGCATACCCTTTTTCTACTAGCCTTGCTTTATTCCTTACTATGTTGCTTGTCTCATCTCTCTTGTTCTTGAAGACCCATTTGGTGCCGATAACTAACTGATGAGTTGGTCGATCCACCAAGTACCATATTTTATTTCTTTTGAACTCAGCAAGCTCCTCTTGCATGGCGTTGATCCAGTCAGTTGATTTCAAAGCATCCGAGATCTTTGTCGGTTCTGATTGTTGAGAGAAAAAGCAAGTAAGCAATGTGCTTCATTGTCTCGTGCAAACTGAGTTAGTAATGCTGTCTAGCATGGCCTCTTCAAGGTGATGTCTCAACCATTTCGGCTTCTGGAGTTGAGTGACTTCAAGGGGTTGAACAAATACTCCAGGATACTCAGTACCGTCTGCTCCTGATACTGGAACTTGAACTAAGGTTTATTCCACCATGGCTAGATTGTCTGGAATTGGAACTTGAGTTGCACCATTTGGATCTGAATCCTCTTCTCCAATCGTGCCTTCAACTGAATGTGTTTCTTGGTATTCTTGATTCACTACCGGTTGAACCTCTTCAGGATGATCATCTTCATCTTCTAGTAAGTCAGTTTGAGTAGGCAACTCAAATTCGGTTTGGCCTCTAAACTGAGCTTTGTCTTGACCTCCTGAGGTTCCCCCTTGATTGATGCATGCGGCTATTATTAGTGAACCAATGGCCTCAACATGATTGGTTGCATCACCGGCCTCGTCCTCTGGAGTACTTGAATGATCATTCACTAATCTAGCCCGTGAAACTTTGTTAGAAATTTTTTTATTAGTACTGAGTTTCTCACAGCTATGATTGATCTCATGATCACCAAGTTATAGGTCCTTTAAGGTCATGCGCACTAAAATAGACTCATAAAAAACAACAGAGCATGTTACTTCCACAAGTCCGGTAGTCTTGTTGAGTACTCTATATCCAAGGAACACACCTTCATCCGCCTTGGGACTAAAAGAATTCATTTTAGAATTTCCATTATTATGGATGTAATATGGAGAACCGAAAGCACGAAGATGAGCTATAGAAGGCTTACGACCATTGTAGACTTCGTACGGGGTTTTGTGATGGCGACTATTGATAGCGCTTCCATTCTGAGTATAACATGCTGTCATCAAGGCTTCTCCCCAATAGTTTTCCTTTAAGTCAGCTTTAGCAAGAATAATCCTTACTGCCTCTTTGAGTGTCCTGTTTCTTCGCTCGGCAAGACCGTTCTGCTGTGGCATTCTCGGAGGTGACTTCTCGTGAGCAATGTCAACATCAGCACAAAAACCCATCAGAGGATCGTTGCAAAACTCAGTCCTGTTATCTGATTTGATTCTTTTCACGGTGACTCCCTTGCTATTTTGCATTTGAAAAATGAGCTCTGGAAGTTGTATCTTCACTTCGTCCTTGCTCTTCAGCAGCCTCGCCCATGTGTATCTCGAGTATTCATCTACTACAACGAGAGTGTATTGCTTTCCTCCAATTGTGGGTGGCATGACAGGTCCAAATATATCCATGTGCCGTAGCTCAAGGATTCTTTCTGTGCTTTCTGTGATGGTTAGATTCTTGAATGAAACTCTGGTGAGTTTCAAATCTTGCATGCTCTGTAGACACCATCTTCTTTCTTGAACCCTACTTGTGGTAGACCTTCCACGAGCTTGTGCTTGGCTAAGTGTCTGATTGATTGGAAGTTTAGATAGCTAAGTCTCTTATGCCATATCCAGTTGACTCATTCTTGAGATGAGCTTGTTGCGACAAAGCATGTGTCAGGCTTTCTGCTCTCCCAATCCACAAAGTAGAGACTTCCTTTCTTTATTCCTTTGAGCACAGTCTCCTTGGAGTCTTTGTCGTTGATCAAGCAATATTATTTGGCAAAAGTCACCTCATACCCAGATTGAATAAGCTGACTGACACTCAGCAAGTTGTAATTAAGGTTGGTGACCAAGGATACATTGTTGATGATGATTCCATTGTGCTATAAGCATCCTTTGCCGATTACTCTCCCTTTTGAGTCGTCTCCAAAACTGACTAGAGGTCCTCTTAACATCTTCAGATTTGATAGGAGATCTCTTTCTCCGGTCATGTGTGCTGAACACCCACTGTCCAAAATCCAAGCTCTTTTCTTCTTCTTGAGTTGACTTTGGTGACCCTGTACCTGCAAAACAGATAAGGTTAGACTAAAGGTACCCGTGTTTCTGCGGGTCCTGCAGGGTTAGTCTTATGGATCCATCTTTTGGGAATCCGTACTTCCTTCACCTTAAATCTAGGTGTCACAACTTCCTCTTCCTTTCTCTTCCTTTTGAGATAATGAATGCTATTTTTATGCATGTTGGAATGAATAGAGTGTGTGTGTGAAACCTTTCCAAAAGCTGAATTTCTCAAAACTGAGTTTCCTGGAACTAACTTCCTAGAAGCTAAGTTTCTTGAAATTAAGTTTTGGTGTGGTTCTCGGAAACCTAGTCTGGGGTGTGAAGTATTCCTAGCCTTAGAAAGGAGAGGGTGATTGGGCTCTGACCTCGTATAGGTGTTCCTCCTATACGGATAAGTTCTCTTCTCATAATAGTTATGAGTAAGGAACCTCGAATTTCTATGATACAGAAACGAAACTAAATTTTTGCAAAGTTCAGTCCTGGCTGTTGAAATAGGTTTCCTTGCATTAGGAACATTTTGCTTGACCCACTTCCTAGGCATAATAGGCTTTATCTCAGGTTACTTTCACTTGTAAGTCAAATTATTTTCAAGCCTGGGTACTGAAGTCAGTTTCAAAGCCGACTTGTTCCCTTTGCCCTGATTAGCCATTAAGGAGTCCTTGTCCATACTGACTACTCCTTTGCCTAATAGCTTAACTTCTAAACTAGAATCCTTCTTAAAATGGAGACTGGAAATATTTCTAGTTTCAGAAGTTGATGCATGATTGCTCAAAATATTTTTTGAAAAGCCTAATCCTGATTTATCACATGGATCTCTCTGTAAACTTAGGGCTTCTGAAACTTTACCAGTGCTAGAATAGAGTGAGCAGATAAGTTTTTGATCACTAGCAATTTTTAGTTTATGAGATTCGCATTCTTCATAAAGAGACTTATAAGATTCAAGTAGATTAGAATGCTCCTCTCTAAGCTTGGCTAGCTCATCACTTACTGACTTCGATCCTTGGATCTCCTCAGTCAGTTTTGAAACTTTAAGTTTCAGTGAGACATTCTCGCCAGCTAAAACATTTTTCAATTTATAAAATTTTGAAAATTCTTTGTTCAAAACTTCGACAGTAAGATCCTCTGAATCTGAGCAATAAGATTCAGAGTCCTCTTCAATGCAATAGGAATATAAACTGAGTTAGAAATGTGTACCAAGTTTTGTGACTCTCGTCTAGTTCCTTCTTCTTCGAATTCTGACTCTCCTTCTTCTCCAAGCTTGGCCATCAACACCAGAAATGCTTCCTCCACGGCCTCATTATCCGAAGTGTAGTAGCCATCATCGTTATCTGAAATGCCTGGCATTTCAGTTCTGGATAGCATGGACTTTGTAACATCTCTGGAAGCTTTCTCCTCGAATACACTTTTTAGGCGTTCTGTCTCCTCTTTGGATACTGGGGGGCACTCGTACTTGAGGTGATTTGGAGAGTTGCACTCAAAACATGCCTTGGGAGGTCTTTCGCTGAATTTTTGTTCACTGGTTTGTGAACCTTCCTTCTTAGCTTTAGCTTTCTCAAGAAGCTTTGTCAGCTTCCTCATTTGCTCCTCAAGCTATTCAATTGATCTCTCTTCCTTCTGCTTCTGGTTGGAAGGTGATGGTGCTGACTTTGATGTAGACGTCTATCCGAATGATCTGTAAGCTTGGTAAGGCTTCTGAGGCCTTCTTTTAAATTTCTCTTTTGCAAAAAAAAATAGCATCTTCTTTGGGATGAGTGCTAACATTCCGCACAACTTCATTCATGTTCGCCATTAGTATGTCCCACTCGTGAGCTTGTAGCCGGGCGAACACGTCTTTGGTTGTCATCTTGGAGAGATACTTCTCCTTTAAGCTGGTAACTTTGACGAACCAATCCTCCTTGGGAATCTTGGAGAGAATTTTCACGTTCATATTTGCAATCTCATAAGTTCTCCCCAAGTTTTTTAGCTTACAAATAATAGCATTAAATCTAGATTCCATAGATTTTACACTTTCACCGGGAAGCATTTGGAATGACTCATACTTAACTACACAATTTTGAAGCTTGTTTCACTTCATCTGATCAGTCTCTTGGCAGAGAGTGCCAATGAATTCCCACATCTTCTTGGCATTGTCGTAGGCAAGAGCTTCGACAACTAGTGGCTCCAATAAGGATTGAAGGATGAGCTCCATGGCCACTAAGTCCAGCTGAAAACGAATTATGTCCTCATTCATCCACTCCGCACGAGGTTTGTCTACTATCTCTGGGCCTCCTGCTCCTCCGAGCTGAGTATTTACTTTGGTGATCTTCAGCAGTCCGGTGGATAGAACCTCAGTCAAATCCGGATGAACATTCTTCAGCATTATCAAAGAGCGCTTCTTCCATATTTCAAAGTTTTCTGATGAATACTTTGGAAGCTTCATAATATAATGCCATCTTTGTGTACCTAAGCTTTTAATACACAAACATAAATAAAGTGCAAGGAACAGAGATCTAGTCCTAAGTGACTCAACACAACCTTGGTCAGTAAAATCCTTGGCGCTCTGATACCACCTGTTGGTCCCAAAATCAGAAAGCAAGTATATGCAACGGAAGTATAAATAAGTGCAGCGGAAGTAATAATGTGATAAACTTGCACTTGTTCACCTAAACAGTTAGAACTTAGTTTAGGGTACTTGGAACGATTAAGCTTAAGTCTGTCGTTATTAAGTCTGTTTAGTAGTATATACTCTTCAATACTTGGATAAGTATTGAAGGTTTTGAAATTCAGTTTCCAAAACTAGACAAGGCAGAAATATAAATAAAAGCAATAAAGAACACAAGATATCTATAGTGGTTCGGATCTAAAAATCCTACATCCACTCTTCATATCTAAGGTTTGGATAAATCATTAAGTAAATACATGTCTCCTTACGATCTATACACAACCCATCGGCACCTCAGTCCTTCGGCCTGTTATGGTCACTCGCCTAGGAACTTCTTGTACGCTTAGTTTTCAGGTTGAAGTGAGGACGACACCCCGCAACCTTCTTCTTAGTGGTTGGATGTTTACTGTTCTTTCCAGAACTCAGGTGGTTGGCATAAGCCCGTGAGAATCAGAATTCCATAGTAGGAAACTGACTGCTATGAATATATCTCAAAAAGATATATTCACCAAAGAGTAGCTTCAACCTCGTGCTAAGGAGCAGTAGCACAGAGTAATAACTTGAGTCAGGAACTCAAGTCTCGTGTATGGAAACACGGAAACTTAGAGAGTTTAAGCACAAAGATGGTTTAGATGAATGCCCTTTGTCATGTGAGGATTCTCAAAATTCGTAACCGTTTAAGGTTGAAGGGCAGACCTATTTATAGAGGGATCCTTGAGCATTTTGAAATTCTTCCCGTTGGACACATTAATCTAGTCATTAGACTCATGGAAGATGTCGTCCAATCATAGACCATATCCTAGTTCTGCTCTGCCATGCTCTGCTCTGCTCTACTATGATGTGACAGTGTTCTTTTCACTAACTTTGTGTTAGACTAAGTTTCAGTCTGAGAAATCCAAGTTTGGATATCCTCGTACTGACTTTAACTTAGGCATGTAAATGCCGAAGTCTAATCGAGCTTCGATGACTTCGAATAGCTCGTGCTTTGAAGGTAGAGGCTCTTATACTGACTTCCCATAGTCATTATAGCTAGCACTCATGCTGACTTCCCATTGTCAGTATGGCTAACCCTCATACTGACATCTCCTAGTCATTATGGAAAATGCCCTCATACTGACATCTCCTAGTCACTATGGGAAGGCCCTCGTACTGACTTCCCTAGTCAGTATGAGAAGACCCTATGATGAGTACCCAAACTCAGTCTTGGTCAAGACCATACTTGGTGAGAACCAAGTTTCAAGGCGTGTGCTTCGTCAGTTCTCGAGCATCTCCTTAGCTCGATCTTCAGCCACTAAGTTCTATTACAACTCGATTGATCCTATACAAGTATTACATTTTTAGAACTCTAGGAACTGAAAAATTGACTAAGATGATTTTTACAACATTTGACTCACCAAAACATAAAAATATAGGAAGGATTCCTCTAACAGAAATCCTAACAACTGTGCAAATTAAATATATTTAATTTGTATTCACTAAAATTACATATATTATAATCTAAATTATTTTCTATATTATACGTCAAACTATATATACATTTAATAAAAATAAAAAGAAGTATATCAAACACATAGTCTATGAGATTTGATTTAAATATTATTCTATAATATTATTATGTTTAAATTATTTTAAAAAATAATAAATTAATGAGATATAATGTTTTAAGGCGAAAGTGATAAATATAATTTTTATATTTTTATTCTTGTTTATTATATATATATATATATATATATATATAATTGTATATATATATATATATATATATATGTTACAATTGAATAAATAAAATAAAAACAAAAAAATTAATGTTAATTTTTAATATAATTAAACGGATTATTTGAGTCATTTTCGTGTAGATCTGAAAATAAACAGGTTGGGTTCATGTTGACTTTTTCTGAGCGGAAAAAATAAATAGGTCGGGTTCAAGTTGACATATAACATGTTAATATTAGATCTCAATCCGATCTGTCAATCCGAACCCGACCCAATTACTACCCCTAGTGCGGTGTAAGACGAATTTAATGAAATGATGTATTTTTTTATTGCAAATGATATCTTACCATTTTTATTGTGAGAAAAATTTAATGAAATTATGTGTTTCTTTATTGCAAATGATGTATTTCTTTGTTGTAAATAATGTAATTCTAAAAAATGAAATAATGTATTTAACTTATTGAAATGATATATTAAAATCTGTCTCACAATAAAAAAATTAGTGAGACCGTCTCTCATGAGACCAACTCATATTATAAAGACTAATTATCCATACAAATCATACCAATAAAAACGCATGAAAATTATAAATTTGACTTTCTCAAGAATTATAAATACTACTCCCTCCGTTCCAATTATATAGTCCGGATTACTATTTTAGGGTGTTTCGATTATATAGTCCAGTTTCTATATTTGGTATTGTTATTATAGGATAATTTACCATTACATCCCTAAATAATTTTGAAAAATGAGAATATTAAATGCAATATTATGAAAATGTGAGGTTAATTAATGCTTTAAATAAGGGTAATGTTGAAAGTTTATTTAAATATTAAATAATTTTTGACAAATGTGTAAGATCAAACTGAATTATATAATTGGAATGGAGGGAGTATATCTTATTGCATTATTTAACATGATATAATAATCTTGAGCTCCACCGTCACGTCACGACATGTATCCGAACGTCAAACTAGTTCAACCTACAAACCATAAGATTAAGACCTAGTTGACTTAGACATAGAATCATATACACACACTCTCTCTCTCTCAATCTCTTTCTTTCTTAATTAAAACTAAAAAAGTTAACAAATATTCGATTTCCACCCCGCCGAACTAGGTGTCGCTGTCACAGTCGCACACACTACAATAACTGCGCATCGCCACGGCGGACGCCAAACCACATATTCCATTACACCTTTGTGAAATCCTTTTCGATTCCGTTGCATAAATACTCTTTTACTGTACATTCTCCCTCATCCTCCCTCCTTCCTACTACCAACCTTCTCTCTCCTACTCCCTTCCTCAACGCCCCCACTCACATACTCCCACTGAAGCGGACTTCTCGGCCAACTCAAGCATTAGGTTCGATATTCTGTATGCCTACGAATTTGCATTTCTTTTCTTCGTTTTTTCTTTTTTTTTTTTTGATTGGGATTATGCAGTAATTTTTTTTTCCTTTTGTTGATTTCTGCGAATTATTTGGGGTTGAAATGTGCTTTTGGTTCGTTCCGCGAAGGTTTAGTTCGCGAGATTTGGTCTCTGTTGGGTGGATGATACTTGTTTAATCATATGTAGCGTTCGGTTAGAGTGGATGTATTGAATTCAAATCAAACTTTGGGATGCTAAACTAGAGAGAAGGGTACAAGTAACTGCATTCAAGATTATATTTTTTTCTTTGTTCTTTTTTTTTTTGAAAAATCATGTTGTGTAGAATGTTGCATTCGTACGAACTGGACTGTGATTTTGTGCTCAATTATTTGTTGTTGGGAAAATGATTGCTTTTATAGTGAAATCCTTATTGAAAATGCTTAAGCCTTTGTAATTGGATGCATGTAATAATGGTGGAGATATTAGATTCAGAGATATATACTTGGACTCCCGAGTTACCAATTATGGTGTTATCACCGCTGTAAATGTAACGGGACAAAGCTGATGCTTAGGGAGTTTTATTATAATTATTGTTTCTCGTGTGTAATTACTTTGCCATACCTATCTCATTAAGTTGAAAGGGCAGAGAATATTAGCACCTCCTACTCTATTTACGATTTGGGTCAGCATCTCGATAACATCAACTCGGAAAATTAGTTTGGCTTAGGAGTGATTGGATTTGTTGCCATGAAGGTGACTTTACTTGAGGAAAGCATTAAAGATTATAACTGAGAACTAATTAATTTTGTGAGTAAGGTGAGCTTAATTGGAATTTCATTGGACTTTATTAATTGTTTTAGTATTCTCGGTTTGTAGTTTAGCATGTCATGACTTTATTTATCTTTCGTTCATATACCAATGCTAATGGTTAGGGGAGATGCGTGGTTTTTCCTTGAATAATTCTTTTTCAATTTCAAGGTTTTTGTCTAATGTTTGATTTTCGGATTGTTATTATGTTCACAATCATTATTTTGATTTCTGCTTTCTAAGTAGTGCGATATTGAAACTGATTCCATTTGTGTACCGTACTTTGCTATCTTTAAACAACATTGCAACAAACAATTCTATGCTTCTTCTTGGGGCGTGTATTTTGGTAGGTATTCATTGTTGTCTCTCTCTCTCTCTCTCTCACACACACACACACTATTGCTCTTGTTGATGAATTTTCAGCAATAAGTTGCTTCAATATCTTAAACAAAATGTCTTGTTCTTTTTCTATTAAAGCTTTAATAGAATACTTCACCTATTATCTCAGGTAATGGAGAATGGATCTCCAACAATTGGATTTGAAGACGGGATAGTTGATGTTGGTAGGCTGCTTGAAGAACCTCAAGATGGGCATGTCTCGGTGGATAGTGTCATGCGTTTTAGTGAAAAGATGCCAGAGAAAGCTATGGATATGTCAGATGTTTCCCGTAGTTTTGGTATATACCCCTGGAATCTCTCTCTCCTGCCTCACTAACTTAAAAGATTCAGAAAATGAGGAATATTGTTGCAATATTGTGAATGATTGTGGGAATCTCTTGAACATAGAAAATATCTGTAATGTAAGGAAGATGGGAAGAAAGGATCCACAAGGAAGGAATGGGGAACTATAACTTGAGTTGTTATCTGGACGATTTAGCCATTTATTCGGTTATATCCTTCCTGTATCCAGTTGTAGTTTCCTTTTTTTTTTTTGTAGAATTGCTCTAAGCTGCAGATATTATTTTAATTGCTTCCAGAAAGGGATGGGGTTTGTTTTACTGAGCATATATTTTAGCCTGCGTTCTTCGGATAGAAGAAGAATATGGAAACACTTACTCGAAATCTCACTCATCAGATTATTGGCAGGTTATATTTATTAAATTACTTATATCTTCCTCAAATATCTCAGTCAAAGAAATTAGTCTTTAGTTGCCATGTGAAATGTGATTGACATGCATACCCGACCTTGCCTGATACTTGATTTTTTTAGAGCATATACTCTTACTATTTATTTTACATGTGTTATCTCCTGCCGTTGCTCATAATTTGTGCTTCATGCAGGTGCGACGAGTACTGGTATCGCTCATGAAGGGGGAGATATTCTCAATAGAGATGTATGTTTTTTTATAATTAATGGTTCAATTTTGTTCATTTAGTATTATAATACCTTTAATAGTTTAATAATACTTTACTTGAGTGTTACTGTTGACATTTAATACATTATTCTTTTAGAACCATCAACATATTAAAATTAAGTCTTTAGGCAACTGCCTCAACTGCTACTGAATAAATTGAATGACCTGGTTTTTTCTTTTCTTTTGAATGGTTTGAGGGTCTCAATTAATCGCTGCTGGCTTAAAGGGAAAAGTTGATGGACCCAAATATGCCTTATCCAAAAATTGTATTTTAACAAGTAGTTATTGTTATGATATCTCACTTTGAATCCACATGGAAGTTTGGATGTGCATATAAGTGGAGGTCAACCCTTGACAAGTGTTTTGGGTTAAGTTACGGATTTCTATCTTATATGCCTAACGGTTATATGCACTCATTAAATGGAAAACTTCATATATTAGCATTCCATCTCTAGAAGATACTTTTAATATTGTGCTTAGGTTCCTCTAATGTAGACCTTCTTTTCTTTTTTTCTTTTTCTAAATTGACGAAGGACTTGATAGGTTGGTTTCTTCTGATATTTTGAAATTGACAGATTGTCAGACTGATTGTTTGTATTCTCATTTTTAGAATAGAAAGATTATATATTTGACTGTTAATGTTTTCTTTAATTTTTTTTAACTTTGTGCCTTCCCGTAAATCTTTTATGCCGACATTTACTGAGGATCCCATGCTTGTTTCTTTATCCTCTTCATTTTTCCATGATATCTGCACGCAATATATTTTATTGTGTTGCAAAAATAAAAATTCTATTTCATTTTCATGTATGTAGGTACTTGATTCACTGCACACTGAAGATGATGGTGGATATTTTCGATTGCAAAATGATTTCTGTAACATGGGAGAAGAGTATCTTCTAGGTATGCACCCTTGTTCTCAACCATTCTAATGAAACTTCCAGGCATAAAAAAAATATTAAATTACTAACCCACTCTCATCTCCCCGCACCCAAAAACAATAAAAAAGAAAATTGTTGTATTGGGTACACAGGTGTTGGGTTTGCTGAAAGCATTACAGATCTGGAATACGTTTCGAACGAGTGCTTGCAGACTTCAGTTACTGATGGTCCAGTCATTACGTGTGCTGGTATTGGCTCGCCATGGAAAGCAGATCTATTCAGAATAATGGATGTTCCAGAATGCCAAAATGATGTAGTTGGTCTCAAGAATTCTGAGTTTTGTGAAATTCCTTGTCCTCATCACGAGTCTGAAAAATTGGCTGAGAAGAAGCCTCTGAAATCACCAGATGGGAATATTAGCAAGGTCTCCGACACTTTAAGCTGTTCTTTTGATGATACACCTTTGGATGAGAATGGTACTCAGTTTTCTGAGGTTTTATTGTGTCCAAAGAATGAAACAAGAGATGAATGTGGGCAGGTGTGCCAAATTGTTGAGACCAAGAGATTTCAGGAGCAGCATGCATTAGTAACCATGTCGCCCAGTGAAAGCCAGTCGGATGCCCTTCCTACGCTGAAGAGATCACGAAAGCCCACCAAGAGGTACATTGATGAAGTAGCAGATCCTATTTTAAGACATTCAAAAAGAAAGCGGGAGGTTTCTTCTTCGTCCTTCAGGGATAAGTCTGTCGTGGTTAAAGATCATAAGAAATGTCATATAGGATCTAAATCCATGAGATTACCTGCTGAGGAATCTGCTGTTAAAGCTATTCAAGTGCCCTTTGGCTCTTTAGTGCATAAAGAATGTCCAGAGAGTCCTGCATATAATCTGGTAAGTTTTAGGGCCAGATTTTCCTTTGATGATTGCCTGATTGTGTGGTGTTGCTCCCTTCCGTTTATGGGTTTGCTTTCGTGTTTTCTCTCTCTTTTTCTCAAATATTCTTTGAGTAACATCAAATCATGAGTTCTGTAATTGTTATTTGCAGTTGCGGAGTTCAGACCGTAGAAATCTGATGGACAAGCCAAAAGATAACGGTGCTGCTTCGGAGATTCAAAAGAAAAGGGATGAATTCAGTCTAGTTGTCCATCAAATGAAAAGGAGTGATGGCAACCCAGCGGCAAGTCAGAAGAAGGATGACAATGTTAGTGGAGCTCAATCGACAAGAAGTGATCAATGCACCCCAACTATTCATTTCACAAGAAGGAATGACAGTAGTCTCATGGCAGCAAGTCATAAGAAAAAGGACAAGGATGTCACTGGAGCTCATCCAATGAAAAGTGATGATCATCTCACAGCCCTAAGTCGAAAAACAAGGGAATACGCGGCAGTTGTAGTGAGCCCAAAAAAGAAAGATGAGTATGCAACTGTGGTTTGTCAAAAGAAAAGAGACCACTACTCTCCCACTGCAGAGAGCCCTGAAGATGCTCGTGGTCGGAGGAAGCATCATAGGCTGTGGACCATTGCAGAGGTTAAGAAACTAATAGATGGGGTGTCTGACTACGGTGTTGGAAGATGGAGTCGCATAAAAAAGGTTTTCTTCTCTGCATCCGCACATCGTACCTCCGTGGATCTCAAGGTAGAATCCTCTCTCCCATGTTGTGCACTTTGAGTTATAGCCATACGTATTTGATCTGCTGTTGCTGGCAACTTCACAGGATAAATGGCGAAATCTTTTGAAAGCAAGTGATTTGCAGGGACAACACAACCAACAGGTTCATTTCCATCACTTCTCTCTCTCTCTCTCTCTCTCTTTCTCCATTGTCTTGACATCCAAATTGTTGCAGGGAGAGAAAAAACGCAATGTGGCGTGGCGGCCTCTACCGAAGTCCATACTGCGGCGTGTTTGTGAGCTGGCAGCGATGCATCCTTACCCGAAGGATGGGAAGGGCAAGATTGCACATATTCGTCGTGTTTCTCCGGATAGAAGTACAGATATTACATTGAGTGACTATAGAAGAATCTTGCGAAGTATTAACGGCAGTTGATTCTTCCGTTGCCAAATTTTCTTGATAATCCCTCGTCCTTAACACTGCAGGAACGAGGGCTTCTAGCTAAAACTGATTCTCTAGTAATTCTTGTTTAGTATTGTCAGCTATGGACTACTTGCCTTATCATCTGCATCTTAACCCACAGGCATCTGACGTTGTTCGATAATCAACATGCCCATGATACGCAGTTTCCAACTCGAGGCGCAAGGTTAATGCACTTTGCCTATGTTCCATAGGTATGCATTATTTAATTAATATACTAAATGAGATTAGTTGTACATTATTATAATTGTCATTTTACCTAAAAAACTAGTATAACTTGATATCATTTTATTTTTGTACTTAATTTATGATATATTATAATATATATACACGCATAATAAGCAATAATAAAAAATTGATGATTATATTTTTGTCACTTCTATATATAAATACTGGGAAAACATGGAATTTTATAAGAAAATGACGATTATATTTTTGTTCAAAATTTTAGCTGTTAGGAAAAAATTTTCAAAAGAAATTTTTTTTGGATAGTTTATCCAAAATTTTATATGTTAGGAAATTTTATTTAAAAGAATTTTTTGTTTGGGATTTTATTCAATTTAATTAATGATATATTTTTAAATTGTGTGTAGCGTTCAACTCATTAGTAATTCATGCAAACATTAGTTAGACGCAAATGGGCATTATGTGAAATTTAACGAATGATTCATTGTAAAAAAGAATTATAAGTTAAGTTGGATGAAATTTTCAAACAAAAAATTCTTTTGGATAAAATACTCTAATATATAAAATTTTGATCTCGAACTTATTACCTTTTGGTTTAGGCAAGGTATTTTTACCACTACACTCCTAGCGAGGGGACTTCTTTTTGCAAATTTAACTTCTAATGTTGTAGCCTGTGTTGGATCTACTTCTTAATAATAATAATAATAATAATAATAATAATAATAATAATAATAATGTGCTACTATATAATGTTAATGAATTAAAATTAAATACATTTTTATAATTGTTCAAAAAATATATGCTAAAGTGTATAATGCAATTAATTACAATGTAATTTTCTAAAATAAAATTAAATTAAATGTTTGATTGGTACATACAATGCACAAGTGAAAAGTTAGTAGTCTTGTAGGAAAGTATTGGACAAGTAGAACATATTACAGAGGTAGTTCTTCTATTCAAGGTTCACTCAACCACCTCCATTGCTATATGTTGTTGTTTCCTGGATCTACAATTCTCCTACTCAGTAATTATCGTCTCCTCCATTTGAACCGCTGCCCCACTGATTGCCTCGGTATGTTGTGATGGTTTTCTATGGTTCCATCTACATGGTTTCCTTCTCCACGACCGCGTTGTCTCCTCCATTGCTAACTGCCACGACTCTCATTTTCTTGAGGGGATTCTGTTTTGATTTCAGACAAAAAGTGAGCAGATATACTACTTTAGAACTAATCATAATTAAGCTTGTTATAAACTTCATTTATATATGCTGGACCATGCATAAAAAGGGAAGTAGATAAAAACCAGCTTTAAACAAATTGTGCAAGAAAAAAAGAAAAAAAACACCCATGGTTAACGAAGGTTTACTTCATACTCATAGCATATTTTTTACTACTCACCTGGGTATAAACTAGCTATAATCTGGAGAAAACAAGAAGCCTACATTTATATAAACACGAAGATTTGTTAGAGTTACGTAAATATTTCTCCATGCAGCTGTGCGTTCAAGCTTCCAGAAACAGTTTTTAGATTAAATCTTCTAGAAACTAAGCAATTGTAACGAACTCTAGATTAATATAATTCTTCCTTTTTCTGTTGCACGAAGCAGATTGTTGAAGCTCTCAATGTAATTCATATAAACCTTAGTGTAAATCACATGAATGTTGATGAAACCTTTCCCTTTATTCTCATCTTCTATGGAAATAGTTTAGAATTTAACAAGATTGAATTTGTCACTGTAAATCTATACTTTCAAAAAAAAAAAAAAAAAAATATTACTCTCTCCATCTTGTCAGATTAATCATATTTTTCATTTTTGTATGTCTCGTTATATTAGTCATATTTTCTAAACTAATAAAAAAAAAATTCCGTCACATCGATAAAATATTAATTACATTACACTTACATATATTAATTATCGTACTTGATCAAAATGTGACTAATTTATGTGACCAATGGGTGGGCGAGCAGTACTAATCTTTGTGGTGATTTTTGATACAACAATTATTAAAAGTTGTCCAAATCAGCAACATAAACAGGGAAATTCCACGTTGGTAGTGGGAGCATTAATCAGAAAGTCAACTTGAGAGGTTTTGGATTATTTATACTACAATGAGAAATGGGGAAAGCTTTTTTTTTTTTTTTTTTTTTTTTTTTCTCACCACGATCTATAAAATATATAATTCAATGATTTTATTAGTTTAAGATTTAGTTTATTTATTGATTTAATATTGTGAATATTATAAACTTACAAAAGCACACAATATTATGATTGAGTTGACTCTAACACCATATTTTAATTCATTCATCCCAACAAAATTAACTTGTTAAATAAAAAAAGTATCTCATCACTATAAAGTGATTCATGCCATTTACTACCTATCAACATGAGATATCTAATAGTGTTTAAGATTTTAGACTTGGTTTGGCATTTTTTAAGCTTTTGTATCTTATAGTTTACTCAATTTTGTATATTATGATTTTTGGATTTCCACCCGATTAGAACCTTTAACAATATATTTATAGGAAGATCTCAGGTTAGGTATGCCTAAACGGTTTAGGCGGACTTTATTCATTAACTCAAGTCAAATCTATTTAATATACCCTAATTGGGGATTAATAAACCCTAATTGGAATGAGTAAACCCATTTGAGTATGGATACAACCCGCCTAAACCGTTTAGGCATGTCTAATGCAAGTTTTTGTCAATATTTATTGGTCGATAACACGATCTTTGTCTTATAAATCTACGGCTTATAGCCGATTGTTTGATTCTTCTATTCTTAAACATATGTACTTGTTTAATCAACATAGTTTGATGGACATTTTGGAGATGTATTTTACATTAAAATCGAAAAATTGTTTCCAATAAATGATTAAAAAATATTTAAAGAAATTAAAATAGAGGGAGCAGATCCAATATCCAGCTAATAAATATTTTATTTTATTCTACAAAAACTGAAAAATACACGTGACATTTAATTAATTCAGTAGTCGAATCAAATCAACCCATTGTCCTCATTCCAATCATCAACGCTGATATTTATACTTCCCCATCACTGTTCATATTTTTATATTATTATTTTGGAGTGTTTTTAGAGCACCCACAATGGTGGGATCTTACAAACAGTTAAGATCCCGCCACGTGTGCGCCACATCATTTATTATTATCATTTCATATTTTATAAATATCCACATCAACATCCATTATCATTTTTTTATTCATACACTTTTTACTTTATACTATTCATGGGTCCCGCTTGTCATAACCATTAATTCATATTATATATATATATATATATATATTGATAATAGATAAATAATTAATTAATTAAATTACGAATCATTAATTTAAATAATAAATTTTGTTTGTTAAAAATAATTAATTCGAAATAATTGAAATATACATTCAATTAAAAAGTTTAATATTACATAATAAAAAAAAAATCACACATTAATAGAGAATACAATATTGCATAATACAACAAAAGATCACACAATAATAGATAATACAATATTACATAGTTAAAAAAAAACACACACACACATTGCAATTTAAACTAAACAATATTTTAACAAACATTGATAGAAGAAATTATTAAATCAAGCATAACCACCAAATTGTGCCCAGATATGTTGAACAAGGTCGGATTGAAGTTTGTGATGAGTTCTCTTGTCACGTAAATCAGAAGCTCTTCGGAGGTATCGTTCGAATCCTCCAACCGCACCTTGATTTACTTCTCCTTCAATAGTCTCGCCAGTTGACGTTGACCCTTCTTCATCCCATTCGCTCGCCATTTCTCCTTCATCCTCAACGATCATGTTATGTAAAATAATGCAAGCAAACATAATATCTTGGATGTTTTCTTTATACCATAAGCGACTTGGGCCTCTAATCATTGCCCAACGAGCTTGGAGAACCCCAAATGCTCGTTCTACATCCTTTCTTGCAGCTTCTTGCATTTGCTTGAATTTTTGCCTTTGCGGATCTTGGGGAAACGGGAAGCTCTTTACAAATTGTGCCCATTCAGGATAAATACCATCAGTTAAGTAATACCCTTTCGAATATTGATTTCCATTTACCGTGAATGGTATTGAAGGCGCCACACCTTGTAAAGAGTCGGCGAATAATGGAGATTGGTTGAGAACGTTGATGTCATTGTTTGAACCAGCAACTCCAAAAAAAGTATGCCAGATCCACAAATCTTGTGAGGCTACTGCTTCAAGAATTATTGTTGGCACTCCATGATCACCTCGAGTAAATTGTCCTTTCCATGCAACCGGACAATTTTTCCAAGCCCAATGCATGTAGTCAAGGCTCCCGAGCATTCCAGGAAATCCATGCTTCTGTTCGTGCATCCGCATCAGTCGCCGCTGGTCATCTGCAGTTGGCTTTCTCAAGTAATATTCACCGAAAACTTCAATGACCCCACGACAAAAATGGCGCAGGCATTGAAGGCCAGTGGTTTCGGCGATACGGAGGTATTCGTCAAAGTGATCAGCTGGACCACCATATGCCAATTGTCTTATGGCATTTGTGCATTTTTGGAGGGCGCTAAATCCCTTTTTCCCCGTTGCGTCAGGCCTTTGTTGGAAATAAGGGTCGTGTGCTTCAAGCGCATCAACGATTCGGACGAACAAAGATCTTTGCATCCGAAAACGTCGTCGGAAAATATTTGGGCCCCAAGTTGGATTCTCAGCAAAATAGTCCTGCACTAGACGTCTGTGTGCATCATCTCGATCTCGATCAATATATCTTCGGCGCCGATTTCCTTGAGAATCTGAGGCTAGCTCCGAGACTAGTTGTTGCACTTGATGAAAAAGTGGATTATGAAGAATATATTGATCCCAAAACTCCTCCTCCTCCTCCTCGTCATCAGAAGCTAGATCTATTTCAGAGTTAGACGAAGACATGCCAAAAAAAAAAATATGAAGAAGACCAATGTGAATTGTATTATTTAGTGTTGGTGTACTTGTTCATAAGATTTAGCACCATATATATAATTGAAACTCTGTAAATTTAACACCATACATTTAAAGTGCTTTTTTTCTGCACCATACATTTAAAGTGCTTTATTTCTGCACCATACATTTAAAGTTATGAAATTGTGCACCATACATTTAAAGTTCTTCAATTCTGCACCATATATTTAAAGTTCTTTTCTGCACCATATATTTAAAGTTCTATAATTTTGCACCATACATTTAAAGCCTGCAAATTGAGCACCATACATTTAAAGTTGTTTAATTCTGCACCATACATTTAAACATGACAACACAACACAATACATTACATTAAAAGTTGTAAAATACATTTAAGTCTGAAAAAAAAGCCACAAATACATGCGAAATCCTAACACATACATCAAACACTGAATATAAATTAAAGATCGACAATAAATAAAAGCAGAAAATAATGCATCATCAGAAATCTACGTTATATCCTTCAGCTTCCCATTTTTTCTTGATCTCCGCGCAGCGAATCTGATGCATTATCAGTTGTTGACCACTCATATTGGACGTGTCTTTTTCTAAGACATCCCACTCCTTTGAGTGAATCAATGCATCCCTCTGATGTGCCAACTTCTCCTTCACACGTACATAATTTGCTGCAGCATCGTTGTGATCCTTCAAGGCATCTGTTGCCGTATTCAACACGTGAAGTTTTCCTTTTCCCTTCTCCTTTCTCTTTGCAGCTTTTTGGCCAATTGGTCGGGTCGTCGTAGCATCGGAACCGTTAGAGGAAGTTGTGTAAGCTCCTTCTTCATTGCTTTTGTTTCTTTTGAAAGAAGGGATATCACATACCACCTCTTTAAACTTTTGTTGTTCCTTCAATATCCTCCAAACGCCAAGATCATTGTATGCCTTCCCCCCGTAGTGTTGGCGGTATTCAGTTTGCGCCATCTCCATAATATCAGCATCACTTTTACCGCTTCCCCACATATTTTTACACCTATTGTAGCATTCCGCAAACCTTTTTTGGTTTGTTGAGAGTTTGTGGAAATGTGACTTCGCACTCCCTGCATTTCTGACTGGTGTGTTTGCAGGTCGACCTTCGTTGTACACCATCACAATTTTCTCCCAAAAATTTTCGCTGGTTTGGTCGGTTCCGATCACTGAATTGTTAGTATTAGCAGCCTAACATTCCGCAAGAAATTCACTCTCCTTTGCGCTCCATTTTTGACGACGTCTGACAGTGGAATCATCATTTGTATCTTCATCGAGCTCTTGAATATTTGCAGCTGTAGCAGATGGCATCCCTACTTGAGGAGGATACCCGTGTTGGGGTTGAAATTGCGAAGGATGTTGGGGTTGATAATAAAATTGAGAAGGAGGTTGTGGTTGGTACCCTGGGGGTGTTGGAAATTGAATAGGATTGTTTGGAAGATTTTGGGAAAACCCGGGTGGGGGAGTAAATTGAACGGGATTATTTGGCCATGCACTCCACGTTGGAATGTATGGAGTTTGCTCAGAATTTTGAGAGGGGTTGTTGGGATCGTATCCACTCATGTTAGTTGTAGGAGTTGTGGAATGAAAATAATTTTTTTTCTGATGAAGAGTAGTGTGATGAATGGTAGTGTGATGAAGGTTATTTATAGGAAAATAAGTGTCCGTTAAAATATAGCCGTTGGAGAAAAGTGTTCGTTAAAAATATAGCCGTTGGAAAATATTTTTAAAAATTTTAAATATAATATATATATATATATATATATATTAATAAAAAATAAAATAAAATATTAAAACATTTAATCAATTTAAAATTTAAAATTAAAAAATTATTCGTAAAAAAAAAAACTAAAAAACAATGAAATATACAATTTTAAAAAATAGGAAATTAGGAATATTATTAAATAAAAAAAAACAAAAAAAAAAGGTTGTGGGCGGCGCCACACGCGGCCCAGGCGAGTGTGACGCACGCGCCAATCAGGCGCCGCGTGTGGCGCACGCGCGCGTGGCGCAGACCCCATCTCTCTGCAAGAACCGGTTGCTTAAATAAGACACCCACTCCTTAACTGTTCCCCTCTCTCTCCTCCATGTGGGATTGTTTTTGCTGAGGTGGGGATCTTATAAAAATAAGATCCTCATTGCTGCTGCCCTTACTATATAGTTTAATTTTATTTTTTGAAATAAGAAATTATTTAAACAATCAATTTTTTTTAAAAAAATACTAAAAGTAATATTATTATAAACAAAGTTTGAAAAAGATAAGTAACCAAATTATTTTGATTATTTTTTTCATATATTTTATTAAATAAGGTAATGATGAAAATCTGTTTAACTAGACTCCCTAATTTATTTACTAATCCAGTCATATGATATCATTATTTTAATGAGAAAGAAACTACAAAATCTAGTAAACATAAAATAAAAATACGATCGATTGTGCAACACACGATACAAACATTCATTAGAAGATGTGAATTGATTAGAAAGAATAAAGAATATCATATTTTAAATATTGATTTTGTTATTTTATATATATATAGGTAATGATTATATGTTAAAGTCTTTAGGTGTTAAATAAGAATAAATCTGGACCATTAAAAATCAAAATCAACGCATGTCATCTGTAAAGATATTGAATTTTATAAATCTCACACACCAAAAAGGGTTTACATTGTACATATATATAGACATCTAACTAAATCTAAGCTAGATAGATATGCAGTATCTAAGAGATATACAAGAATTATACAAAAGATATCAAATATATCTAACACCCCCCGCAAACGAAGCGTTCGGCGAAGGTGATACGCGAAGCTTGTACTTGAACTTCTCGAAAAGTTGTCGGCCAAGACTCTTGGTGAAAACATTTGCCACTTGCGACTCAGATGGAACAAAGTCGGTGGTTAAGCGCTTTGAATCAACTAATTCACGAACAAAGTGATAGTCAATATCGATTTGCTTGGAACACTTATTGGAGACTTGATTTTGAGTGAGAAAAATTGAGCTGGCATTGTCGGATAGCAACTTGGGAAAGGACCGAGGCATCATATGAAGTTCAAGAAGAAGATTAGACACCCAAACGAGTTCAGTGGCTGTGTTGGCTATCGCACGATATTCGGATTCGCAGCTTGATCGCGAAACTGTTAGTTGTTTCTTGGCACTCCAAGAAACAAGATTAGGGCCCAGAAAAATTGCATAGCCATAAGTTGATCGTCGAGTGTCCGGACACCTGGCCCAATCGGCATCAGAATAGCCGAGTAGATGAAGAGAACCGTGGGAAAAAAACTAATCCATGCGAGATGGTACCTTTGATATAGCGAAGAATCCTTTTAACAGCTTGAAAATGGTCGACGGTGGGACATTGCTGAAATTGACATACTATATTTACTAAATAAGCAATGTTCGGTCTAGTGATCGTCAAGTACTGCAAAACACCAACCAGAGAATGATATAGAGTAGGATCATCAAATGGGTCCCCATCCTTTGTAAACGTCACAGCGGGTTGAAGAGGTGTCGACACGGGTTTGGCGTCGAGTAACTCATCACGCTTTAATATGTCATGAACGTACTTTGTTTGACACAAGAATAAGCCATCCGATGGATAGGAAATCTCTAGACCGAGAAAGTAGCCAAGTCGACCAAGGTCCTTGGTAGCAAATTCGCCGTTCAGTTGACGGAGAAGATGAGAGACGGCAGTTGAGTTATTTCCCGTAACAATAATATCATCCACGTAGACCAATAAATAGACATGGACTGAGTCTTTACTAAAAATAAAGAGAGAAGTATCTGAAGCACTACAAAGAAATCCAAGAGATAAAAGAAAGGTTCGAAACCTTTGATACCAGACTAGTGGTGTCTGCCGAAGATCATATATAGCTTTCTTGAGAGAACATACATAATCCGGATGTTTGGAATCTGCAAAACCAGGAGGCTGTTCCATATAAACAGTAGAAGTCAGATTGCTATTTAAGAAAGCATTTTTAACATCCAATTGATGCAGAGACCACGAATGCATAACCGCAATAGACAATATAATGCGAACAATAGATGCCTTGACAACAGGGCTGAAAGTGTGAGTAAAGTCAAATCCAGGAAGCTGACTAAACCCTTGAGCAACTAGACGAGCCTTGTACCGATCGATCGAGCCATCGGCCAAGAACTTAGTTTGATAGACCCATTTAGAGCCGATTACATTGGCATTCGTGGCACGTGGTACGAGGACCCACATTTTATTTGCATGCAGTGCCTCTAATTCTTCATGCATAGCTTGAGTCCAAGCAGGTATTTTCAAAGCGGACTTAATACCACGGGGTTCGGATAGAAATGTGGAAGCCGAATAAGCAAACATATAAGTAAGATCAATAGGGTATTGAGTTTTGAAAAACCGGATTGGGCTCGTGTCTGCATGGGGTGCGTGCGGCCAGCAACTAGTTGAACCGGAGGAGCGACGGTGGGAGCCAGAATTTCAGGTTGAACGACCGGAGGTTGAGGAGGCTGATTAGCAGGTGGTTCGACAGGAACAGCTGGCAGAGGCTCGACACTTGGACATAGATGACACGGATGGGACATCGGGGTACGAGTTTCTGTTGGGGAGTGGAAAGGTGTTGAGGAAAAACTGAAAAAATCAGAAAGGGATAAGGAAGAAGGTGGAGTAGAAGGTCCGGTCGAGGCAAAAGGGAAAAGGAGTTCGTCAAATTGAGCATGTCGAGTGACATAAACTCGTGAAGTGCATGGGTCAAGACAACAGAATCCATTATGGGAGGGACTATAACCTAAAACGACACATGGGAGACTACGTGGCTGGAACTTATGTTTGGCATAATCACGAAGGCACGGGTATACTCGACAACCAAAAGGGTGGAAGGAGGTAAAGGACGGAGGCCGTGAGAAGACGAGTTCATATGGAGATTTGTGATTTAACACAGGTGTAGGAAGGCGGTTTATGATGTAAACGACTGTGCTAAAAGCTTCAACCCAGTAGGATAGAGGAGTGGACGAGTGGAATAAAAGGGTTAGACCTATTTCAGTTATATGGCGATGCTTACGCTCGGCTCGTTCGTTTTGGGCTGGGGTATAGCGGCAGGATTTTAAGTGATGAATGTTAGATTTGGTGAAGATGGATTGTAGCCGGGAGTTTGTAAATTTTGTTCCCCCGTCGCTCTGAAATTGCTTAACCTTGCAAGAAAACTGATTTTCAACCAATGCTTGAAAGTGAGAAAATATATCACAAAAATCAGACTTGGCGCGCATAGGATAGAACCAAGAAACACGGGAATAATCATCTATAAAAATAACATTATACCGAAAATCAGAAGATGAGGTAACAGGAGCCAGACCCCATAAATCACAGTGAATTAAATCCAAAAAATTTGAAACACGTTTATTTGATGTTGAAAAGGCTAAATGACTATTTTTTGCAGTCTGACAAGCATTGCAAATAGCAAATTTTGGAAAAAAAGAGACTGAAACTAAATTAAATTTTGCTAATAAACTGATGGTTGCTTGTGCTGGATGCCCAAGGCGTGAGTGCTAGAGGTCGAAGGAGGCGTGCGTTGGCTAAGGAAAAGAAGCAGCAGTGAGGGCCAGGGGCTGGGAATCGAGCACGTACAAACCGTGGACGCAGCTACCTGCAGCAATTATTTGTCCGGTTTCCTGATGCTGAACACAAAATCCAGAGTCAGTAAATAGAACAGTTACAGGGTTATCACTCCAAAGTTTGCTCGCGGAGAGTAAGTTCTTGGTGATGCCTGGCAAAATAAGTATATTAGATAAATGAACAACACGAGATAAAGAAGAAGAACCAGTGTGAGTAATAGATAAACAAGCATCATTACCAACAGTCACTTTGTCGGCACCTAAATACTCAGAGATGTCGTCCAGATTGGCAGAATCGGCAGCAATATGGCTGAAGCATCGGTGTCGAGATACCAGTCAGAGACAGCCAATTGTTGTTGGGATTGTATACTAAAAGCATTTATGATTAAGTGTGTTCGTTTGATACACTGGTCTTCATAAATGTATTATATCTACATAGTCGCTTTCTGATATAACAAACATACAATAGGAACTATTATATCCTATTATCTTGCCTATAGGAATGATCATATGGTGTGTAGGAGATCATAGAGGATCATATGAATCATTTGACCTAGCGATGTATAAACAGTATCACGGTTGAGACAGTCCCTACATAGGCTGTCGGTTTAGGCTGCGACACATCAGTTTATAAATGTGCTTATCCTAGCTACTTGATGTGTCGATACATCTTTATGTATTGATGGGATCAACAGTGAGATGTGTCATTCTAATTGACATATGAATGAGCCAGATCTCTAGATACTTGTTATGATCTTAAACCTAATGGAAGGCTAAGGGGTATACATAAGTTGACCATACTTTGACTTGCTAGGGTGACGAGTCTTTCATGTACTCTTATACCTGCATCTTGGGTGTGGCGGTTTGTGTGTGGCTTACTTAGACCACACATGTAGGTAATCATATCCGCTTTAGGATGGGGACATTCCCTGAGGAGCTCACAAGGTTCATTATGCTAAACCCTGCAGGTTGAATTATTTAATTCATGCATAAGTGAAAAAGAGTGAGTGGTACTACTCAGGAAATAAGAGATTAATTAATTATGGCTAATTGTCATAAGCCAAATTAATTAATGAATGTCCGGAACCTTAAATATGTGGATCATTCAAGTTTAATGCAACCCGTTCTAAATTACGTGGTAATAAAGGGGTGAGTCAGCATTGTTACCGTGGTAAAGGTTAAAACAATATTTTATTAATTAATAATGTTCTGGGTTGAACATGAAATTAATTAATAAAGAGGGTCCACTTTATTATCTGCATTTGGTCCCTAGTCTGGCCCACAATCTGCTCAGAGCCCATTAGGGTTAGGGTTTTGTAAACCCTAGCACTATATAAACTTTCCTCTCTTCATATCTAATTAAGTTTACACAACTTTGAGAGAAAAGAGAGAGGGGGGCGACAGCTGTCATTGGAAGGAATTGATCGATTCCTCCAGATCTCTGATTCAACTCGGTAGTGTATCCTCACCAGATCAGATCAGATCTGTTGGAACACAATAGCTTAGATCGATCCCACATCCAGATCTACTTCTCCATTATCTCCGTCATCAATCTAGATCTGTAGATCAGTCGCTGGAGTTCAGGTATTCCGTAGATCCATCCCTTTGCAATTAATTTTGTAGGAGCATGCTTAGGTTAACCTGATTTATTTGATTAAAATTTATTTTCAATATCTTAAGAACGATCCTTGGCAAGTTAATTAAAGTGACAACTCACGTTGTCTATTGTAGACACAAATCCTACAGTTGCGTGATCGAGCAGCTAGTAGAAAAGATGTATGCAAGATTCGCCGTAGGAGGAGGACAAAAAGACCTGTCAAAAGATCGATCAAACCGTTGCGGGCAATCAAAAGCATCATGATTCATCTCCCGAAAAAAATAACACCAAAGACGTCGACGATTGTTATTCAAATGACGTCGGTTGCGATATTGCTGGGAACTGCCGCAAGATCCCGATGGTTGTGAGTCGCGATTATTGTGAGAGGCAGCAAAGGCTACAGTGGCGGATGTTGGACCGGCGTAAGAGGATTTCATGAAGAGCACGTGGCTGATAGCGTGAGCGAGAATCATGTCAAAAATTGGAAGAGGCTCCATAGCTAGTTGAGCGGTTGTGAACAAATTAAATGTCGTACCCAAGCCAAGTAAGAACCAGTGGGACTTGTCTGATGCGTCGATGGTGCGCCCAATAGCCGTAAGCTGATTGCATAACAGCTTGTAGCGCTGCCTGTATTCTGCAACGGAACCATCATCGCGCTTAAGAGATAGAAGGTCATCCTTGAGACTTAACTCGCAGGCCTTGGAGGCGTGGCTATAAGCGCGAGATAGGGCGGTCCACACATCATGCGAGGATCTGCAGCCGATGATTGTGGCCATGGATTCTTCGGAAAGAGTGGATACCAAGAATAATTTAATAAGCTGATCTTGAGAGTACCATTTGGTATACTCAGGATTTGGCGATAGACGTCCAGCGGCATCGGCAATCTCGCGAGCAGGGGCTGACGCGAACCGTCGACATATGGAAGAAAGTGTTGGGTGATGAGAAGGGGCTCAATCTGCGCATGCCACAACAAGTAATTTGCAGAGGTGAGTTTTATATTCACCATATGGATCATTGTCGACAGAGGGAGGGTGGGAATATCGAATTCAGGAGCAGCCATGGCGTCACACAAGTTGGCGAACGGAAAAAAAGAGACTAGGGTTTAAATGAGGTCTGGCTGATACCATGTAAAGATATTGAATCTTATAAATCTCACACACCAAAAAGGGTTTACATTGTACATATATATAGACATCTAACTAAATCTAAGCTAGATAGATATGCAATATCTAAGAGATATACCAGAATTATACAAAAGATATCAAATATATCTAACATCATCAATTTAAACTCATCCCAATTTCGGTGCATTATTTGTGTTACCATATGAATCTATCATCATTCACGGGCAAAAATGAGAAAAATATATATTTAGGAATTTCACTTCGTGCAGTTCATAAAACATAATATGTATACGTTCGATGTAAAAAATGCAATATTTTGGTCATAAGCATACGGATTAAAATATATATAATGTGCATTATTGTGATCGAATGTCAATATAGCATACGGATTAAAATAAAAAATAAATAAATTAACATAACATTTACGTGGTTCGACAATTATTTACATAGAAAAATAGTTTTTTATTATTTTGAGTCAGTATAATAAATGCATTATTAAATATAAAATATTTAAATAACCTTACGCTATATAATTATTAAATTATTTTATACCTTACCTTCAACAATAAATTTAGCCAGCTCAAGTTTGCGAACACAAACTTAGCTAGCTAGCTCGCTTCACTTGGCAGAGCATCTACCTCTTACCTTCCTTTGTTGAAATACATGTACCGTATCCAACATTAATATTAGTATTAAAATGCAAAGTCGGACACAGACAATGCTTATGAGATCAACCGAACCAAATTTGGTTTCCGGACTTCTCGAGCTTTGGCTTCTCTGAATTCCATCTTCAGAAACTAAGTTTCTGACTGCTTGATCTTCAGCTTCTAAGTTTCCAGATTCTATTACAACTCAATAAATTCTATATAAGGATTATATGAAGAAACACTCTAGAAACTGAAAGTCATTTTTAACGCACCAAAACATCAAATAAAAGGGTTAACTGAAACTCATTTTCTAACAATTTCTCCCTTTTTGGTGCCGTGAAAACCTACTTATCTAAAGTCAGAAAAAATGACACTTAGTGAAATGAGTTTACAAGGACACTACTCAGAACATAGCTCCTTTAACCGACCTACTCTATTTGATCTTCCCCCTGAATTGGAGAGATATTACTCGATTAATCAAAATAGAGCGAAATTAAGGATTGATGACCACACTGGAACATGTAAGTCCAGCTAGATAAAAAAACAAGTAAGGGAGCGAGAGAGAGACAATGAGATTTTGTCTTCAATCCAGTTTTCAGTTTTTCATTGATAGTGGTAGGTTACAAGTACAAATCAAAAATTGAAAACTGAAAAAGCGAAAAGAGTTCAAAAACTTAAAATTCAGAGACTTGCGGAGGAGGTTTCTCTGATGGTGAAGCTGACTTAGAATCAGTGAGCTGTTGGGCCGACTCCATCAAGGTTTTGAATTGACCCTCCCTCCTTTGCTCATTGGCTTCATCACGTTCCATTCTCTTTGCCTCCTCGACCTCCTTCTTCTTCTTTCTTCTTCCTCTCCTCCTTTTCCTTTTTCTGATCATATTCCCGTTTTTGTCGACATGAAAAAGAGTGGTGACAGTTTGCTTGATCGAAGAGATGGTCTTGGTGGTTTTAGCATCTTTTTTGTCTTTTTCCTCCAACCTAGCCTTGACCTCCTGAGTTTCTGCCCTTAATGCTTCAACCTGAGTTTGAACGTAATGTTTGACCTTAACAATAAGTGCAGGCTGAGATGAAGTGCTTGAGGTAGCTTAGCTTGTATCTTCAGGAAGTTGGATCAATAGAATCTAAGTAGACACAATGGTTGGAGCAAATGACACCATGACACTGATGGGTCTTCTTGCCTCTTTTTCCCTATACCACTGCTCTTCTTCCTCCTTCCTTTTCCTTTCAAGTTCAGCCATATGCAGCTTGATTTTGCTCCCTATCCTCTTGGCTTTTATCAAGTTGGCAATTCCAGCAAGCTCTTGTGTTTGGCCTTGAATCATTTGAATGGCATGAGCAACCCTCTCAACAGTAGCTATGATAGTAAGCTCGTGAGAGAGAACAACTGCCTGCTTCATTTCCTCCATCTCCAATTCAGCATCAGTAAGCTCCTTCTTGACCTTCTCCATCTAAGTTTCCAGGCTCCGTTGTTGTGCTACAAGGTGCTGCAAGGGTTCTGACCTTCTCAAGCTTGGCAGCAATAATGCTTTGGTAATCTTCTCGAGTTGGAAATCAGATTTCTTAAGTTTGAGTTTGAGTGGGAGGGGTTGAAGCTTGAGGTTCTGGTATGTTGACCTCTGAAGTTGGAGTTTGGGCTTCAAATGTAAAACCAGCAAGAGGAAGACGACTTGAATCCCTAGAAGATTTAGTTTGATGCCTAAAGGCTCGGATACAAAGTAGCCTATTCCTCGTCTCCTCATTTGACATTTGCCTCGACTTAGCCAGGGCACTCCACTCCTTGGTCCATAACTCATGTGACCCGTGCCCCGCCCTGGTCCAAGCTCTGGCTCAATTCTCAGTTCTTGGCAATTGGTCTTTGGGTGATCTTTGGGTCCTTGGCCCGCTCGTGCTTTATCTTTTTGGGCTATCGAAATGAGCCGGCGAGCTTGACATGTGGGCTATCAACGTGGTGCACAAAAGGCATGTGATGTGGCTGACAAGTCAACGCACATGTTGTAATTGTGTGGAAACAATTTCAACATGTGGTCAAACACACCGTGCGCGTGCCCGGGTCATGCGCGTCTGTTATTGTAGTGTCTCCCGTATGTAACAGATCGAATCAATTGTGTCTTAATGGTTGCGATCGTAATCGACAGGCTCCCTCGGTGGAACTGTAGGGATTTTCGTTGAACCGAATCACAAAAACCCATGTGAACCGGATCAATTTATGGATATTCATATAAACACAATTCACAATAAAAAACTAGCATGCTCCTATGAATTTAATTCGATTCGTGGATTATCGAGTTTACCTGAACTCTGTAGATTCTGTACTGATCTTTCGCGTTTGAATTCCGAACTTGAACCAACCACGCAATTCAATTAAATCTGCGGAATATGAAATTAGAACACTAATTTCAAGATTTAATCGAATACAAAATAAAAAAAAACAAAGATCCTTTTGTTCTCCAGATCAGATTTGCATCCCAATGATGTTCAGATCTGCTTCTGGTGAGGATTCTACATATCTGTGATGTAGGCCGGAGCGGAAAAATCTCTCTTCTCCCCACTACAGGCGCCGCCCCTCTCTCTCTCTCTACCTAGGGTTTCAAACTGATTTGAATGTTATGAAGTGGCTAGGGTTTCAGAGAGAGAGGGGTCTATTTATAGACCTAGGATTTTATCCATAATGGGCTACTGGGCTCCATTCAGCATATATTACTTGGGCCAGACCTAATGCAAATAATAAAGTGGGCCTATAAATTAATTAATTCCCATGTCCACAATCCAGGACACAATTAATTAATTAATATTAATTCTTTTTCACCACATAATTAATACTGACCTATCCCTTTATTACCACGTTATGAGAACGAGCTGCATTCATTGAGAATCCCCATATTTAAGGTTACCGGACATTCATTAATTAATCGAAGCTTCTGACAAGCTCTATCTACAATTAATTAATATCTTATTATTCCTGAGTAGTACCACTCAATCCTTATCACTCGTGCCTGAACTTAATCAGCCTGCAGGACTTTGGCACGATGAATGTCATTGAGCTTCTCAGAGAATGTCCCCATAATATTACTCAGATATGGTTACCTAAACCCAGTCTCAGGCGGTACTACACAAACTACTGTTACCCAAGATGCGGATATACGAGCACGTTACTCAGGCTCTCCACCATGGCAAGTCAAAGTAACAGCAACCCGTGCAAGCCCTGAACCTTCGTTAGTGTTTGGACTCAATCAATAACGAGATCTTGTATTCGCTGATGTTAGACAGTCGATTACATCTCACTGCGGTCCATCAATCCGCCACCCTTGCGTACTAGCATGTTAAGTAACCAAGATAGACTACTTATTCCGACAATGCCGCAGCCATCCGGACAGACGTATCCTCATACGCTGTCTCGGCTGTGATCATGTTTATGTCTCACTAGGTCAAGTGATCATACTGTCTTCTGCGATCTACAACACGCTGTATGATAGTCCCTATTGGTGAGACAAGAGAATATCATTGTTACATACATGTAAGATTGTTTGACAGATAGAATAAATAAACCGTTGTATACTCATTATAGTAAATGCTTTCAGTATACAAAACCCACCAGGAACATGCTTATAAATAAGCATAGATAGGAGCATGTCTCTGGTTACCATACATAGCCCGATTACTGTATCTTTTCCCTGAAATACTGATAAGCTCATATTTATACTCACTTATCTATATTTTTCTCCATTGT
>JAPKLW010000222.1:545722-577512 GCA_026898455.1 Plectranthus barbatus
GGGTTATTATAAATTTATTTGCTGCTGTATTTTACAGCTTATCAAATACCTGTAACTTTCATAGTTTCCCAGCAAACACAGTTTTCACCTCCGTTCAGTTCACCGGAGCTTTTACGATTGTGGTGCTGCCTCGTAAAAACAAAGTCATTTTAACTTTGGGGATGATCACCGGACAACGAGCACATGTTGGAAAATTCTTCTTGCGGGAAGAGGGACTCCTTGACTCAGCTTATTTATTTAATTTTATTTATTCTTGCACCTCCCAGTGCTTGCTGTACGTGTAAAAAGTTGCATTACTTGGTATATTTTGTTGCATTTATTCTCAAACTTGTACCACATTTTCCAACAATCGTAAGACAAATTTTACTCAAGCACTAAGACATGGCTGGTAACTCTTTCAACGATGTCGGAGCGAGCAACACCAACAATTCCCGTCAACTGCCTCCCAATGCTTTAGCCGATAAGCCGCTCAAGTTTGCCAACATTGATTTCAAGACATGGCAATAAAACATGCTATTTTATCTCACCACATTTGGTTTGACAAGCTACTTGAAGGAAGACAAACCCGAGATTGCCGATGATGAGGCTGATGCAAACAAGAGGATTGTCTTTGACAATTGGTGCCATGGAGATTTTCTTTGTCAAAACTGTGTACTTAATTATTTAGTTGATCCCCTCTATGCTGTGTATTGTAATGTAACGACTGCAAAAGAGCTATGGGAACAACTAAAAAAGAAGTATAAGACTGAGGACGCGGGTATTAAGAAATACACCGTGTTCAAGTATTTGTCGTACCAAATGATAGACAATCAGTCGGTGGTGGAACAAGTGTAAGAGTTTCAACTCATCTTGCACAATAATCACACCGAGGGGATGGTACTTCCCGATGCTTTCAATGTGGTTGCGGTCATAGAAAAGCTGCCTCCTCCGTGGAAGGACTTTAAGAGCTACCTTAAGCATAAGAAAAAGGCTATGTCTCTTGAAGATTTGCTTGTCAAGCTTCGTATTGAAGAGGACAATCGAAAGGTGGATCCAAAGCTAAGGCCTATGGATGCTAAGGCAAACTTGATGGAACATAGTGGTCCATCAAACAAAAGAAAAATGTCTAACTCGTCGAACAAATGTGTTGTGATCAAAGAACCTAAGTTCAAAGGTGTTTGCTTCAATTGTGGCAAAAATGGGCATATGGCAAACCAATGCAAAAAGTCTAAAAACAAAAGTAAAGGCATAGCTAAAAGGGAAGCCAACAATGTTGAACCCGACCATGATTGGGAAGATGACTTGCGCACCATGGTTTCTGGGGTTCACCATGTTGATAATCCTAGAGAATGGTTTTTTGACATGAGTGCAACGTGTCATGTGGCTTCTGATAGAAGTACTTTTGTCTCCTACAAATTTGTTGAAGGGAGAAAGCTCCACATGGGCAATCAAGCTTCATCGGATGTAATTAGAGTTGGCAATGTTGTGCTAAAGTACACAAGTGGCAACGACTTGACCTTGAACGGTGTGCTTCATGTCCCGAACATCCGTAAGAACCTCGTGTCGAGCTCTCTACTTGTTAATCATGGTTTTAAACTTGTATTTGAGTCTGAAAAGTTTATCTTGTCAAAATTTGGAAAATTCCTTGGTCAGGGATATCTCGCTAATGGTCTTTTTAAGTTGACTGTAATGGCACGGCACCAAGCCGGGAAAGCTATCAATAAAGTTGAAACTCCTTCTTATTTGATTGAGTGCTCCAATTTAGTGCTCCAATTTGTGGCATATAAGATTGGAACATGTGAACTTAAATGCTATAAAAGACTAGTAAATTTATATTTACTAAAAGTGACTGAATTTAAACAAACAAAATGTGAAGTTTGTGTTGAGGCAAAATTGACAAGAATGCCATTTAATTCAGTCGAGAGGAGCACTAAACCTCTAGAGTTGATACACATGGGTTTGTGTGGATTTGAAATGGTGCAAACTAGAGGTGGGAAAAACTATTTTATTACTTTCACTAATGATTGCACAAAATATTGCTATCTTTATTTATTAAAAAGTAAAGATGAAACAATTGAAGCCTTTAAAAATTATAAAGAAGAGGCTGCAAATAAATTGAGTAGTAGGATCAAAATGATTTGAAGTGATAGAGGTGGAGAATATGTTGCATTGTTTGAAGAATTTTTCTCTGCCTCGAGCATCATTCATCAAACAACAACACCTTATTCACCTCGATCCAATGGTGTTTCCATAAGAAAAACATTGGACACTAAAGGAGATGACGAATGCTATGTTGACCAATTCAGGGCTACCCCAAAATATGTGGGGATAAGTTGTTTTGACAGCTAATTATATCTTGAATTAGATACCTCTTAAAGGAAAAGAGGTAATCCCTTATGAGTTGTGGAAATAACGAAGACCGTCCTACAAGTACATAAAGGTGTGGGGTTGTTTAGCAAAGTTCGAAGTGTCTACACCTAAATAAGTTGCAATTGGATCCAAAACAATCGATTGCATCTTTATAGGGTACGCTTTGAATAGTGTTGTCTATCGACTTTTATTACACAAATTGGAAAATCCGAATGTGACTGAAGGCACCACTATAGAATCAAGGAATGCTATATTCTTTGAGCACATCTATCCTTGTAAGAATAAGGAAGACGGACCAACAATGTCTAGAAAAATGACATATGAGGAGACTACTAGTTCTAATTTATAGAGGAAGAACTGAGACGTAGTCAAAGGGCTAGACTGGCTAAAAGTTTTGGTCCAGACTTCATCACCTATATGCTAGATGATGAACAAAGAACCATTAATGATTCCTTAATTAGACCCGATGCCTCACTATTGCGAAAAACTATTAATAGTGAGATTGAATCAATTATGCAAAATCACACATGGATTTTGACCGATCTCCTGGAAGATTGTAAGCCCTTAGGATGCAAGTGGATCCTTAAAAGATTGTACGGATTTTCAGTGAACCGAATCACAAAAACCCAAGTGAACCAGATCGATTTATGGATATTGCATATAATCAAAATTCACAATAAAAGCCTAGCATGCTCTTATGAATTTAATTCAATTCGTGGATTAAGAGATTACTGTAAATCCGTAGAGTCTGATCCAATCTTTTGCGTTTGAATTCCAAACATGAATCAACCACGCAATTCAATTAAATCTGCGGTATATGAAATTAGAACTCTAATTTCAAGATTTAATTGAATATAAAATAAAGAAAAACAAAGATCCTGTTGTTCTCCAGATCAGATCTTCAGGGCTGTTTCCCTATGCTGTTCAGATCTGCTACTGGTGAGGATTCCACTGATCTGTGATGTAGGCCGGAGTAGAAAAATCTCTATTCTCCCCACTACAGGCGCCGCCCCTCTCTCTCTTGCCTCTAGGGTTTCACTGATTTGAATTGTATTCAAGGTGGCTATGGTTTCCAAGAAAAAGTGGTCTATTTATAGACCCAGGGTTTTACCCCTAATGAGCTACTGGGCTTTTTTTCAGCATGTTTAAGTGGGCCAGACCTGGGACCTAATGCAAATAATAAAGTGGACATATAAATTAATTAATTCTCATGTCCACAACCCAGGACACAATTAATTAATTAATTAATATTAATATTTTTTCATCACAGAATTAATACTGACCTACCCCTTTATTATCACATTATGAGAACGAGCTGCATTTAATGAGAATCCCCATATTTAAGGTTACCGGACATTCATTAATTAACCGGAGCCTTTGACAAGCTCTAACTACAATTAATTAATATCTTATTATTCCTGAGTAGTACCACTCAATCCTTATCACTCGTGTCTGAACTTAATCAGCCTGCAGGACTTTGGCACGATGAATGTCATTGAGCTCCTCAGGGAATGTCCCCATCCTAGTACTCGGATATGGTTACCTAAACCCAGTCTCAGGCAGTACTACACGAACTACTGTTACCCAAGATGCGGATATACGAGCACGTTACTTAGGCTCTCCACCATGACAAGTCAAAGCAATAGTCAATCCGTGCAAACCCCTGAACCTTCGTTAGGGTTTGGACTCAATCAATAACGAGATCTTGTATTCGCTGATGTCAGACAGTTGAATACATCTCATTGCGGTCCATCAATATGCCACCCTTGCGTACCAGCATGTCAAGTAATCAAGACAGACTACTTATTCTGACAATGCCGCAACCATCCGGACAGACGTATCCTCATACACTGTCTCGACTGTGATCAGGTTTATGTCTCACTAGGTCAAGTGATCATACTGTCTTCCGTGATCTACTACACGCCGTATGATCGTCCCTATCGGTGAGACAAGAGGATATCATTGTTACATACATGTAAGTTTGTTTGACAGATAGGAGAAATAAAACGTTGTATACTCATTGTAATAAATGCTTTCAGTATACAAAACCCATCATTTAGGATGCAAGTGGATCCTTTAAAGAAAGTACAAAGACGATGGTACAATTAATAAGTATAAAGCTCACCTTGTGGTGAAAGGCTTCAAACAAAGAAAGGGAGATAGTTTCTTCAATACCTATTCACCAGTGACTAGGATCACATCCATTAGGGTTCTTATATCGATCACTGCTATGCACAATCTCAAAATACACCAAATGGACATTAAGACAACTTTCCTAGATGGAGAGCTAGAAGAAGAAATCTATATGGATCAACCCGAAGATTTTGTAGTACCCGGACAAGAGAAAAATGTATGCAAATTGGTTAGATCCTTGTAAGGTCTTAAACAAGTGCCCAAATAGTGGCATGTTCGATTTGACAATGCAATATTGTCAAATGGTTTCAAGTACAACGAATGTGATAAATGTGTATATTACAAAGGCACGTTTGATAAATTTGTGATTCTTTGCCTTTATGTATATGGCATGTTGATCATGGGAAGAAATCAATAAATAATAGGTGACACTAAATGAATGTTGGAGAAGAACTTCGACATGAAAGACATGGGTGTGGTTGATGTGATTCTTGGAATTAAAATCATAAGAAAGCATAATGGAATTGTCCTATCTCAATCTCACTACATTGAGAAAATGTTAAGGAAATTCAATGCTTATGATAGTCCACCAGTCAAAACACCACTAGAGCTTAATGTTCACTTTTGTAAGAACAAAGGTGACCTTGTTGGTCAAGAAGAATATGCAAGGCCATTGGTAGTCTAATGTGTCTGACTAAATGTACTAGATCGGATCTTGCATGTGCAATGAACAAATTGAGCAGATACATGAGCAATCCCACTAAGGAACACTGGAAAGCTCTTGAGTTTTGAGACACTTAAAGTATATTCTTAACTTGGACTATACTATACAAGGTTTCCACCTGTACTTGAAGGTTACAGTGATGCCAATTGGATCTCTGATTTAAGTGACTCACACTCCACAAGTGGTTACATATTTACGATCGGTGGGGGAGGGGGGGATGTCATGGAAATCTATGAAACAAACTTGTATAGCTCGCTCCACAATGGAATCCTAGTTAATTGCTTAAGATAAAACATGTGAAGAAGCGGAATGGATTCAACATTTCTTAGAGGATGTTCCATGTTAGAGTAACCTGTGCCATCAATGATGATTCACTGTGATAGCCAAGCGACAATTGGCCGAGCACAAAATAATACTCCATCCGTCCCAAACCAATAGGTACTTTTCTTTTGGACACGGTATTTTAGGAGGTTGTGTTTAGTGGTTAAGTGTGTTTGATAATAAAGTAGAGAAAGATGATTAAATTATTTAATGCCTCAATTTATAATTACTTTTATATTTAAATTATATAATTTGATTTTTTTAATAATTTAATTTTTTATATAATGTGATTTTTTAATAATTAATCTTTTTATATAATGTGATTTTGAATAATTAAATTTGTTTTACAATTTTTATGCCCTAAGAAATCACAAATCTTGCATTAACATCCCTAACTTTAAGCTTACCACATGTACTCCCTCTGTGAAAATAATGCTTGCAAGGTAGAATTTGGGGGTAATTTCTATGAAAATCGTCCAAGCAAATTGAGCACGAGTGCGACGATGGGCTTGAATTTGGGGGAAATTTCTTAACTGGGAGTGAATCGACATATGATTTCAGAGCAGCCGGATCAAACAAATCGCGATTCCACATCGGATGAATAGAAAGAGGTGGCGACGGCGGAGGTTGTTGCAGATGTATGATCGTCGGTTTGATGTGGTGCCGGCGGCGGAGGTTGGAAGTCGCGGGTGAGGAGCGATGAATTTTAACCCACCCTTCATCATCGCGGCGAGGCATCGTGGGTGTAGAAAGTTTCAGTGAGGGGAGATGAAAATGACAAGATGAAGACGATAGGAGGCAGATGGGAGTGAGAGTAGAAAGTTTCAGTGAGGGGGGAGCGAGAGTAGAAGATGGAGATGAGATGAGGAAGATGGCAGTGAGAAAAAAGATGTCGGCTAGGGTTTCATTAATTAAAGTAATTAGAGTATTATTTTAATTTTAATTAAGATGTTAAAAAATTTAATTATTGTTTAATTTTTGCCAAAAAAAGAAAGGTACCTAATTGAATGGGACGTCCCGAAAAGGAAAAGGTACCTATTCAAATGGGACGGAGGGAGTATATACAATGGGAATTCGAGACATATACGTTGTCGACATAACACCATTAGACAATTGATCTAGAATTGAGTGATATCTATTGATTATGTAAAAACAATTGATAACCTTGCGGATCTGCTAACTAAAGGGTTAAACCGAGATCAAATGAACAAGTTGCTAGAGAAAATGGGATTGAAATCCACAATATGAATAAGTATAATGGATACCAAACCTAGATGATTGGAGATCCCAAGAACTAGGTTCAATGGGAAAATCAAACTATACAAGTTCAAGTGATAACACCGACAAGATGATATCCTCTTTAGTGGCGATGCCTTGGAGATGATGTCATCTACCCTTCCCTAAGTTAGGAAGTAAGGTGTTATGAACCTGCATGTGGTATAGGTTAAGTTCTTAAGTGACTTTTAATGACTCCTAAAAAACCTCGTGATGGTTGAGCTTGGCAAGATGCTCAGAATAGGAGATCACCTATATAAGTGGAAGTGGGGGCCGCTTCAAATGAACACTTATGAAACCAAAGAGGATATCCATGGCCCTAAATGGAACCAAACGTGAGAACAAATGGAGCTTGAAATGTTAATGTTTCTTTGTTGTTGACTCGGTACACACGATGGAGTAGTAGTTCAAGGTATTCTTACCACTAAGCTGCCAATATACCCGACGACCTTGAAGATAAAAGGTTCAAAGTCACAAGCTACCTCTTCAGGTGCATTAACGTTTTTCGAAAACTGAGTTGGCTATGCATTCATGCATTTTGGCATTTCCACTCATGGGGGATTGTTGGCAATTCGGGGACTTTATTGTAAATTTTTTATGTGAAATATTTAATTTTGTCAAAATTAAATATTACCAAATGAATCTACACGACGATTAGATAATCGTGGTATATTTATTTTCTCAAATCCAAATTCTGGTGAGTGAGAAATGAGTCCACGAAGTGACACAATTGGTGGGATTATTACATAAAGTGGTTATGTAATAAATGATGTCCCGCATGAATTAATTACACTAATTAATTTGTGTATATAAACCATAATTGTAGTGGTGTGTAATAACAAGGCGTGCAGTGTATGTGGCACATGATGGCACCCTCGCGCGCTGCCGCTTGCCTCAGCCTTCGGCCTCAGTGAGGTTGCTGGCCGAGCGCCCGCGCTCGTGACCCGTGCCCCAACCCCAGTCCTGGCTCCGGCTCAGTCTCGGTCTCGATAACAATTGGTCTTTGGGCCCTTGGCCTTGAGCTTGGCCTGCTCGTGCCTTATCTTTTCAGGCTATCAAAATGAGCCTGCGAGCTTGACATGTGGGCTGTCGACGTGGCTGACGAGTCAGCGTACATGTTGTAATTGCATGGTAACGGTTTCAACACGTGGTCACATAGAAATTTCTTAATTTTAAATGTATTTTACAATTTAAAATTTACTTTTATATATTTCAATTTTATTTTAAAGATTATAACATCTCAAATTTGTTTTTGTCGCGTAAATATTAATTTTTTTATTTAGTTTTGATTTTATTATTTTCAGATTTAAAAAGATTTTATGTTTATTTCTCTTTACTCAGGTTTTAATTCTTTTTTTTTTAATTTTATGTTTTATTTTTAATATTTATCATTTTATCTTTTTGAGTCACATATTATTTTGATAAGGGTAACAAGAAATTCAAAAATTAAAAATGTTTAAATGATCTACTTTCAAAAATTATCTAATTGATCCAAATAATCGTTGATATTATCTAATGTGTGATCTTTTGGTAATAGTCGGAGGCTCATTTCAACCATATTCCTAAATTTAAAGAATCTAACGGCTCAGATGGATTCATGGTGTAATATACGGGTATGGGGGGATGAGCATGGATGCATGAGGTGTCAACAACATGCATGTCTCCTAACCTCCCGGTGACTGTGAGGCCCCTCTCCTCTCTCCTTTCCGGCCTACCCTATTTATGACTACCCCAATCACTAAACATTCACTTTCAACCTTTCTTCATCTTCCACTTCCAAAGCCATGCAATATTTCTTTTTTTGAAAATCTAAATCACTGCAACAATATCGATCGATCAAAAAAAAAAAAAAAAAAAAAAGAAATGTTGGGATTTCTTGGTTAATTAATTTATGGAAATATATATAATAAATGAAGTCGTCAGCAGGTGTGCTGTAATTGTTTCCAAATGTAGGCTTAGGGGGATGTATCATTTCCTCTCACATGGATGATAGATACAAGTATAGATATATCACATCAATATGTGCCATGGAACCCTGACCAACAGCTCATTTTCTTGACCCTTCTTCTTCAAAAATAAGTTGCATTGTCCGTGTGGGCTTCTCTCATCATCGTAAATGCCTCATTCATGTCTGCAGATTCGATTATTGTGCACCCCTTCTCGAGACTGAGTCCTACCAAATGAACACACACATACAGATGAGATGATCACAAACTAACTTATATATAGCTAGTTATTAGTTTAAGGGTTATAGTAGTGGTGACCTAATGGAACCCAACCGGCTATTTCGAATCAAATCCAGCCCGCCGGTTCACAGTTTGGAACCAAAACCGTCACTAACGGTTCGAAACTGGAACCATTTTTTAATGGGCCGTTTAGATATTCTGTTGAACAGTCGGAAATTTTTAGAATAAAAAAAAACTAAAATTACGGTTCGGAACCGAAACCAAACCAGAACCGGCTGTTTTTTCGATCCGAACCACCGGTTAAAACGGCTTTTGTTTCGAAAATAAAATAAAAAACTATAATTAATCATTACTGTAGTGAACCGGTTAAGATTTTTCTTTTTTTTTGAACGAAACCGGAACCGTGATCAGCTCTATGTCAAAGTATACTCTTTCCTGCAGGTAAAGTAAAGAAATTGCAATGTTTGTCACATATCTCGAGTGAATGAAGGATAAGGCTAAACAAATGAAATCACACTGTACGGCCCATTTGTAGTAGTAGTACTACTCCCTTCATTAAGAATGAGATAAAAATGATAAGCTCATCATTCACCACAACAGATCAAATTGCATGCATCATTCCCAAGAAATCATGCTCAACTCCTATGAACCGCTCACTCACTAGTTGATGATTGCTCTCTTAATTCATAGATGGAGAGAGAAAGAGAGAGAGAGAGAGATATTCGTATATAATTGTTTACAATATCTGATGTAATGTGGCGATTATTATAAGTAGATTTTGCACATTGCCCAAGAAACTGATCATCATCTCTCCCATCCCTATTCATATCTTATCTACCCTAGTCTCTACTCCATGTTCAACTGGTGGGTCTACCTCTTAAAAACTTCCAAAGATTACACGCACGACAATGAGAGAGAGAGAAGGGTTATTTCATATTTGTTGCTAACTTTGTTTTATATATTGGGAAAATATTAATCTAAAACCATGCAAGTGCATGTTCGTTCGTACAATTTTTCGTATGAAGATGCACTAAAACTCACGCTTAGCTTGCCTCTTAGCTGCACACATATCTTAAAAACATTCAATGCTCCCCCACTCTTATATATACACACAAAGCTTTCCTCACAATTTCATCAACTCTCTCACTCTCTCTCATCATAACCAAAGAGAGAGAAGTCAGACGATGGACATCAAGAAAGCAAAAGTCCTCAAAGCATGGGTGAAAAAGTGTCGGAAAAGAGTCCTCCCTTGTGCAGCAGCCTGCGACACGTGGCCGCGGGCGGAGGAGAAGATCGTCCCCGGCGACGTGCCGAAGGGGCACTTGGTGGTGTATGTGGGAGAATATGGCAAGAGGTTTGTGATCAAAGTGAGCTTACTCAAACACCCACTGTTTCAGGCGTTGCTGGATCAAGCTGAGGAAGTGTATGATTTCGACGCTGCTTCCAGGCTTCGAATCCCCTGCGATGAAAACATATTTCTCAGCGTTGTTAGATGCGCCAAATCCCCTCCAGATCGATGCCTCCTCCTATGAGTCTCACATCAAAATTCTTAATTAACTCCCATTTTAGGATCGATGTATATTCATTTTTCTCATGCACTCATTCATCATCACAATGTGATTTTTTTTTTTCATGTGAGAAGATTATAAGTAAATATCCATTTTTCACTAGATTGTATCAAGTGGTCAGCATTTTTGCTACAATTATGATTGCAAAACACTAAGCGCTAGTTAAATTTGGTAGGACGGGGCTAAGGCAGTAATAAGTTGGTAGCTTAATTTTTCATTTTTAACATTTTTTAAATATATAAATATTAAAAAATACATTATACAAACTTTCATATTTTCTTAATAGGAGTATAAAAATAAATTCGCCGCTTAAGCACCAACTAGCTCGTTTAAACGACCACTTAATTTGCACCTAAACCGGAGCTGGCTAGCCCGAAAACACATAATGAAAGCAATTTAGAAAGATTTCAGTTCGGATAAGAACTGCCTAGCACATAAGACAAGCCTACAACTAGTTGCTTGTCTGTTTTAGCTCTTTTATTTTATAAGCCATGTTTCAGTTTTGACTTATTTCTAGTTAGGAAGTGCAGAGGCAGAATGTGGATGTCACTGATATTACTCCCATCAACATCTTTGAATCAGACAAAAAAAGTTATAAGAAAAGATGGAAAATAAGCATCACATTACCACAGCCTGGTTAGAAGGCAAGTCTTGTAAATTCTAGGAGCACCAAATATTGCTGTCTTCATCTTTCTCTGTCTCTTAACCCCATACCCCTATAATAATGGTAGAGTAAGGGTAGATAGCCACTCCCGCTTTCACCTCATACAGCTCCAGCCCGAGCTTCTGTCATTAGACCACTATATATGCTCTGCTGATCCAAGATTGACTTGAAGCTGCGGTTCAGGCATTTTGAGACTCCATTTATAACTAAATCAAGTTCATTAAGAGAGTGTCTGAAGAAGTCCTTGGCTCTAGTGAACACCAGTTTGCAGTTGCATTTAAGGAACTAGAGATTCTGGTTAAAATGGGAAGCCATGAATATTTAATTTTTCTTGTCAGAATATGAATATGAACATAATTTATGTTCACTCGGTTACAACTCATCAATCAAACAATAAACTTTGTGTAAATCTTTAGTGGAAAATGTGTATTTGTTTAAATCTAATAATGTCACCGTCAATACAATCATCTCAATAATAACAGTTAAAATCAAAATCCCATGTAAACATATAACATATTTGGTAAAGACACTATGATGAGTACATACATTGAAATAATTAAGGGTCTCAATCTATCATCCAAAAATGTGTGATTAAAGCAAAGGAAAGAAAATCTTTCAATTAAAATTAGGTTTCTCTGGATAAGTGCATCCCGGCATCTGGATAATGATATTAGCAGCATAGCAACCCGCTTTTACACATTCTTGAATTGGTTTCTTCATAACCAATTGGGACAAGAAACCACCAACAAATGCATCTCCTAAAAAAGAAAGAAAAAATAGTAATAAATCAAAGACTTTACACATATGAACAAGTGTAATTAAAAATCACAATGGCACAAGGTTAATAAAGGACTTTTGTACAAATTACTAATTCAATCTTTATATTGTATTTCATTATTTCATGAGAAAAATAATCCTAAATGTAGATAAAAGAACAAAACTTCACACACCTTTGGCACAGGGAAGAGCTTCACCTCCACATCTTCTGCGACAACTATTGGATCAGCACCTTGTGTTATAACAGTAATTCTTTTATGTGTCCTCGATGCCTTCGGCAACATGGAGATTTTCAAAGCAATTTCTTCAACATTTTCATAAAGAAAAAAAAAAGTCTATATCAAACAAAAATTGCATGTGAAGATTGCTACATAAAGATATTCACCTCCTACCCAAGAACTTTTGAGAAGGTTCTTGCTTCTGTTTTATTTCCGAAAAGATAATCAATGTAACTGAAACCGAAAAAATGATCTCACTACAATTGTATTTTTATTTTAATCTTTCACGTAATAGAATAATCAATAAACCAATCTTACGGAAATACTTTGTCTTAAACATCCTTAAAAAATTCACAGATAAATGGCGCAGAAAGATTCATCATGAAAACCTACATCGGGACAATTATAAATAGGATCAATGATTATCTTTTCAGAAATGTTGTACATCTGCATCATCAAATATACAACAAACTGATTATCTATTTTCCAACCTTGCTTCTAGACGCTGCTTGCTCAGCAACAAGCATTATAGACTCTGGTGAGACTGTGAGGAGAAACCCCGCAATATAGTAATACTTGGCCTTTTCCACTGCCAAAATATGATGAAACATGTTTTGTTAACTTCATAAAATGGCAAAAACCATTAGCTTAAATGTATTAGTACCTAATGCCCAGTTTTATGACTTTTTCAAATGGTCGGTTTTGTAGCAATTTGCAGCTGATAAATTAGCTACAAGTGACCTGCAGTATGTATTATTATAATATGGTTAGTCTAGGTAAAGCATGGATGTCTTGGACCATCTATAAAAGATACTCGAAGAGAAACAAATGAAACCAACAAAGTTAACAAAGGATAAATCTCAACAAGCAACACAACAAATAATTATTTGCTTCATGTAGTGCACTTCTCGTCATTTGAGTGATTATATCGATGAAATACTCCCTCTGTCCCGAGTAAATTGTCCACATTTTTTTTTCGTATGTCCCACAATATTAGTCCACTTTCCTAAAATAGCAGATTTTTCACATTCATCAATAAAATATTCATTCCACTACCACCCCTACCACTCACATACCTTAGTTATCGTGTCCGGTCAAATGTGGACAATTTGACCGGGACGAAGGGAGTATAAATTATTATTTATCTCCAAATTATACATTTGGATAATTATGATGAGAAAAAGTATTACAATGGAGTCAATGGAGAGTTTGTGTGAATATATATCTTATATACATGCCAGCATGTTGTACCAATACATTTGTAAGCTACCAGATTGAGGGTTTCGACTGAATGCATGAAGAGAAATGGTCACAACGAAGGGGATGCCTGCAGTAAGGCCACATGTATGTTCTCAACCCCAAAAAAATAAAGATATCTGAGAAATAAATTGGTGTTGGTGGTAAAAATTGGGGTTGTGAATTTGGAAGACTTTTGAAAATATTTACATCTATCACACTTAACATAAATTGATCAAATCTTAGTGTTTCAATATCCATTGTAAGAGAGTTAGAATACATAACAAACATTCTCAAAATAAAAATTCAAAGTTCATAAATGTTGATTATGTTCATGGGGTCATAATGTATATTGATATTACAAGAAGTAAATATAACATAGAGACGTTTATATTTTAATAAGTGAACCACCTAGTAAAAGGTTTAAGACCTAAAGAATGATGAGAAAAACAAAATACCACAATAATAGCAAAATAAGTCTTCATCCAAATGTACTAGACAATGTTTTAATGTGCATTGTCTTGCTATTAATTGTCTTTCAATGGACTATTCTATTGCAACCATTAAATACAATTCTTACATTTTGTTATTATAAACATCTTGAAAACTAATTACATCAATAGCTTGCTAAACATTAATTCTCTAAGAAATATCGAGCAAAAAAAACATGCATCTAAAAGATTACCGATTGTATTCATTACTTAAATTTATTATTGGTGTGAAAAATCTTGAAACATAATAGAAGACTACAAAGAACTTTTAACAGATCCAGCTGCTCAAGAAGAGACTCACCTGTCACTACCCATCACACATACAACACATGTACCAGTAGGAGATTTATCTTCATAATAATGAACCTAATCCAACGACGGATAGCAATGAAATATAACAAATATAAGGTTCATAGATTATGAACGACTTGGTGGAAATCACAAATGAAAAGTAAGAGATGAAGCTATACAAACAAATGAAAGCTATGCAAATTAAAAACATAATGGCATGGAAAACAACGTATGACCAATTTTTTACTAACAAGAAAAATTCTTTGATATAAATTTTAGTTATGGGAAGGATGATAGCAAAACTGAGAATGTTGCTTAGCTTAACACAAGATTCTCTTGCTTTTTTCTTCATTTCCTCCCCAAATTTATCCTTTCCAATTGATCCTATACAAGCAGTACACCATAAATTTGAAGCATCCACTGAAAATGACAATAAAAAATACTTGTTTGGTAAAACATGATTTTTTTTCTACATATGTTGAGATTAACAAGCCACAAACAAGAAACACTTTGTACCTGCGCGACTCTGATTGAATTTTGAGTAGCACATGCATTGTAGAATGCACAATAATAAAATAAAGAGTTGAGATTTGTTCTCGTCACATATTTCATCACATATCAGCACAAGGGAAGATGTGATTCATCTTGTAGATATACCTCAGGAACATCTCATGCCATAATATTAGGGTTTTTGATATATTTTGCATATCTCGTATGTCTTTTTTTCATTCTTAGGCATAGTTCTATATATTTGCATAGCTTTGTATCGTTCTTTTTTCAATGGAAAATATACATTAGTTCCAATTTTAACTTCACACAAGGGTGTGAAATACTTTAGCATTCTCTAACTATTTTCTTTCTAAAACGTTTTTTCTCTCAAAGAGTGGGGAAGGTTACTTAGGTTCGATCCTAATACCTCGTGGGATTGATAATTAACTAAGGATTAGCTCTCCCGTAACAATATATTCAATATTTAGGTAATCTTAAAAACTCTTAACTAACAAACAATCAACTTCGAAATAAACACACAAATCACACTACCAAATGTTAAAAAATGAGAAAATAGGGGACAATATATAAAATATAATTGAAAATGCCCTTCATATGGTAAAATCCCACAAATAAAATCCATCCACATCATGTTGGTTTAATTTTTGCTGAATTGATCATTTACCTCCAGCTATATACTCAACTTTATACTTTGATACCAATTCATCATACATAGAGCCATTTAGGTTCCTCACATATAAAGTTATTTTTCATGTACACTCTCCAAGAAAGCACCAATAACGCATCATAAATATGCTCTGATTATGCAAGCAAATAATAATCAATTTACTTACATAGGAAAGTGCTTCTCCTCGGCGAGAATAACATCATTTAACTTAAGGTTATATCTGTGGCGATCAAAATTAATTATAACCTAAAACAAAATTTTGTAAATTTGCAGCAGTATAATATGAGGTAAGATGCATGAAATCATTTAAACAAGAAAAACACTAATAAAAGCAACGACTAAATTCTAATGATTGGACAGAAAAAAGTGATCAAATGGAAAATTGAAGTTGATACACAAACATATTTATGCATGTATGTATGTATATATATATGTGGAGAATCACTTGTGAAGGAACTGCTGATCCACGGTAGCTGAGATATCCAAAAGCGGATTCCCCATTCCCAATAGAATTCCTTCATATTCCATTTGTTTCTTAATTCGTAGAAAATTGAGCGTAAACTTTTGGAAATGGCAAAGTCTCATATGAGACGGTCTCATTATTTTTAATTGTGAAACGGATTTAATCCTACCCATATTTTTTTAATGGATCTTTTAATGGATATTTTCCAAAATATAAATCCTTCTCCTCCCCCTTCCCTCAACAGATTTTTCTCCCCAATTTTGAAATGCTCCTTCACCGTGCTCAGCCTCAACGGGTCCACCTCCTCAAAAATGTCTGCCATCGCACGAGCCGCCGCCGGCCGCCACGGTGATAGAGACAATCGGATTATCCAACAAATCCTCCTGCAAGAGGGCCAAGCGCGTGGACAAATTCCTCTCCTCTCGTAAGGTCTTGCGCTGCAACTCGTCCACCAACGACAGTTGGCGCGCGGAGAGCTGGCCCAGGCTCCTCCCGAGGCGCACGCCGTGAAGGAACTCAGCGAGTTGGGACTCAATCTCCAGGCCGCAGAGGGCGTAGATGAAGGCGGATGTAGGAGGAGGGGCGACAGCTGCCGATGATAAGAAACTTCGTTGGGTATACCAGGAGCAGGATGTTGTAAATGATATATTCTTTTACTGTAAATGATGTATTCCTATACTGTAAATGATGTATTCAGCAATAAAGTTTCTTTTTGTTCTCAAACGATGTATTCCTTTATTGTAAATGATGTATTCCTTTACTGTAAATGATGTATTCAACAATTAAGTTTTTTTTTGTTCTCAAATGATGTATTCCTTTACTGTAAATGATGTATTTAACTCTACGAAATAATGTATTTATTGAGTATAGTTATATAGTTCATGAGATTAAAAAAAGATGAACTATTGCTTTGGAGTTTGGCGACGGCGAGGGCGCCCTACTTTAGGGGTGGCGCGGAGAAGGTTTTGGTGATGGGAGGGGTCAACGGGGCCCTACTTTTGGGGTGATAAGGAGAAGGTTTTGGTGATGGAAGGGGGGAGGGGTGGAGGGTGGCAGTGATGGGACGACGGGAGTGGTGGGGGGTGGCGACGGGAGGGGTGGGGGTGTCGGCGATGGGATGACGGGTGTGATGGAGGGCGGAGGTGCCGATGCGGCAAGGGTGGTGATTTACAGCTTAATTCCACCAAGCCTGTGACTGCCGATCCTCCATATGAAGTATCTGGTTCCGGCAGAAGTAAGGGGAATGACGGTGGCGCGGCCGGTGTGAGGTTGTTGCAGAGGATTGTTTGTGTTGCACGAATTAAAATCCCGCTTTAAGACTTCGGTGATGTTGTGTTTATGGAGTGTTTAAAACTCAAATAAATTAAAAACGGAATCCAAATATATTTTCAAAATACTGGGCATAAATTTTACATGGGTATGAATTTGAGATCCATCTCACAATAAAAAATAGTGAAACCGTCTCTCAGCAACTCTTTGGAAATTCTAGATGAGCAAAACTGATAGTGCTAATATTGCTGCAAAGGTTATTTTTATAATTTATTATTATTAGCATATTTTCATATTTAAGAAATCAAATTTAGTTCATAGTATTACAAAATTCACCTACACACGTGTCACAAATTCAACTCCCTCACTCAGTCACACTTGTCCAAAAAACACAATTGTTCATCAATATTATTTTATTAGATTGTTAAATTAATTTTCATACACGCTTTCTTATAAGCTTATTATCCATATATTTTTCTCTGAATTGCTTGGCAATTTCTATTTATTTCCCTACTTTTCCAAAAAAAATAAATAAAATAAAATTGCAAACAAGCTCAAATATGAAATACTGAAACTACAGTTAGATGCAGGCAGCGTTGTGAATATACTTGCTTCATCAAATACAAAAAAAAATAAAATGGTATTTGATGCAAAAGGACTCGACTGACATTGTTTTTTTCATGCATAACTTGGTTCCTCCCAAGTTAAGCGACAAAAAAAATAAAGGATATAGTTTGTTAACACAACTGTATATACTTTCCTTTGATTATCTACAAGAAATCAGTCATGGTCTGCCATTTCTCCAACGGATGCAAAAGAGCAGGAAACTTCAAGATGTCTGCTGCTGAAGGGTTACTGGCGAATAGATAATTTCTGGCCGTTCAGACGGCTTTTTCAGAACTGTTAGAGACAGAGAGTGCTCCACTTGCTTCCTCAAGTGTGGGGCAGTAGCCCTCAAACAGCCTGCTTCAATACCTTCTGAAATATGGAGTTTTGGTGATGCTTCAACTTCCTGTTCTGCAACTTTATCCCCTCCTCTCACTGTGTTTGATGTAGGCTTTTGAGAAATTAGTTGATATGCCTGCTCCACTATGAATCTTGTAGTCACTGCTAGATGAGATACATTTTGTATACTTAGCTATCCCAAGTGAGAAATTGAAGGCTGGAGATAGATATATAGATGTAGATAGAGATAAATACCTTGAGAGAGAGTTGCATTTGTTGAACCTGTCTGCATAGATGACTCAGCTAATTCCTTATTGATGCGGACTTTGTTGTATCTTGTGTCAAGAGATTCTTTCTCTTGCAGAAAGGCCGCATCAGCATTTTGAAGCATTGCCTCATACTTCTTTTGTATCTGATCAATCTCTCTCTCGCATTCCATTCTTGTTTGCTGTTTCTGCAGGTTGATTTCAGTGAGTTCAACAAACATCAACACAAGAATGGTTGCAAAAGAAAAGGCTAGGATGACTAACCATATCTTTATGCCGTTTTATAGATTCAGCTTTCTGCATTTTCAGATTTTTCAACTCTATCTGAAGAGCTTCACGAGCAGATTGAAGCACCTCAGTGAGAGTTACTTGAGAGGTTTCTCGTGCTCTCATATTTTCCATCACATTTGATGCCCTCTGTGTGGTTAATGGCTCTCCCAGCATCATTAACTCCGTTCTTCTCGGTGCAACTGATTTACCTTTATGAGTTGAAAATGACATTAATTTTTTTTGCTTCTGTAAGAGCCTCCCAAGATAACACTAACTTATGAGGCACTGAATCCTATTTTTCCCAAGAACACATACACATAGAGGAGAAAGAAACACCAAAACGTAGCCAATGTAGTCCGCAAGATGCAAAAGATAATGGAATGCCAGATTTTCCCATAAATCCAAACAATTTTAAAGTTGTAATAGTGAAGCCAAAGAAACAAGGGCAAAACCTGGAAGCTTTCTTTCTTTATCTCGAATTTGCCGTCTATTTCTAGCCCTCCTGGCACTTGTAGGAGTTTGAAAAGCAGCGTTTCCGGCTTCTGTCTTGCTTTTCTTGGAGTTCCCAACATGTGCTTCAAGCATATCATCAAGGCTTTGAACACTCTTCATAGTCGTTGGTGATCGACTCGAATTGTATTTCCATCTAGGCTTCCTCCCTTCAAGTATATTCATCCAGAAAACATAAGGTGGCTCTTTGCTTAACATTTCCTCAATTACAGAGTAATTTTCCATGGGAGTATTCTCTACTTGGGCCACTAAAGAGATATTGGTGGAGTGAACACCTCTAATCTGCTGTGCTTCCAAGACTAATGAGTTCTTAGTCTGGACATTACTCTTGTCATTGTTAGGTAATGCGACGCACAGCTCTTGGAGCACATTTTCCACAAAAGAGTTCCCTTGAGCAACAATGGAATCTTCATCAGTAGCACTGGCATCATGGAAACCATCAAGTTCTTTAAATAAGAAGTAGGCACCCCAAGTCAGCAACTCATGATATGTACTATGTGTTATATGTCGTCTAGTGCCTTCCGGGGTTGCGCCTTGCTTTGGAAGCATCAGTACCTTTTCTTCCACAGTGTATGCTGAATACAAGCGAAACACCTTCACTTGCTCAAACTGGGAATCCAGGTTGATCCTCTGCAGAGCCTTCAAGTCATTCATAGGGTCACTATCACTATTGAAGATAATAACAGTGTCTATGGATTTGAGTTTGATGCTTGGAGCACATGCACGAGTTTCCATCAGGCAGACGAATTTCCCACCCCTTTGATCGTTAAAACTGTCAAGAATTGCTTGCCTTGTGTACCGAAATATCTGCCCATCGATGCGTACAAATGAATCTCTGCCAAACTTTTCATGAATAATGTCATCCAAAATGTCTCCAGTTGTGATTGTTTCAGAACCTCCAAGAGACTGTGCCTTGTAACATATTTGAAAGGAGACAAATATTAGATCATATATTAAAATCCTTTGCAAGATTATATAACTCTGTACCAAACATACAAGGTAACATAAGAGGCAGTAATATAATTCCACAACTTCATAATCCACAGAGGAAAGAAATCTTGTTGCAACTAAGAAGAACCAAAATGCAAAAATGCTTTTGAGTTGGCCAAGAATCAGAGATATTATGGGCATTTGCATGCTGTCATATGCATTCCTGACTGTTTTAAATACCTGATAAAGTACAAGTACTCTTAATCCTCGCTTGTTGATCTCCAGCAGGGCCTTATGGAGGAGAAGCAGTTTGCCACTCAATTTAATTTGTGCATCCAATTGCTCATATTGTGGAACACCTTCCATCAAAGAGGTATGCAAAGACCGGTCCACAAGATATGGATGATCGCAGCACTGGGACAGATTATTTCTTAAATATAACAGATATAAAGTGAAACTAAACAAACTACAATAGTTCAACATAGAAATCAGCATATGAGCGGTATAGAGAATGTTGATTACTATAACTGGTTAACATCTGAGCTTGATGGAGTCTCAAATGTCAAAATAAAATATTTACCTTTTTCACTGAGACAAGTATCTCTCGAAGGGCTCTCAGTCTCTTGTATTCATAAGGAGAGCATAAAACCACTGAGTTTGAAGACAAACAACTACAATACTGCTCTATTTGTAGTTTGGATAGCTTCACAGGAACCCAGTATTCTACAAAATCAATATTGGTTGACTTGCTCTCTTCTCCAGAAGCATTCTCCTGCAGTTTAGACTCATCGACGTTCCCCTGACTGTCTAGAATGTTGTTCTTTGTATTCTGCAAATTTATTATTATGAAGTTGATGTTTAGCAATAGAATTGAATAAAATGAATATAAACCCCAATAACTGAACAAAAAGAAAGGACTGAAAACATATGCAAGAACTATGTATGCTTCAATACATTCAGTATAAGGTCATACTAGACAACCCGTTCAGATTAGCTTGATTGTATTAATGGTGTGGAGGCGCCTCAAAAAGAGAATTAAGGATTGAAATATCTAAATATAGTTTTAAGAATTGTAGTGACAATTTATTCCTTCCAAGAAAATGTATACAAAGTATATATGTCAAGAAATAAAAGGCTAAGTTCAGAGTTGAGATATAAAATCTCAAATGATATTTCCGAGTACAACAATATATGGCATCTTGCTAATACCAAAACAATACAAGGATGGCCAAGGACTCGAGGGTCCCTGAGAAATAAAGCAGTGTACATGAACTCTTTTCTATTTCCACCGTTCTTCCTGCAGAAACTAATGTTGAATTTTCAATTACATGACCTTCATACACTAAATCAGTCAATATATATTGAGTTTCAGTCTGAACCTTTTTTCTTTCTTTCCTTTTACCAATTTAATGGCATAATGCTGACATTTCTTTTAGGATGGGTTATTGTCAACATTTCAGACTTTAGTAACCATAGTTGTCAGGAAATATAAAAAGTCAAGCTAAAGAAGAGCAACAAAAGAAACTCGAAAAAGGTCGAAGAAGAACTACATTTAGTAAATACATGCTTAGTGCATTAAAAAATGCCTCAGCGAAGCTTTCCTCCAAGGAAAATAAATAGTGAAATTACTAATCTCAAATGAAGCACAGGCAAAGCAAGGATCAATATTAACAAGTCAAGCATATGGTACGGACAATAGAATCAAATGGCCATTAAAAATTGCAAAAGCAGAAACTTACCTCATTTTGAGTTGCATGGTCTGGGCTATAATTTATATTAGCGTGACCAGAGCATCTTATCCTCCTAAGTCGAAAACACACCCTGCCAAGAAACATGTCATTTGCTTCAAATATTAAGTTAGCCTATAGGATAAGGAAAATCCAGTGCCAAACAAGGATTTAAAAAGGTAAAAAAGGATGCAGGGTTTTACTCGAAGTAGTTAGACTCCTACAATAATCAAACTCATTTTGGCTGTTGTCCTTTACTTTAACATGAAACCAAATCTATACAATGATACCTCGCCTAGAATTCTAAACTTAATAAACAAAACGTTATCTGTATCTGATATATCAGTGCAGATCAAAACATGAGAATGTCATAAGATGAAGATACTACAATCTGCAAGTATTGCACTCCATGAGTGTTAAAGTCCCAAAAAATTCATAATGATATATTACTAACGTTTTAGCATGATAATGAATCACCTTATGGATTAATAACAACATATTATTTGCAAATTAAAATGTAAAAGTGTAAGGGAAATTAAGTTAATTCATTAAAGTGCTTATTTCCATGTTGTTATTTTGCACCATTTGTCTAAAAATTGCCAGAGCGGTTGAGTAATACTCCCTCCGTCCCGGCTGAATTGTCCCGGGTTGACCGGGCACAATAACCAAGGAGAGTGAGTGTAAAATAAGTTGAGTGTAAAATAAGTTGAGTGAAATTAATATTTTATTGTTGAGTGTGAAAAAGTTGCCTTTTTAAATAATGGGACAATTGAGGTGGGACGGACGAAAAAGGAAAGTGGGACAATTGAGGTGGGACGGAGGGAGTATTATGTATTTTCTTCTTACTTCTTTCGAGAATGGACAATAGCTCTCCTGTATATAGTTTCGTTTCTTGTTATTTTGGGGTGAATGTTTTATCTACCTTAAGCATTCCCCTCTTTATAATTCAATGAAATATTCTGCTTTATTTGACGAAATTTTCAGAATTGAGATTTGGAGTACTTGGAGTCTCCAAATTCAATTATTAGTATACTCTCAAAGTAGAAGTTTCATAATTTCAGGGAAATAACTTGTACCCTTCCTGTCTTGAGCGTGCCAGTGAGCTATTACTATCAGTTGTTTCATTGCCACTGGAATCTTTTTCTCCAGAAACATTAACTTCAACTTGAGGCAGACAACTCTCTTTCTGAAGCGGCGGATCTGTCAAACATGAGTTACATAAAACTCAGAAGAAACATACCAGGGTGATCAATAATAACTGCATAATCAGAAAAATGGCACTCTAGTGATCAATGTGAACTCTGTTGAAATGCAGTGAACATACTCTCAGCTGTATGTTATATGCTACAATGATGAAAAATGCTCCACTAAAAAAAATAAAAAATAATAAATGTTCAAGTGTTTCAAAAGGCATCTCAAGTAAGAGGACATAAATAACAACAATGCCAAATTCTATGATTCTTGGCAGATTCAACTGTGCACAGATTACCAGAAAGGCATTAGTCTAGAAAAATATTCAAAAGTTCTACTGTAATGAAGTTGTAGAGGAATCCAGAAAATCACCTGTTCTTCCAACCCATGACCACTTCTTGATTGCATTCGAGTACTGCAGCAATATGGAAACAATAAAAGAGGATAAACTAACCAACCTGATTCTTTGGCTTTCACCAGTGATTTCACCCACTCTTTATAGCTTCGACCATTTAGCTTCTTTCGTTTGGAAATAGGGACTAGAACTGGGTCTTCGTTCTCAACCATGTAGCAATTTCTACTTTCACAACTCTCAGCAGTATCCGTACTTTCTCTTTTTCCCATAGCTCAGATTTGTCTCACTCTGTTCAAAGGGAGAAGGAGAGTGGTTCTTTATTTCTATTGTAATTTTCATATATTTGAAACCTTTGTGATCAAACATAATCTCAACTCAGCAATTCCAAACATGCAATTTGTAAGATAAACGGCAACTTTTTGCAATTTTATCCAAGAAAATCAAAATTGATCCCAAATCTATCCCATCACTATTATGATGAAATTTTTGGTGGATAAAAATTTCATGGCGTCGAGTAGGAACTAAAAATAATAATATATCAGACAAATTCTCTCTCATCCATATCTGCAAAAATGATTTTCGAGAACTTGCAGAAATGTGGAAAGAGAAGGGTCCAAAGAGTTAGCACCGGAGCTAAGAATACCTTGCGCCCCACGTCGTGACCTTGTGCAGCCTCACCAACCCAGCCCTTCTAATGATCCGTCGTCGTTTCTTCATCGGAACCCTGATTTTGTGTTGTGGCACTGCATCTTCATCACCGCCTCTGCAACCCATCAATCTAAAACTTTTAACTACCATGAATAAACGAATATGTGGAGTGAAGAAAGCTAATAGGCAAAACCACATGGGTTTGGGCGAAGTAACCGTAAACGGTGATCGACACATGCAGATTAAAACCCAAAAACCACGAGTAAAGACAAATAGTAACAACTAACTCCAACAACAACAACAACAAAAAAAAAAAAAAAAAAAAAAAAAAAGAGCAGCTAACAACACACGCACATCACGTTCATTGCATTGCAGTGGTGAAAACAAAAGAGGAATAGGGCTCCGATGATAACATGTGCTTACAAGAGAAATCTTTGGTGAGGGTTGTCTAGTTTCAACTCTGAGAAGACTTGGTGTGGTGTGGATGAGTAAAATGGCGATGGAGATGAAACAATATATCAGCCCAATCCTAAGCTAAGATAAGACAGTTGCTTGCTGGATGGGTTTGGGAGTCGATGCTTTCTGGCATTGACTGCTGCTGTACCTTTTCCGTTTGTAGCCGATCCCTGCAGCTGCCAACTTTTTGCAGACCTGCAAAGTTTTTACTATCAGTTAGGAAAGCATATCATATCCACCTTTTCTCTTTTTTACTATTTTCAAACCATTCTAAAAAAATGCTCCAATTATTGTCTGCATTTGTTTTGGTCATATGAATATATATCAAAAAAAAGTTAAGTTGTGTTGTGTGTATATTTGTTTATAATCCATCTCATTTGCAAATGTATATACCTATCACTAGAATTAATCAAGTTGAGAAAGAATTAAGAAATAAGCAAAAGAAGTGATGTATGAAATATAAATATGTTGAAATTACAGGTGAATTCCATGTTCCCTCGAAAAAACTAATTATAAAGGTCATTGGCTGCTCCGGTGGTCTTGTCAGCAAACCGGAATTCACAGCAAACGATTGATACTTGCGAATGTCAGCATCACTCGCACTCCTTCATTGGTTACTCAAAGTGACAAGCTCCGATCTCAGCTACATTATCTTCCTCCATAGCTTCAGGGTTGCATCTTCGTCTCCACTCCTTGGCTTGAAGGTCTTCATCTCATCAGGGAGAGGGATGGATGTAAATCAATTGATCGGGATGGATCAATTATATCAGGCCTGTTAGTGGCACCAGTTTTCTTGGCATTCATTCCGTCCATTTCAGTCAGAAGCTGATTCAATTCAAATGAAGAATGTAAGACATAAAATCATTAGGGATTCTGAAAAAAACAGAAAACAGGGGAATGAATGATGAAACACTTACTGTTTCACGTAAAGCAGAGCAGTCTGAAAGTGTTCATTTGTAACAACCATGGAGCTCAGTATCTCTGCATCGTCCTCCAAATCAATCACATTCATCTTCTCCCTCATGCACTCAAGAGCTGTCTCAGTCCAACATAGCATTGTGTGTGTGTTATAATGGATTTGCAATATTTATTGGGATGTGGTTAATAACAAAGAAAGATAGAGATACTCTAGCTCACATATTCAGCAAGCTTCATGTTCATTGTGTGCATACGGAAAACCTCAACTTCGTCAGTAACATCTATGTCTGTTTCCCTGTCAAACCTACAACAATATGCGCACGGGCTTTCATACCATCCATCAATTCTGCTCTCAACTATTTCCATTGGTTTGGAGCAATTGAATCAATGAATATGATGGATGGCAGCTTTTTCAAATGCCTTCAGCCAATTTTGACATAATTTCTGGTGCGGTCTCTCCTAAACCACGATATCAGCAAATTATACTTCCAAACAAACAAAAGAAAATCAGAAAAAAGTGTAAGTTTTTCTTTTTCAATGTTACATTCGAATTCTCTCATTCCAACAGCCTCACTCTTAATCTCAAACACACCTAAAATCTGAATGAACCAGAGGCAGAGAGTGTGACACGAGTTTCGATATTATTGTATGATCATGAGCTCTCATAAATGTTAACAAACCAAAACAGAGTGTAAAAGCAAAAAAAAAAAGTCTTACGCTGTAGGTAGGCATCAAAGAGAATTCCAGTAACCCCTTCAATGGGTAGAATGTGGACACGCTTCCCATACTGATGCACAGAAACCACATCCTACAACCTTGTTCATTCAAATCCAACGCACTCTGTATCTTTCCGTTTCTTACCCTACAACAACAATGACTAACATTTAGCCATAAGCAGATGAATTTATATAAATGCTAATGAAAAAAAACAACAAATACCCAAAGTCCTTAACATCTTTGCAGTAAATTGATGAAAAAGTTGCAGACTATAAAATTGGCATTCAACCAGAGCTCTTTTTATGAGCACAAAATATCAAAACCAATACTCACAATTCATTCTCTAGCCAGACAAACAAATAAACCGGGTCGTCATCCACCTGAGCAGCAGACCATCCCTATCCAAAAACACCGATCACTGAATCTTACAATTTTAGCATGGAATCAATAAATCACTCATCAGGGAAATAGTGATTTTCTCCATAACTGATTCAGTAGAAGATGAACCCACATTGGCAAAAAAATATAAGGTAGTATCGCCCCGGATAAGCTGGACCTTCTCCATGGTTTTACGGTGAAGATACACGACCGAATTATCATCGGCCTCATCCACATTTGGCGCCTTTTTCGTCTCCAAAAATGCCGTGCTGAAATCCCTCTTCGGCATCATTATATTTGTATTTTTCAAATTCTGGTCCGACCGGAGCCCAGCCCACTATAACACCGGCCCACATCTCAATCTTTAATTAATTTTTTAAATAGAAATAAATTTATTTAAATTCAACTACCTTCTCGAAAAACTCTAATATGTGGTATCTTGGTTCAAACAATGTATTTTCATCTTTAAACTTCAAATAATAACATTAATTAGTTTTTTAATAAGTAATAAAATCTCATACAAATTTTTAGGAGATCATCTCTTGAAAATATCATACCTTAATCAAACTTTGAATTCCCTCTACAATAAAAAATGCATCCATCGAAAATCGAAAACGTGCGAAAGGAGACGCACAATAGATAAAAGTAATGGAAAATATTTTAAATAACCAAATTCACTAAACACATTATGAATATACTCAAAACATTAAATACATTCAAGAAATACTCAATTTTCAGTCAAAACCGTTAATACATGAAATTAAAGATATAATTGAGATAATGATGATAAAATAACTAGCAAATATCAAATCACATGTTATTTGAATGCCATTTTTTAAAAATAATTCGAGTAATTAAAATTGTTTCTTGATGAAGATATCGTGGTTTGTACCGAACTCTTCATTAAGCACTCATAAAGTTGATTTCCGATCAACCCACAACTCCAATGCTCGAATGTGTGCAGCATACTTGTAGAACTCATCGTGACGATCGATTTGGTACAAGTTATTAAAGAGTTCCATCGTTTGTTGATGAAGATATCGTGGTTTGTACCGAACTCTTTATTAAGCACTTGTAAAGTTGATTCCCAATCAACACATAACTCCGATGCTCCAATGTGTGCAACATACTTGTAGAACTCTTTAAGACGATTGATTTCGTACAAGTTTTCAAAGAGTTCCATCGTTTGTTGATGAAGATATCGCGGTTTGTAACAAACTCTTCATTTAAGCTCTTATAAAGTTGATTCCCGATCAACCCACGACTTCGACGCTCAAATGTGTGCAACATACTTGTAGAACTCATCGAGACGATCGATTTGGTATAAGTTGTTGATGAAGATATCGTGGTTTGTACCGAACTCTTTATTAAAGCACTTATAAAGTTGATTCTCGATCAACCCACAACTCCGGTGCTCGAATGTGTGCAACATACTTGTAGAACTCATTGAGACGATTGATGGGGCCATTCTGTTGAGGAGTTCTTGGAGTTGAACTCTCGTGTCCAATCCCAATTTCAGCACAGAAATCCATGAGAGGTCCATTACAAAATTACGTTCCATTATCGGACCTTATCCTTTTGATTGTCACCCCTTTGTCATTCTGAAGACGGGTAATCAGTTCTGGCAGTTGAATCTTTACTTCATCCTTGGACTTGAGCAGCACCACCCACGTGTATCTTGAGTAGTCATCAACAACTACTAATGAATATTTCCTTCCTGCAATTGTGGGCGGAGTAACTGGACCAAATAAATCCATGTGGAGCAGTTCCAGAATCTGATCCGTGCTTGATGTAATTGGCCTATTCTTGAACGAGGCTCTTGTCTATTTCCCGAGCTAGCTTTACAGACTCCTTCTTTCTGGAACTTCTTCTGTGGCAGTCCTTCAACTAAATTATGTTTTGCCAGATGTCTGATAGAGTTGAAGTTCAGGTGGCTCAATCTTTTATGCCACAGCCAGTTTACACCATCAGAGGAACTGTGCGCCATGAGGCAGGTTCCTTCTTCTCCACTGGACCAATCCACAATGTAGAGACCGTCTTTCCTGATGCCTCTGATCTTTGTCTCGTTGGCCACTTTGTCAATAATGTGGCAGCTAGATTCTTCAAAACTGACAATGTAGCCACTTTCACTCAACTGGCTTATACTTAAAAGATTTTGCTTCAGGTTGGTGACCAGGGACATGTTCTTGATGATTATGCCATTATGCTCCACGCATCCCAATCCAACTACTCGTCCCTTGGATTTGTTGCCAAAAGTAACGGATGATCCTCTGCACATCTCGAGGTTCATGAGCAGTTCTTTTTCACCGGTCATATGTGCTGAGCATCCACTATCCAGTATCCAAGATCTTGCTTTCTTCTGGGGATTTTGTACCTGCAAAACGGAAAATTCTTATTTACCTCCCGGCATCCTTTTGGGTCCTACAGAGTCAGTTTTCAGGATCAATCCTTTTGGTATCCAGACCTGTTTCACTCTTACAGTTTGTGAAACTGAATCATTTTTTAGTGATTGATTAAACTTTGTCCTAAAATATTGTATGTTGTTTGGATGCATGTGAGAAAAGGTTGTGGTGTGTGAACTCTTTTTGAAACTGTTGTTCTTGAAAGAGACTCGAGAAATAGTTCTCGGGTGTTTAGCCATCACAGTCTTAATGAAACTGTCTTGACTCAGGCCTCGAATAGGTGTTCCTCCTATTCGGATAACTATTATAAAGAAACTGAGTTCTATTATAACTTCTCGGACTTTTATCCGGTTGTCGAACTGACTTCCTTGCAATATTCACATGTTGCTTAGTAGTTCTTGTTGGTAAAACTGGAGTCCTTGCATAAGTTACATTACGCTTATCCAGTTTTTCTCTCGACAGTTTGTTTACACAGTTTACCAACTGTGTGGACCCCCTGTCGAGGTACCAGTTTGGAGTCAGTTTTTTACTAACATTTGGTCCTTTCCTTTTGTCTGACTGGCTCATTTGATTTGACTTTTTTTTCTCCAACACTTTGCCTGAACTAAGTTTGGTTTTGACAGCCTGAAAATATTTTCTTAGTTCTTAAAGTAGATGCATATTCGCTCAAAACCTTTTCATTTTGGTGCTCCATAAATCTAATTCCGTGTTTATCAAATGGTTGTTTTTGAGCATTCAAAATTTCATCTAATTTTCTTGAGCTCTTTTTGAAAGTACATTCACATTTAACTGGCTCAAGTTTTTTCAAGGAATCACATTCTTTTGAAATATTTTCAAAATCTTTAAGGAGTTTAGAATGTTCTTCCTTGAGTTTTTCAAAATCCTCGCTGATTGACCTCGTCTTAGCGACTTCATCGGTCAAAACTAAAATCTCTGATTTCAGTGAGGCATTTTCACTAGCTAATGCATCTTTAATCTCATGAAATTTCTCAACCTCTTTTATAATGTTTTCTAGAGAAACATCTTTTAAATTTGAGTTACAAAATTCAAAGCTTTCATCTATGTATGTAGATGCAAAAGATAAAGGTAGATGAGTTGTTTCCACTATTTCGTTGTTTGAAGCATCGTCTTCTTCATCGGTAACATCTCTATTCACAGCTGCCATGAAGGCCAAAAGTGCTTCCTTGTCATTCTCATCCTCGGACGTGTAGTAGCCATCATCATGGTCCGGGATGTCTGACACGTCTGTTCTGGACAACATCGCTTGGGCCACAGCTTTAGAAGCTCTCATCTCAAATACCTTCCTCAATCTGTCTCTCTCCTCTTGAGAAACTAGAGGGCATTTGTACTTCAGGTGATCTGGAGAGTTGCATTCATAGCACGTGCGTGGCTCTCTCTTCGTAAATCTCTGCTCACTGGGCTGAGCTTTCTTTCCTTTTCCCTTGGCCTTCTCGAGGAGTACGTCCAGGTTCCTCGTCTGTTCCTCCAGTTTGACAACTGATAGGTCAGTTTCCTTCTTCTGAATTGAAGTGGAGGTATCCTTCGCAGGTGAGGATTGATAGGCAGTTTTATCGAACTAAACTGGCTTCTTTTGTCGTCTTTGGAAATCCCTCTTTACGAAGAATGCAGCGTCATCATTAGCTGCTGAATTCGGGGTTCTGGCAACTTTGTTTTTGTTTACCATCTGAATATCCCATTCATGGGCTTGAAGTTCGGCAAACAGCTCCTTGGTTGTCATTTTTTAAAGATCCATGGTCTTTAAACTGGTGGTTTTCACAAACCAATCTTCTTTCGGTATTCTAGAGAGAATTTTGGCATTCATATCAGCTATACTCTCTTCTCTTCCAAGACCTTTCATCTCACTGACAATGGCGTTGAACCTCGCCTCCATTGATTTGGTTGTTTCACCTGGCAGTATCTGGAAGGATTCGTATTTGTCAACGCAAACTTGTTTCTTGTTGCGTTTCATTGCTTCAGTTTCCTTGGTAAGCTCATTGATCCAGTCCCATAGCTCTTTGGCACTGTTGTTTTCTATGGCTTCTTCCATGAGAGATTTCGGAAGAGATTACATGATCATTTCTTGCACAATAGGATCAAGTTGTGCACGCTTATTGTCTTCAAGTGTCCATTCTTCCGGTGGTTTATCTACCATCTGTACACCTTGATCATCTCCTCCTCCGAGCTGGACATGAATCTTCTGGATCTTTAGAGAGGTCCATTCTTCAAGACTTCATCCATCTCTGGATGTTGAGCCCTCAGTTGTGTGAGGCACCTCTTCTTGCATACCGCGAACTTCTCGGGTTATACTTGGGAAGACTTGGATAATTCATCGTTATCTCTATATAATCTGCTCGCTAATCACACTTAACACAAAAATTAGAGTGCAAGGAAATATGGATCCGGTCCTAAGTGACTCAAAACTGGACAGTCTGGAAAGACCGACCTGCTCTGATACCACTAGTTGGTCCCAGATCAGAGTACATATAAATGTGTAGCGGAAATTTTTACAAGCAGTTGCACTCTAAAACTGGGGGGGTCAATTTCCTAGTTTAGGTTTTATAAAACATTGTAAGCCGAGCAGTTTTACTTAAGCAGTTTTCAGATATACACTTCAACACTTTGGTGAAGTGTTGAAGGTTTCAAACTCAGTTTTAAGCTATGTAAAGATCAAAGTACGGAAAACTGTAAAAGAGACAGGATATTATAGTGGTTCGGAGCCTTAAGTCCTACGTCCACTCTTTGGAAATTAATCCGGTAATTCACTAAGAAAATGAAGTATACACTTCTCAAAATCTATAGTCAATCACCACGAAAACCTCCATTCGCAGCAAACTGGATCACTGATCACTATTTTTTTATAATGATTTTTTATAGTATAGTGACAAGTTAAAATTATCGTCCCACAGAGATTGTAAAAGCGAACATCTCATATACT
>JAPKLW010000222.1:602512-633757 GCA_026898455.1 Plectranthus barbatus
GTAGTCTGTACACTTGCAGCTTTAGCGCGTTGCGAAACGCGCTATCAGCTTGTAAGGAGTTTCCGAGTGAGTGATGTCAACAGACCGAAGGATGGAGGTTTCTGATACGATCCTTGCCAGGAAAGGTTAGATCGCAGCCCAGGAAACTCGAACGAAAGGACTCGACTCGACGCGGAAGCAAACTGAACACTGAAGATGGAAGATCCAACACCTTTGGATACAAAAACCCTCAAGTACCGTAGTCCAAAATGAATTCTCCTACGACCCAAGAGGCGAGTTGATCCAACAACGAAGGATATGAATGAAGACACCACCAATGGATATGACCGTCCAATTGATTAGTCGAAATCGAAAACCCTATGGAATATGAGGAATTCGAAAGTTGAGCTTTCAGAATAAAGGAGAAAATCTCACAAATTTTATTAAACTGAAAACTGAACCAAAATTGTTCCATACAAGGCCTATATATAGGCAACTCAAACCCTAAACTAATAAGGAAACTAATTTAAATAATTAAAAGGTATTAAATTCAAAATTTAACTTAAATAAGGCCTAAACATGTTGGCCCAAAATAACTAAATAAATTAAACTAAGCTCAATCATTACACATAATTAAATTAATAACTTTTGGGCCTTCGTTGAATTCTTCCAACAGCAACGATTCTTTGGCAACGTTGGCAGCCCAAATATCTTTAATCAATAAGCTCAATCCAGCCCTCAAAGTCCTTGCTCGAGATCTAGTCATCGGCCCACTCGGAATGTAGACTGGATCAACTCTCACAGCTGCTACTTGGGCTCCATCATTCCCCTCCTCTTCAAGAGGATTTGTCCTCAAATCCAAGCTATCACCTACATCAAAAGGACTTAAAAATCAGTAACATTGAATGTAGCACTAACATCATACTCACCGGGTAAGTCCAACTTGTAGGCATTATCATTCACTTTCTCCACAACTTGGAAGGGACCATCTCCTCGAGGTAACAACTTCGATCTCCGCTGCAAAGGAAACCTCTCCTTTCTCATATGCAGCCAAACCCAATCTCCAGGCTCAAACAACAACTTCTTGCGCCCTTTATTCACCTGCTTGACATACTGCTCAGTACGGGGCTCAATGTTCTGCCTAGCCTTCTCATGAATCTGCTTCACAAAATCAGCTCGTTTCTGCCCATCAAGGTTAGTAAACTCTTGCAAAGGTAAAGGAGATAAATCTAAAGGAGTTAAAGGATTAAACCCATACACAACCTCAAAAGGAGAAAACTGAGTAGCAGAATGAACTGAACGATTATAAGCAAACTCAACATGAGGCAAACATTCTTCCCAATTCTTAATATTCTTCTTAAGTACAGCTCTTAACAAAGCAGATAAAGTCCTATTAACTACTTCAGTTTGACCATCAGTTTGTGGATGACAAGTAGTAGAAAACAACAGTTTAGTTCCTAACTTACACCACAAAGTCTTCCAGAAGTAACTCAAGAACTTAGAATCTCTATCAGAAACAATTGTCCTATGAATACCATGCAATCTCACAACTTCCCTAAAGAACAAATTAGCAACATGAGATGCATCATCAGATTTATGACAAGGAATAAAATGTGCCATCTTAGAAAACCTATCGACAACAACAAAAATAGAATCACTACCACGCACAGTACGTGATAAACCTAGCACAAAATCCATAGAAATATCAATCCAAGGTGCAGTATGAATTGGTAAAGGTGTATACAATCCATGAGAACTAGACCTAGACTTAGCCTGTTTACAAGTAATGCATCTACCACAGATCCTCTCAACATCACGTTTCATGCGAGGCCAAAAGAAATGCTCATGCAACACAGCCAAAGTCTTAGCAATACCAAAATGACCCATTAAACCACCTCCATGAGACTCTAACAGCAATAACTCTCGAAGAGAACACCTAGGAATGCACAACTTATTTCTCCTAAACAGAAACCCATCATGTCTAAAATATTCACCACTAGCAGATGTCTCACATGCAGCTTAAATGTCACCAAAATCCTCATCAGATGCATACAGATTCTTAATGCATTCAAACCCAAGCAACTTAGCATCTAAAGTAGAGATCAAGGCATACCTGCGAGACAGTGCATCAGCCACCACGTTTTCCTTACCTTTGCTTATACTTGATGACGTAAGGAAAAGTCTCCACAAACTCCATCCATCTTGCATGCCTCTTGTTCAGCTTATGTTGCACCTTCAGATGCTTCAGCGACTCATGATCGGTGTGAATGATGAACTCCTTAGCCCACAAGTAATGCTGCCACATTTTTAAGGCTCTCACCAAGGCGTACAGCTCCTTATCGTAGGTAGGATAATTCAGCGTTGCACCGTTCAGCTTCTCACTGAAGTATGCCACGGGCCTCTTCTCTTGCATCAAAACTGCACCAATACCAACCCCAGAAGCATCACATTCAATCTCAAATGTCTTAGAGAAATTAGGAAGAGATAATACCGGGGCATGGGTCAACTTGTACTTCAGCAACTCAAAAGCCTCCTCTTGCTCTTCTCCCCATCTAAACTCCACAGTCTTCTTAATCACTTCAGTTAATGGGGCTGCAATGCTGCTGAAATGGGGTACAAAATGCCTATAAAAGCTGGCAAGTCCGTGAAAGCTGCGAACATCGCCAACATTCTTAGGCTGCGGCCACTCCTTGATTGCTCGAATCTTTTCTTCATCCACCTGTACTCCGTCTGCACTAACAACAAAACCCAAAAACACCAACTTATCCGTGCAAAAAATGCACTTCTTCATGTTAGCAAACAGTCTTTCCCTGCGAAGTACATCTAAAACAGATTTCAAATGTTCAAAGTGCTCATCATAACTCCTACTATAAATCAGAATGTCATCAAAATAAACCACAACAAATCTGCCAATAAAAGCTCTCAAAACGTGGTTCATAAGACGCATAAAAGTACTAGGACCATTGGTTAAACCAAAAGGCATGACTAACCACTCATACAACCCAAGTTTGGTTTTAAAAGCAGTTTTCCACTCATCTCCCTCCTTAATTCTAATCTGATGATATCCACTTCGCAGATCTATCTTAGAAAACACACAAGCACCATATAATTCATCTAACATGTCATCTAAACGAGGAATAGGATGGCGATACTTAACCGTAATGTTGTTGATTGCTCGGCAGTCGCAGCACATCCTCATGGTCGAGTCCTTCTTGGGCACTAGCAAAACTGGAACTGCACAAGGACTCAAACTCTCCCTCACATGCCCTTTGGCCAGCAACTCTCCAATCTGCCTCTCCAACTCCTTCGTCTCCTCCGGGCTAGTTCGGTAAGCTGGTCTATTTGGAAGGGTTGCTCCCGGCACGAAATCTATTTGATGCTCAATCCCACAAATGGGTGGCAGTCCGGCTGGGGTATCATCTGGAAAAACATCCTCAAAATCCTGCAAAAGAGAGGAAATAGAAGGGGGTAGAGAATCAGGAATGTTAGTTAAAACCATATTCTCCTTGTAGATCAGCAACACCATTGCTTTCTCATCCTGAACCGCCCACTTCAGATCCCCAACCCTAGCTAGAAAGGATTGTTGCACCACCCCTTTCTCCTTACTACTTCGTGGCTGCATCTCATCACCCGACTCCTTCTGCAACTGGACTTGATCCTCATAGACTTGTTTAGGGGTCAGAGGAACAAGTAAGATCTTTTTCTGCTTGTAGTCGAAGGAATATTTGTTCGTAAAGCCATCATGCTTCACACGCCTATCAAACTGCCACGGACGCCCCAACAATATGTGACTCGCCTGCATAGGAATCACATCACACAACACCTCATCCTCATATTTCCCAATGCGAAACGGCACCTTGACTTGCTTCACTACTTTGATGACGCCACTATCATTCAGCCACTGCAGCTTGTATGGCCTAGGGTGCTTCATCACCTGTAACCCTAGCTTCGTCACTATCGACTGACTCGCCACATTGGTGTAGCTACCTCCATCTATAATCATGCTGCAGACCTTATCGTTGATATGACAACGTGTATGAAAGATGTTCTCCCTCTGCTCCACATCTCCGGCTGCAGGCTGTGCATTCAAAGCCCTTCTCATCAAAAAATTTAGCTTTGCAGGCGCCTCAATCTCTTCTACATCTTCATCAGGATCATCCAACTCAGGCATTTCCGGGTCAGTCTCTTCATCAGTCACAATCTCTCCATCATCTCGAATCACCATGACTCTCCGATTTGGGCAATCGTTAGCAATATGCCCAAAACCCTGACACTTATAGCACTTGCGATCTCTATTACGTAAATCAGTGGTAACAGATTTACCTTGAGCTGCGGAATCTGACCTGGGCTTCACAAACGGCTTCTTCTCCCCTCGAGGCTGCTCCTCCTCCTTCTTCCATGGAGCTCGCTTAGGTGCTGAACCACTTACAGTCTGGTATTCCCTCCAGCCTGTAGAATTCTGCCTCGAATTATTGCCGTTGCCCCTCCTCTTGAGCTGTCCCTCAATCTTGATCGCCATGTGGACCATGTCATCCAACTCAACATAATGCTGCAGCTCCACTGTATTCCGGATCTCCCAATTCAGACCAGCCAGAAACCTAGCCATTGTCGCCTCCCTATCCTCGACTACATTAGCTCGGATCATAGCCACTTCCATCTCTTTATAGTACTCATCCACACTCCGGGTACCCTGCCTCAAACTCTGCAACTTGTTATATAACTCTCGGTAATAATGATTCGGCACAAAGCGCCTCCTCATAACTGCCTTCATCTCGTCCCATGTCTCTATAGGTCTCTCCCTATTTCTTCTCCTGCTACTGACCAATTAATCCCACCATACGAGGGCATAATCCGAGAACTCTACTGCAGCCAACTTTACTTTCTTCAGCTCTGAATAGTTGTGGCACTCGAACAACATCTCCACTTTCCGTTCCCACTCTAGATACAACTCGGGGTCGTTCTTTCCCTGAAATGTCGGGATGTTCATCTTGATTGTCCCCAGATTGTTATCATACGACTCCTCCTCATAGTCATCGACGTCCTCATCATCATAAGGACTCTGTCTCGTATTGGAGCTTCTGCCACCTCGACCACCACGTCCTTTCCCGGTATCCCTGTGACTACCAGATGAGTCACGCCTAGTCTTTTCTGTCACTGAGGTCTCAAATTCATCCATTCGGTTATGCATAGCATTCATCTCACTTTTCAGCATCCTGGTAAATTCTGATTTCAAGGCCTCCATCATGTACTTCATTTGACTACTACTCATATTCTCATCCTCTTTCAACCCCTCTGACCCACTACTTTTAGCAGAACCACTACTTTTAGTCATACCTGCACAAAAAAAGGTTAGATAGAAAGATAATAAGAAGGACCTCACCACCTCACGTACACTCGTGTATCACTCAATTATGTTAATCACTCACACTCGTGTATCGCTCGCAGTATGAATGGCTTTTTCAGTCCCTCTATTAATCTCACACACTCTTGCCTTTTACCACTCTTTTCTCCCTTTCTGAACACTCAAAAATTCTTATAAAATTCCACGGACTTCAATTCGACCAACCAACAGGACGGGAAGACTCTAGAAGACTCTAGGAAGGTAAACAACCAAAAACGGACAGAAATTTTTTTCAGAAAAAACTTCGGAGGGCAATAACTACTCGAAAACAAAGGAATTTGGCCAAAAAGCACCTTATGTCTCGGCAAAGCAGTGAGTCTTGATCGTCTCGCCGAGACGTTTCCGAAAAGCACAATTAAGCCAAAAACAGACACCGGACACAAAAGTTACGACAAAAACGACCAAAACCGACAAAAAAGGCAAAAAAGACACTAGTAGAAATCAAGAAATTAGGGATTTTTGATTTAATCTTGCTACCCTTCTTTTTTTTTCTTTCCCAACACTTTTTTCGATATTTTTTTTGACGAATATTTTTTTCTCTTCGAGCTCTAACTTTTATTTTTTTTTTGCCCGATTTGTATTTTTTTTTTTTTTTTTTTAACTAATTACCAAATTGTTTGGTAATTCAATCAAGAAGGAAATAATATGGAGTACTTCAATCAAGAAGGAAATAATATGGACACCAAAGAAAGAAGATATGAATAAGGTAAAAAGGTATATTAGGAAAGATTTGACTTAATCTAATTTGGTAAGAAGACTAATTCAAATCTTGACACACAAGGAAACTCAAATATCAAACCCTAGACTTTACAAATTTTCGACCCTCTCAACAACCAAGAACAAGACAAGAAGAAAATTACGAATCACAAAGACATGAAACAAGAACAAGAATAAGACTCGAATTTTTTTTTTTTGAGACAGACACGAAAATTGAAGACAAAGGAAAAGGAAGGGTACGACCTGGATATTGATACCAAAATGATACGATCCTCGCCAGGAAGGGTTAGATCGCAGCCCAGGAAACTCGAACGAGAGGACTCGACTCGACGCGGAAGCAAACTGAACACTGAAGATGGAAGATCCAACACCTTTGGATACGAAAACCCTCAAGTACCGTAGTCCAGAATGAATTCTCCTACGACCCAAGAGGCGAGTTGATCCAACAACGAAGGATATGAATGAAGACACCACCAATGGATATGACCGTCCAATTGATTAGTCGAAATCGAAAACCCTATGGAATATGAGGAATTCGAAAGTTGAGCTTTCAGAATAAAGGAGAAAATCTCACAAATTTTATTAAACTGAAAACTGAACCAAAATTGTTCCATACAAGGCCTATATATAGGCAACTCAAACCCTAAACTAATAAGGAAACTAATTTAAATAATTAAAAGGTATTAAATTCGAAATTTAACTTAAATAAGGCCTAAACATGTTGGCCCAAAATAACTAAATAAATTAAACTAAGCCCAATCATTACACATAATTAAATTAATAACTTTTGGGCCTTCGTTGAATTCTTCCAACATCAACGATTCTTTGGCAACGTTGGCAGCCCAAATATCTTTAATCAATAAGCTCAATCCAGCCCTCAAAGTCCTTGCTCGAGATCTAGTCATCGGCCCACTCGGAATGTAGACTGGATCAACTCTCACAGCTGCTACTTGGGCTCCATCAGTTTCCGACGGGCTGATCAAAGATCGTGAGAAGACTTGTAAACCTGATACATAGTGGATTCCCGATTAAGTTTGGAAGAGTAGGTGTAGGATATTAAGTCCAAACCACTATAATATCGTGTGTCATTTATTTGCTTTCTTTAAGTTTCAACATTCTTTAGTTTCTCATACTTACTTTAAAAGCTTCAATACTTATCCAAGTATTGAAGTGTATACTCTGAAACTTACTTAATCATTTATGAGCTTAAACTTACTTTCATTAACCCGAAACTGAGTTCTAGTCAGTTTTAGAGAATAAGTGCAATTCAACTTATTTCCGTTGCACATTATATTCTCTGATTTCAAGACCAACAGAATTCAACCTAATTAAGCATCTACAATAAATTAATTTAATAAGATCAAATTATACAAGAATAAACATCCACAACATAATTAATTTACTTAAAACCAAATAAGCATCTAATAAAACCTAAATAATATTTTTAGGTTTCAATTATCCCTAATTCAAATTTAAATATTAATTTTGCATTAATTTGTATACTAGCCCTATTTTTATAATGTTGTCCTAAATCATGATCTTTTTCAAATCATAATTTTTCCCTAATTCATCTAATTTTCCCCATATTTAATTTAGGTACTAATTACATAAAATTTTCCCCAAATCATAATTTTTTTCCCTAATTCATCTAATTCACCCCTAATTTTATAATGTTGTCCTAAATCATGATTTTTTCCAAATCATAATTTTCCCCTAATTTTTTTTCCCTAATTTTGAGTTTTCCTTCTTCCTAATTTTATATGAATTGACTTGTGTTTGGGTCGGGTCCCTATCAACAAACTAAATCTAATATCACAAATTTCAACATAATTCAAACAATTCAAGCAAATTGAAACATTATTTTTAAATAGAGATTTTTTCATAAATGGTCAATAATTCACAATATAAACGGTGAAAAAGGATGAAAATGGTTGGGCATTGGTACCTCATTACCGGGATCATTTCGTGTGAAAAATTTGTGGACTTTGGGTAGATAATTGATGCGAGCTTCCATCTTGCTGCTGTCGAGGGAGTGAAGAAATGGGTCGATGTCTGCTTAAGGTGTAAAGCACACTCTCTCTCCATTTATATTTTTTTAAAAAAATGGGGCCGGTCGGTGCCGAGTCGATGTCGTGTGTAACGACACCGACCTACGTGGTTTAATGTCACATTAGTCGGTATCGCGAGCATCGACCAACGTGACAACGACAACGACTAACGTGGCTTGAAAATTTGTTTTTCTAATTAGTTATACGTAGGTCGGTGTCTACGGTCGGTGCCGGAACAACGACATCGGCCACACGTGGCACCGATCTTCTATTTTCCTTTTTTTAAAATTTATTATTTTTAAAAAAAAATTGCAAGTCGGATCCGCATTGTGAAAATAATAATAATTGACCCACACTTTTTTATTTTGATTAACATGTCTCAATCAATATCTTTTTGTGAAAATAACAATAATTGATCTCTGAAAATTGTCAGATATGAGTAATAAGTATTTCTTAAATTAATATAATATTTTAGATATTTTTAAAATATATATAGGTGAAACTGAGTATTTTTAAATTCCACCCATAAAAATATACTATTTTTCTCTCATTTTTAAGTTGAACAACTAAGCAGGGAGGCCACCAATTTTATTCAATTAGATGTTTGACACATTGAGGATCAAGTTTATTATATAATATTAAATTCTCACGCTTTTCATAGACACCAATTTAATGTATTTATCTGTATATAAATATTAAATTCTCACGCTTTTCATACACTAATTTTCAATTAAGAAAAACTTGTAAATTAAAACATAAATAATTATCAACTAAACTACTTAATTTAGTCTTTTATATGAATAATTTTCAAGAATAAAAATAATTGTGTTATAATTGCAAAAGTTTCAAATTTTATGTTTTAATTGCTAAGATTTGAAAAGTACTTCATAATGGCAAAATTAATGGAAGTTGTATCAAAATTTGAAACTAACCCTTAATTTTATTTTTTATGACATTTACTGTATTTAATATTTAAAATGGTTAAATAATACATCAATTTAATGATTTGTATCATTCGTCAAATCAATATTTCAAACTATTCAAAATTTATAGAGTACTATTCAAATCAAACCGTTTAAAAGCATTTTGGCCGTTTCAATTCAGAAGAATTACTTCACCAGCCAAACGAGTTTGATTTTTTTTTTTAAAAAAAAAATTGTTTATAAAGATTTGATGGATCCCATCTAAACCGGTAATCAAACCTAAACCCTCTAATTAATAAATAAACATGCAAGCCACCAATTCTTATTAAATTAGATTATTGCTGGCAAAATTCATGGTTCCATTCCATCATCCATGAACTCTCTCTAAAAAGCTTAACCAGAACCTAGAAAGCAGAAAAACCATCACAAACAAATTAAAACCACATAAATGGGGAAGACGACGACGACGATGAAGAAGAAACCCCACGCAATCATGATTGCGATGCCATCTCAGGGCCACATCAACCCATTCGTGGCTCCGGCTCTCAACCTCGCATCCAAAGGCATCGCCATCACCTTCGTTCATCTCGAATTCTTGCACAACAAATTATCCAAAGCCCACCACGGCAGCCGAACCCGAGAATTCGACCCATTTTCCGATGCTCGGGAGTCGGGTCTCGACATACGTTACGCCACCATCAGCGACGGGTTTCCGCTGGACTACGACCGTGATGGCCACCCTGAAGAGTACTCGGTCGGCCTCTTCCAAACACTGCCGCCTATTGTTGATGAATTTGTCGGAAAGATGATCCACTCCGATCCCCTCTCCCGCCATTTCTTGGTTGCCGACACTATGTTTGTTTGGCCGGCGGCCGTCGCTCGCAAGCACGGACTCGTCAACGTTTCGTTTTGGGCTTCTCCGGCTTTGGTGTTTGCTTTGCTCTATCACTTGGAGCTTCTCGTAGAGAAGGGCCATTTTTTATTTAAAGGTAACACTTCTCTGCTTACTACTTACTCCCTCCATCCTATTAGAGTAGTCCCATTTCTTTTTGGCACGGAGATTAAGGGTTGTGAGTGTAGTGGAATTAATATTTTATTGGTGAGTGTGAAAAAGTTTGTCATTTAGGAAAATGAGACTAATTTATGGGACAAACAAAAATGAAAAATGAAACTACTTCAATGGGACAGAGGGAGTATTAGTTATCATTACTAGGGTTGTGAATGAGCTAAATTATTTTAGAGTTACTCGGATATTGATTCAAAAATATCTTGTTCGAATTCATAAATGAACCAAGTTTTAGCATCATAATATTTGACTCGTGAACTTGTTAGTTAAAAATAATAAAAGAAGTAAAATAATTAATTTCTATAAAAATAATATTTTCATAATTTAAGAATAATAGTTATATATTATAACCCTTTAAGTAATTAGAACATTTTGAATTTAAACATAAATTTTGAAATAAATAGTTTTTTTTTAACATAATAACGATATTTAAATATATTATAGATTTAGAAAGTTTATTTAGACTTCATATAATTCACAAACTGCAAATTATTCAATAAAAAATTTGAAGATTAAAATATTAAATGAATCAAAGCATCCATTCATGTTATACACTTACTTATTAGTTATTACTATTTATTATTAATAAATTTGTCCATAAACGGAGGAATCTATTAATAAATTTATTACAAACATTAATAAATTTAGATAGTTTATCCTAATTAAAATTTGTTAAGAGTATTTTATCACGAATCAATTTCTCTATTTCATAATTAATTTTATTTTTAATTGTTCATGCATGGAGTTAAATTACTACTAACTCACACATTGACTTATGCGTCATCCATGCAAAAACTATTTATGTTTACATTGGAATACTTATTAATTTCTTCATATTTACTTGATTGCATATATATAGAGGTTTAAGCAAAGTGAGTTGAACCGAGTAGTGTTGTTCTTAAGTTTGACTCGTTTGGTATCGAGACGAATATGAAATTCTTTTATTGAATACTTTGAAGTTCATTAACTTTATCGAACCTTAGTCGAGCTTAAATTAATTTTCTAAATTTAAAATATATTTAAAACAATCATCATTATTTAAAAAAAAAAGTTACCATTCCAAAATTAATATCATATGCGTTGAGCCATTCTCGACGGGTCCATACTCGACGAGATGCCTCATAGTTCATCCGGTGCTTGTTCGACGAATCATCCCACAAAGTTCGACGGCTATTCCAACTCGGGCCCCCAGTATTCTGAAACCGCCAAAGCGTGGCCTTAAATGCTTTAAATTCGATCATTGTAACTGCTCGTTTCTCAGCTCATTATTTGCATTTATTGTGGCAATCATGTAACATATGTATAAATAGTGGTCAGGTGAAAGAAATAAAACACAGTACCTTCTCTACGAATTCCACGCATTTAACAATACACGACTGAACTATTTCTGTGCATCAACAATTGGCGCCGTCTGTGGGAAATAGGAGTACCACCTCGATCGCATAAAAACAAACTAACAAGAATACGTCTTGGTAGCGACGGATTCTTTTACTAAATGGGTAGAGGCGGAACCTCTAGCGAGGATTCGAGACAGGGAAGTGATTTCCTTCATCTGGAAGCACCTGGTGTGTCGCTTCATGTTGCCCAGGGAGATAATTACCGACAACGGTAGGCAATTCGTCAGCCGAAAGGTCAAAGATTATTGTGCCAACCTTGGGATACGTTTACTTTTGTCGACGCCACGATATCCGGAGGCTAACGGGCTAGCAGAGTCGACGAACAAGACTGTCATCGGTACTTTAAAGAAGAAGTTGGGGCAGGCTAAGGGTGCCTGGGTGATGGAATTACCGGGGGTCCTCTGGGCATACCGAACCACTGCGCGATCGTCGACAGGGGCAACCCCGTTCTCTTTAGCTTATGGGGGATCGAGGGTGGTGCCGGTAATCACGGCTCTGTGGCCGGCCACCGACATAAACAAGGGTCGAAAGGGGGTCTTCCCTGTCAGTGATAATCCAAACACTTGGATGACCCCGTTCGTCGAGTACCTGCGAGATGGAGTGTTGCCAGAGTCCCCAGTGGAATTGGCACGGTTGGTCCGACGAGCGTCTAGGTTCGTACTTTTTGATGGCAGACTATATAAGAAGGCGTTCGAAGGACCGCTGTTGCGGTGCATCGGAAATAGGGAGGTGTCGACCCTTCTCCAGGAAATTCATTCTGGGAGTTGCGGCAACCATGCGGGCCATCGAAGCTTGGCTCATCGGGTGATTTCAGCTGGTTTCTTCTAGCCTAATTTGAGGAAGGATGCGAAGGAATGGGTTAAGAAGTGCGATGCGTGTCAGAGGTTCGCAGGGACGACGCACCTAAAGGCAGAATTATTACATGCCAATATACCGGTGTGGCCCTTCTACCGATGGGGGCTCGACATCGTTGGACAACTTCCGAAGAGTCTCGCCGGTAGGCAATACGTCTTGGTAGCGATGGATTCTTTTACTAAATGGGTAGAGGCGGAACCTCTAGCGAGGATTCGAGAAGTGATTTCCTTCATCTGGAAGCACCTGGTGTGTTGCTTCGGGTTGCCCAGGGAGATAATTACCGACAACGGTAGGCAATTCGTCAGCCGAAAGGTCAAGGATTATTGTGCCAACCTTGGGATATGTTTACTTTTGTCGACGCCACGATATCCGGAGGCTAACGGGCTAGCAGAGTCGACGAACAAGACTATCATCGGTACTTTAAAGAAGAAGTTGGGGCAGGCTAAGGGTGCCTGGGTGCAGGAGTTACCGGCGGTCCTCTGGGCATACCGAACCACTGCGCGATTGTCGACAGGGGCAACCCCGTTCTCTTTGGCTTATGGGGTCGAGGCGGTGACCCCGGTTGAGGTGATCTAGGGAAGTCCAGGGTCGTGTTTTTCGATGAGGAAAGTCTTGAGCAACGCCGATTCGACGATCTAGAGCTCCTTGACGAGGGTAGGATGGAGGCTTCAAGGAACATGGAGACGAGGCAGATGGCGGTGGATCGCTATTGCAATAGGTCTGTCCGACTTTGGTCCTTCCGAGTGGGAGATTGGGTTCTCCGTTATGTGTTTCAAAATACGAAGGATTTAAATGCGGGGAAGTTAGCCCCTAACTGGGAGGGGCCCTATATTGTCTCGAAGGTGGTGGCAAATGGGGCTTACCGTCTGGCGACACCTGAAGGAGAAGATGTTCCGAACGCATGGAATATAAAGTATCTTAAGAAGTTTTATTTCTGACGTTGTTAGTTTGTTTTTATGCGAGCGAGGTGGTACTCCTATTTCTGTTTTTTTATGTTATTAAGTTAGGATGAGGGTCTATCAGCCTTATGTTTCTTGTTAAGAGGTTATTTGTAGTGTTTGTGGTTGTTCAAAAGCTAAAGTATGTTTCCACTGGTTAATAACGATTGTTCGTCCAATGATCAGAGCTAACATCGAGAACAACAAATTTCTTTTAAATAGTAGTACGAAGATATGCAGGAGTGAAAGGTACAATAGTTGATATTCAAAAAACCGAGTCTAAAACGCCATTACATTTTTTGGGTAGCCGAGTCGTCGTTCCCTTCTTATCATTTTCGTCCTCCTTCTCCCCTCCGTCGTTGTCGTCTCCCTCTTCGGGGTCTAGGAAGCTCAGGTCTAGGTCAGGGTATTTCGTCGAGACCAGCTCCTTGACCTGGGCACAAGTATGGCTGTGCATAGCCTCCATCGCCTCCTGGGCGATAGGTTTGTCCAGAAGGCTAAGGAAGTCTAGGTCCTCGCCATCTTGCAGAGTCCGCAGATGCGCCTCTTCAGGTTTCTTTCGCGCGGCGGCCTCTTCGTCGCGGGCTACCTCCAGGGCCTAGTTAGCTTTCTCGAGGTCGGCGATTCGTTTGTCGGCGGCTTCCTTCTCAGATTGGAGAGCGCTGACCTTCTCGGACAACTCAGCCTTCTCCCGCAAGAGGCTACTGTTCAGAAGTTGGAATTTCGACGACTCGGCCACAGATTGGGCATGCAGGGCAGCAAGTTCGGCCATCTCCCCCTTGACCTGGGCAAAGGCGGTGCTCGTTTCATGAGAGCGTTGCATCCAGGCATGCTCTGAGTTCATCACTTCGAAGTAATCGCTCCGAAGGTCACCAAAGCTCTGGAGGCAGGAGGGTTGTGTTATTGTATTTGCGTTTGGAGTGATAACGAGGAGTAGAAAAGGCGAAAATCCTTACCAGAAGCATCTTGCGGAAGTGTGTGAACGTTCGGCCAACAGGAGGACTGGGGGTATTCCATGGTGGACCGGCGAGTAGCATCCGGATGAATTCGACGAGCTCCTCGTCGGTTGCCGGGTCCCTTGGCCCCGACGAATCTGGCTCGCGAGCTAGGATAGTTCTCGTTGCTCCGGTGTCTTGAAGGTGGGCGTCCTCGGTATTGATTCCCAAATCCAGGTTCGTGATTGTCCTCTCCTGGCTCTCCGTCGTAGGACCCTCCTTTTGGCTTCGAAGCCTCTTGTTCTGGGGTTCCGATGCCTCCGTTTCAGGGTTGGTGCGGGATGTTGAATCCCCCATGGTGTCGTCGAGGTTTTTGGTTGGTTTCTCGACGGTTGGCTTGCTCTGGGGTCTGGAGGAGCCTTGGCCTTGGGCCGGCTTGGTGGATGGCTTGGTCGGGCGACAATCTTTCTTCTTCTTGCTCGAAGAGTCTCGCTTCTTCTTCTTCTTGTCCAGGATTGTTCGTAAGGCACTACCAGTTGGTCTCTCCATTGCCTCGTGAATTCCTTCAGCGTCGATGTAGCGGCCGGGGCGAAAGGATTCGAACCTCCTGTCGTTAACTGCGTAGGCCTGATTGAGTCGGCTCTGTTCTTTCGCGGTAAGATCGAAAGGCTCGTACGCTACAGGACAAACAAGATGAGATAAGTGAACAAAAATCATATTCGACGAGTAAGGTACGAAGGGGTACTTACGAGGGGGATCGTGAAGGTGACCCCTGAGTCGAGGGAATTCATCGGGAATCTCAAGGTAAAAGAATTGCAGGGCCCAATTTTTCATGTTCGAAGGGGTTTTCAGTACTAGTGGTTCGGGCTGGTGGTGTCTCTTGGAGAAGTACCAGTAACTTTCTTTGGACCTACGTACTAAGGCATAAAGGTCGACGAACTCCCTCATTGAGGGTTCGCCGAGCCCCGCTTCCCTGAATACTAGGAGAGTACCAAACATATTGAACCAGGCAACGGGGGCTAGTTGCATGGGGGCTATGCCGTAGTGGTCTAAGACTTTGACAAAAAATGGGTGTAAGGGCAAGTTTATCCCCTTCTCAAAAACCCTAGCGGAGAAAGCGGTGAAACCAAGGGGAGGCCTGTGCGGGTGGTCGTAAAGCCTAGGCGCGATGGCTTTGATTTCAGGGGGTATGCCATACGTTGTGAAGGTGTGGTTTAGGGAAGTTTCTGATATACAGGAGCAGGCTGTGACTAACACCCCCTTGAACCGGCCGTCGTAGTTCGCCGGAAAATTCCCTGGTGCTGGGAAATCGTCCGATCCAGAGGTGGAAGGGGAGGAAGAAGCGTCTGGGTGGGGACTACCAGGCATGTTTTCCCTAAGGCTAACGCGGTATTTATGAAATAAAGAGTGGGAGTGTACCGTGTACTGGCGCCGGAATCGCGAGGGGGAGACTCTTTCTGCTGAAATCGTGACTTTGCGTGCGAAGACGTTGCTTGAAGGGTTGGAATGCTCTGGAACCGTGGTAATGGAGAAGAGTTGGAGAAGACGACCTTATACGACTTGGAACGACGCTCCCTCAAAAAGCGGGATTCGCCTTTTCTTCTTAGCAAGCTGGTGCGCGACACGTGTCGTCACATTTATTGTGATTGATTTGCGCGGGATCTGAAAGGGTGGACCGCCGTTTGAATGGGATTAACATCGATACCTCTCAAAGGGTATATTCGACGAATGTTGGAAGTGACTACTGTTTGAGTAAATAAAAGTTGATACCTCTTGAAGGTGAGTTCGGCGAGCAATTGTGGCAAAGTAGTGCCTGAATGAAATTCCTAAGGGAGAGGAATCTGAAAACCTTCTGGCACCGACACGGTCGTGTGGAAGGTCTGCTTCTCGTTATAAATGGAGGTGGGGCCAGAAACGAATCGTCGATTCAGTCTGCGCCATGGGGGTAGTCAAAAGAAAACGTAAAATTCTTTTGGCTAGTCTCGGGGGCGACGAACGGGCACCAGTGCCGGGCTTTGTTCGTCGAACCCATGTATTTATGTAATCTACGAGAAGGAGATGGAGACACTCTCGTAACTCGTTGGGGGCTCGAACACACGGGTCCACCGCGAGGCTTGCCAAGGTGGCGTAAACTTTTTGAGAGTCTTCTACATGCCTCCCGAAAAGTTTGGGGGCTGTTGTTGAGCCATTCTCGACGAGATGCCTCATAGTTCGTCCGGTGCTTGTTCGACGAATCATCCCACAAAGTTCGACGGCTATTCCAACTAGGGCCCCAAGTATTTTGTAACCGCCAGAGCGTGGCGTTAAATGCTTTAAATTCGATCATTGTAACTGCTCGTTTCTGAGCTCATTATTTGCATTTATTGTGGCAATCATGTAACATATGTATAAATAGTGGTCAGGTGAAAAAAATAAAACACAGTACCTTCTCTACGAATTCCACGCATTTAACAATACACGACCGAACTATTTCTGTGCATCAACAATATGCATGCTTAAATGCAAAATTTTCTTATTACTAAAACAATTTATCGTTATTGTTACTCTAAATCATTAAAAAATTATTTTTATAAAATTAATTATTTTATATTTCTTACTAATTTTAGCTAATGACAAATGAGCTTGCTCACGAGTCGAATATTGTGACGCTCAAGTTTGGTTTGTTCAATAAATGAGCTTCACTAAATGAGCTCGAACAAGTTTTTATCGAGTCGAGATCCGAGTATCTTACGAATAATTTGGTAAATTTACTGCCTAACTAACTAACTGCATATATTTGAACAGATGATGAAGCTGAAATCGACTACATTCCTGGAGTTGGATCCATAAAATTCAAGGACTTGATGTCGCCTTTAACCAGTCCCCTATACAATTTTGGCAAGATTTTGTTCACTAGCGTTTGAGGAAGTGAAAAAGGCAGACTTCATATTGCACAACACAGTTGAGGAACTCGAGTCTGCTACACTCTCATCTCTAAACAAATACCAGCCTAATTATTCCGTCGGCCCGGTTGATTTCTCCACACCCACCAGCGCCGCCGTGAGCAGAAGTTTGCACGCCGGAGTAGATATAACCGAGTGGCTCCATTCAAAGCCGGCGGGCTCGGTTTTATACGTCGCGTTCGGGAGTGCGGTCCAGACCAGCAAACGAGTGGTCGAAGAGATAGCTCACGGCCTTCTTCTCAGTGCAGTCGACTTCATCTGGGTGGTTCGAGCAAACATCACTGCTTCTGGAGAGGCTGATCATGATGCGTTGCCAGCTGGGTTTGAGGAAGACGTTAAAGATCGAGGATTGGTAGTTCCGTGGTGCGATCAAATCAGCGTGCTTTCGAATCCGGCGGTGGGAGGGTTCTTGACGCATTGTGGGTGGAACTCGACGTTGGAAAGCTTGTGGTGCGGCGTTCCGATGATCTGTTTTCCGATGGCGTACGATCAGCCTACGAATAGGAAGCTGGCGGTTGATGATTGGAAAGTTGGGATCAATCTCTGTGATGGTGATGGAACGTCGGCCGTTGATAGGGATGGAGTTGCGGAGAAGATTAGGAGGTTGATGGGTGGAGGAGGTGGTTCGGACTCGGAGGGGTTGCGGTTGCGGCGGGAGGCTGAGAAGGTTAAACAGATAGTTCGTCATGCATTAGAGATTGGTGGGTCTTCAAGGAATGATTTGGATGATTTTATTGTGGAGTTGGAGAAGAAGCTTGTTGCAGGCTCGCCGAAGGAATGCGTGGTGGGCGGTGAGATGGTGTTTGACGGAGGAAGAGAAGTTGGAGAAGCTGTGAATTGAAAAGGACTACCGATTGAATTTATAAAGTAACAATAAATATTTATAAATTATATCGAACGCATGACATGGTCTTTTTCTTTCCAATGTGGATAGGGATATAATATTGGAATTTTCATATGTAAGGATTTTTAAATATATTTTATAAAAGAATTTCGTGTGTTGATTATTTTTGTCAAAATTAATTTAAATTGAAACTTTATTACATAATAATTCTATTAGGAGAGAAATACAAATACATAATATCGCAAACTCCTTAAAATAATTAATCAATTAGATTAATATATCTAAAAGTATGACCTCTACTAAATTCTTTTTCCCAACTTGGTTGTCAAAAATAGTTTATCAATATATTGCGTTATTGATTCTAAATATGGTAAATGTATTGTATCAACTTATAATTGGTTACTATTATTTTAATGGATATATCAACTTAACCTTTTTAGACACTTAAACTGAGTTCCAGTGAGTTTAAGAGAATAATTGCAACTCATATTTATTTCCGTTGCATAATACGTTCTCTGATTTCGGGATCAACAAAAATAATGTATGATAATAATGAATAACAAAGACCTGGAGAAACTTATGTGATCCACTACTGGGGGGACGATGTTGGGGTGTTGATGTTTGTAGGAAATGATGGCTCACTATCATTGTTCTCCATGTTTCAGCAGTGAGAGTTGAAAAAAGAGATGCAAGGAAAAATTTGTAGAATCTGATGTACGATGATATTGAATAACAAAGAAAAAAAATACCTTTAATAATAGGGAAGGTCTTGGGTTAGGCAGGCCTAAATGATTTAGGCGGATTTTATCCATTAACCCAATTTTTTAGCGGGTTTTATCCATTAACCCAAGCTCAAACCCATATAATATACCCTATTTGGGATGGGTGAACCCATTTGGGTAGGATAAAACCCGCCTAAACCGTTTAGGCCTGCCTAACGCAAGTTTTTGCCTTAATAATAATATCCCATGAAATGAGGCTATTACTTTAAATATAAAATCTACTAAAAATTGTAATAATATTTATTTCCTAAAACACCTTTTTAAATTAATTAAAAAATAAGATGCTTACATAAAAGCAAATAAAGGATTTAATAGTCCTTATTTCTTGTTCGGAGGGGTGCCTCCAGTGATGGAGTTCGGCTGAATTTAGGTCCAACTCATGCTCCTCCATCACGTGAAGAATGATCGCAGGGAAGATCGCGTGGGATGTCATTAATATAACCATCAGATCAGTAAAATTAATAGTTAGATCATAGGTCATAGTTCATTCTAGGTATTTAAGTTCGAAAAAGAATACAACTCGAGTTGCATTCAAATTCAAACTAGACACCCTGAATGAACTATGAACTTTTTATTGTTGTCTGTGTAATTGTTCATTGTAGTGTATATGATACTGTAATGAGGTATCACACACTATAATGAATAATTACACAAACTACAATGAAAATTCATGGTTCATTAGGGAGATGAATTCAACCTATAATGATCTCATATAATATGGAGAATCTATTATTGTCTTATATACTTTTTTAAATACTTAAGTTTTGAATATTTTATTTGCAATCAAATTTAAATCCATTTTATCAACGTGTACACAAATCAGATGAATGTGCCATAAATTCATATTTTGTATTATTTAAGATATGTATTATTAAATACAAAATACTTTTCTATCCAATTAGCATTAATTTTTTAAATATAGAGTAATTTTAGATGATACTTTGTTGAAGATTAAATAAAATTATTCTTAGATTGCTAAATACAACTGTAATGAATGCTAAGAGGAAAAAAGATCTTTCAGAATTACAAAATAAATCTCTACAGTCTTTTTAAGTATAATGGAAAGTGTATTTATGTCAAACTAAAGAATCACTAACCAATTATAATAATAAATTAGATAATAAATGAAAATTATTATTGTTGATGCACGAAATTTTGTAAGATCGAATACTAAAAAAGAATGAAGAATTTTCACTAAAAATGGTGCGAAAATCTGAAAAAATGGGATGAAGATGGGATTCTTTTTCACAGAAGACCCTCTCCCTCTCCTCTCTTCTCCTATTTATTACATTATCGTATTTATTGTGCAATTACAACCAATAATGAACTCTAACGGTTACGACATTAATAGCCAACAGTTAATGATAGAATAGGGAAGGTCGGGGACCGTTAGCATTCCTGTCGAAGATCAACCGTAGTCTGCCAGTCGAACTGGTTGGAGTCCGTCGAACTGGCCTGGAGTTGTCTTGTTCGTCGATCGTTCCTTCAGGGTCGACGACCGAGGATCAACAATAGCCCCCAAACTTTTTGTGAGGCGCGTATGAGACTCACGGAAAGTTTTCCATACTCAGCAAGCCTCGTGGTGAGCCCGTGTGTCCGGGCCCCCAGCGAGTTACAAGAGTTTCACCATCCCCTTCTCGTATGTGATATAGACGCATGGGTTCGACGAACTTGGCCCGATACTGGTGCCCGTTCGTCGCCCCCGAGACTAGCCAAAAGAATTTTACATTTTCTTTTGACTACCCCCATGGCGCAGACTGAATCGATGATTCGTTTCTGGCCCTGCTTCTGTTTATAACGAGAAACAGACCTTCCGCATGTCCATGTTGGTGCCGGAAGGTTTTCAGATTCCTCTCCCTTAGGAATTTCATTCCGGCACTACTTTGCCTCAAACGCTCGTCGAATGTACCTTCAAGAGGTATCGACTTTTGTTTATTCTAGCGGTGGATGTTTCGGTCATTCGTCGAATGTACCCTTGAGGGATATTGTCGGTTTTAAGATTCTTGCTATGGATTTACTTAAAAAGATTTGGTTCGACCGAGTTCGTCGAACTCAACCTCGCGTCTTCGCGAGTTTGTACGTCGGATAAAGATGAGAGTGATTCGATGGATCAAGATCGTAATATCTGACTCTCTTTTTCTTTTTTAAATTGCTCATTGTTGAGCCCCCAAGCCCCCAACTGTGATATTCTTCGGGGTTAGATTTCGAGCAGTGTCTTCTTTCCTCTTTTTCCTTATACTCGAGCTGCTTTGTTCGTTCTTTCGCCGAACAGTCCCTAGGCATCCTTCAGAGCACTTTGAAGAAGCTAACTCTCTTTTGATTTATTGCCTTTAGTTGCAAAAATTGAGCAGCCCCCTTATACGGCCTCTGAGGAGAAAAAATACACTTCTTGCATTTCTCTTTTTAAGCATCTCGCACCTGGGCTTCATCTTGTCCACTGCAGTTGCTTTGGAAGAATCTACATCTTTAGAAAGTCATGCCGAAGAATCCCCTCCTCCAGGGGAGGCAGATCCATTAGACGCACTAGTCGATCAATGACAGCAGAAAAAGCACTGATGGACTGAATTTGGAAGACAATATGAGAGACATCGCCAAGTATGTGATTTTCAGACACAGACTGATTTATAACTCCAAATTCAATTTTTCCAGCAAAATATATTAGTGCTACAACTGCTGATGGAAGAATCCGAATCAGGTACCGGTAGCCATTGGTGAAAAACTCCAGATTTCTAGAAGATATCAACAATTTTTGTAAAATTTAAATAAATAAATAAAAATAAAAATAAAAGGGGGAATTGAGCATTAAAAGTCAAGTGCTGATAACAACCACATATCTTGTAGGAACAGTAAATGAGTATGAATCAAGGATGGGAAGGTAATGTAATTAACGAGGCATAAATATGGTCAGCTATTCAATTCATTAGTAGTACTGATATTATCATTTGGTATTACCTCAACGGCAACATCTATTTGCTTCTTTCCTACACTCCAAAGGGAACCAAACAAGCATAGCCAACTCAAAAGACTTCTCTATCTTATCTAATCAATTTAAATGAGAAGAATTTAAACACGCACCATGAATGAGTTTTAGGAGTACTTAAAATAAGATATTGGAGATTTTCCATGCACTTGGCAATGATATATTAGACCAATTAAATCCAGCATTGAACTTGTACAATATGCATAGAGGTTGATGCTGAGCCAAAATCAGCAAATCAACTATCTCATCAAAACAAAATCAGATCCCAAATCAAACTAATTCAGAATCTTGACATGAATCGAAGAGGCAGACAACATTCCAGAAAACAGGCAAGCAAGCAACTCCCTACACTCAGATAATATATTATCCCTATTGAACATGAGAGCAATCGATATCGAGTTTGAAAGAATATATAAAAGAAGACTCCCCTATGTGTTGTATGCGGTGATTCTCGAGTAGTGGTGGAGTCTGTCACTGTTCATCGATGGATAACGAGGGCGCCTGCAGGGGCAGAAGGAGAAGGGTGACGCAGGGAGTAGACAGAGGATGACATCCTGGACAAAGTAAGAGTGGTTAGTGCAAATCGGCGCAGCAGCAGCCACTTCAACTGGAGCCTCTATTTCTGGATTGGGTGGTTTGCACCGGCAAGCCATAGCTTAGCGTGCTCCACACACTTCTCAAACGAGCCTTTGTGCGACAAGCTCGACTCCACTCTTTCAAAGGGTCCCCTGCCGCATCATCATCGAAATGTTGCCATCCCTTCCGGCTCGACAGCGTTTCCACCATTCTCAATTTCCGTGGTCGAGACGTCGGTCCTCTGTTTGCTTTCCACCAGAGCAAGTTCAATTTCCTGCTCTAGGGCAATTAAGAGGGGCTGCCGGATTTTTCGAGCTCGTCGATGCCGGCGAGCACAGAGGGTTTGGACTGGAGGGTTTCCTCTTGCTCTTTGTTGAGAGTCTTGCCTTGAGCGAGATATTCTTCCATTTGCGTGATGCGGTCGAGCTTCTTGCGCAACGCACGGAGGCGCTTGTTGATTAGATTGAGAACAGGTCCTTCATTTGCGATTTCGGATGAGGACGGCGCTGGAGCCGCCGCCCTTTCCAGCGGTGGAGGTGCTCCCAGAGAAGTGAGCAATCGACGAGGATTAGGGTTTAGGCCGTCGTGCGCAGCGGAAGGGCGAAAACAAGGCAAGAGAAGGAGATGCTTTAGGGAGGGGGGTTTTGGCGAATATATGAAGCGGCGGTTTGGGGCTTTGGCAAAAAACATAGTAAATAATAAAATTGCGAAATTACTCATCATCTCCCCAGAGTCGGCACATCATCTCGCTACGTCTCCCTAGAAATCCCGTCGAACTGGCCTGGAGTCCGTCGAACTAGCCTGGAGTCCGTCGAACTGGCCTGAAGTTGTCTTGTTCGTCGATCGTTCCTTCAGAGTCGACGACCGAGGCTCAACAATTATTATACTCTTATCTGATTGGCCGCATAATATTCGAATCGACATTCTTTTTAAACTGATTGTTGAAATGGTTAATACAGAACAAAAATATCATTCTAATAGTATGATGTATAAGGCCAAAATTAAATAACATTATATTAAAACCTGAAGCAAAATAATCTTATTTGCTTGCACAACATTATATTAAAACCTGAAGCAAAATAATCTCATTTGCTTGCACGATTTATGTAAAAGAGGATTAATGAATGAAATTATCAACCAAGAAATAAATTATTGAGGATTAAGGATGAATCAGAATTGTAATAGGATTAATGAATGAAATTATCAACCAAGAAATAAATTATTGAGGATTAAGAATGAATCAAAATTGTAATACCGGTAAAATTTACTTCAAATATTCCATTTATAGGCAACAAAAAAAATCCCAATGTTTAGAAAAATGGAGAGCTTTATTCCAACCTTTTCTTTTCGTGAATTAAATTACGTATTTTATTTATTTTTAATATTTGTCCTTTATTGCTGATATAGTCGTCAAATATACATGGCGATAAGGTTTTGACTTACTTTCACATCACTTATTTTTTAAATAATATTTTCATTTCTTAATATTACATATTCTAATTTAATAATTAATGCATTTTTATATTGTTTTTATTTCACCTTTTTAAATAATATTCTTAATTTTAAATAATATATTCAACTAATATAATTTTAATAATTTCTGAATACTTTCTTGCAGTATTAAAAATACAAACTTGATATTTAAAATGAAAAATTATTAAGAAATTATTATTCGTTAAAAAAATAAAAATATCCTTAAAAATTGAAAATATAAAAATAAAAAATACAATAGAATATATTTAAAAAATAAATATATTGTTTAAATGTCTTGTGGCATAAACAAAATTGTGAGTCAGTGTTACATTAGTGTCGCGTAGCACTGATCACCGAGCCAACAATGAATTACAAATATCCCAAGCAAAAGTAAACTTTTGATGTATTTCTCTTATAGAAAAAAGTTGGGATAATTATTTACTATACATTGTGATATATTAATATAAATTTAAAACATGTAGTGCTAATTGTTCATAATTGACATGGGCAGATTTTTTTAAACAATAATATATTTATTTAAATTCACACGCCCATATGTTCAAATCTCAAATATTGAATAAATAAAAACCAAAGTCTATAAATAATGAAATGTTTTGATTTAGTTATTAAATACTCTTTATGTACATAACTATTATATATATGTATAAATAATAATAGCAATTGATATACTAATATTTTTTTTCAATACATATAATAATCATTAATAGCTTTTGATATACTTATAATTTTTTAATATATGCAATATTTTAGTGCAACGAACGTAATGCACGAGTGAGATTCTAGTTAGAAGGAAAACTAAATCTATCTCCGTCATTTTTATTTATTGTAAAGTGATATTTTTTCTTACACCATATATATATTATGTTGGCTAAAATATTTCATAAAATTTGATATTATTTTTAATTAAAGACTTATATTTCTTGATTATTTGACACAAATCTTAAGTGACATCTGTTATAATTTATTGAGTATTACAACAAATTTGGACTCATGTGAAAAAAAAGTGTCTCAATAAATTAAATTTCTAGTAGTACCAGGAAATATTTGCCGGCGGAACAAATAAATACAAACAAGAAATGATTTCCGTAAGATTTTTATTAGGTGGGAAAAGAATAAATATAAATGAACATTATAGCCACAGAGATAAGAGAAGAATTTTGAAAATACGAAAAATGAAATTGTATAATTAAGAAATTTTTTTAAAAGATCTTATATCTCTTACTCATACAAAATAGTGCATAATCTTTTCTTGAATCATTCTAAATTGAAATCACCAAAATTAAGCCAATTTGACTTAAAGTGAAAGAGTATAACAAGTAATTCTCAGAGGTCCCAAGCTATGAGAATAAAATATACTAGAAAATAATTTTGCCAGTTTGTTGTTTTTCGTATATTTAATTCCTCAATTATTGAAGTTTATAATAAGAAAAGGCGAGGAAGGTGACACAAAAGCAAATTCCAGGTAGGCCACAATGTAATTATTTTTTAAAGTGAATATATATTTGATCTAATATCACATGCTTTCCAATTGCGGGTCAAATTCATTCATCCTTCCGACAACAACGACCAATTAAAAATCTTGCTCATCAAGGAAGACAATTCAACGCAGCAATAATTCATCAACCACATATTTAAACCTGATCATGCCTTAACCAGAACTAGCAGAAGCAAGCAAAGCCACAAAAATGGCGGAGATGATGAAGAAGAAACCCCACGCAATCATGATTGCTATGCCATTCCAAGGCCACATCAACCCATTCGTGGCTCTGGCTCTCAACCTCGCAGCCAAAGGCATTGCCATCACCTTCGTTCATCTCGAATCCACCCACAACAAATTATCCAAAGCCCGCCATGGCAGCCGAGCCCAAGAATTCGATCCGTTTTCCGATGCTCGGGAATCGGGCCTCGACATACGCTACGACACCATCAGCGACGGGTTTCCGCCGGACTATGACCGTGATCTCCACCCTGAAGAGTTCTGGACCGGCCTCCTCCAAAGACTCCCGCCTCTTGTTGATGAATACGTCGGAAATGTGATCCAGTCCGATCCACTTTCCCACCATTTCTTGGTCGCCGACGTTGTTTATGTCTGGCCGGCCGCCGTCGCTCGCAAGCACAACCTCATCAACGTTGCGTTTTGGACTTCTCCCGCTTTGGTGTTTACTTTGTACTATCACTTGGAGCTTCTCGAAGAAAAGGGCCATTTTCTTTTCAAAGGTACGCACCACCAACCAAAGTTTGTTAGTCGATGCTCACGCATTCGCGTGAACATCAAATAATGTATTTATTAGTAGTAGTTTCCTTGTGTTTCTTACTGGACTATATAAATTTGAACAGACGATGAGGCAGAAATCGACTACATTCCTGGAGTTGAATCCATAAGATTCAAGGACTTGACGTCGTCTCTAAACAAACCCCAAAACAGAATCGGCAATTACTTGTTCACAGCGTTCGATGAAGTGAAGAAGGCAGACTTTGTTCTGCACAACACAGTTCAAGAACTCGAGTCTTCAACACTCTCAGCTCTAAACAAATCCCAACCACATTATCCCATCGGCCCCATCGATTTCTCCACACCCGCCGCCGCCGCCGCCGTGAGCAGGAGCTTGCACGCCGGAGTAGATATAACCGAGTGGCTCCATTCAAAGCCGGCGGGCTCGGTTTTATACGTCTCGTTTGGGAGCGTGGTGCAGACCAGCAAAAGAGTGATCGAAGAGATAGCTCACGGCCTTCTTCTAAGTGCAGTCAACTTTATCTGGGTGGTTCGAGCTAACATCACTGCTTCCGAAGAGGCTGATGGGTTGCCAGCTGGGTTTGAGGAAGAGGTTAAAGATCGAGGGTTGGTGGTTCGGTGGTGCGATCAGATTAACGTGCTTTCCAATCCGGCGGTGGGAGGGTTCTTGACGCATTGCGGGTGGAACTCGGTGATGGAGAGCATGTGGTGCGGGGTTCCGATGATCTGTTTTCCGGTGACGTACGATCAGCCGACGAATAGGAAGCTGGTGGTTGATGATTGGAGAGTTGGGATTAATCTTTGTGATGGTGATGGGACGGCGGCCGTTGATAGGGATGGAGTTGCGGAGAAGATTAGGGGGTTTATGGGTGGTTCGGAGGGGCTGCGGCAGGAGGCGACGAAGGTTAAAGAGATCATTCGGCATGCAGTTGAAACTGGTGGATCTTCAAAGATTAATTTTGATAAATTTATGGTGGATTTGGAGAAGAAATTTTGTTAGATTTCTTGGGGTGTAGCAGCTGCTCTTGAAGATTTTCTTTTCTCACTATTAATGTAGTACTTATGTGTTTAAGGCATGTTCAATCCTAAACTTTATTTCCCATTATGTAGAGATGATCTTTCTCACTTTTAATATTTCAATCTCAATTCTACTATTTAAATTATTAATTATTATTTAATATTTTTTATAATCTTAATTATTATAGTTTTGTTTAATTTAATAAATTCAATCGAATGATTAATTTATTTTTCCAAATTAGGGTATATACTATTATTTTTTAGTAATTATTTTTCAATTCTTATTCATAAATATCTCGTACGTAGATATGATTATACTCTATTTAAACACTTCAATACAATTTTATTGGTAGTGGAAAACCCTATTATTATTTTTGTATATTTAATTCTTCAATTAATGAAGTATATCATAAGAAAAAGCGAGGTAGGTGACACAAAAGCAACCACTATATAAAAAAATATTTTTTAGAGTGAATTTTTCATCCAGTCACATGATTTCCAATTGCGGGTCAAATTCAACAAGAACGACCAATTAAAAATCTTGCTCGTCAAGGAAGACAATTCAACGCAGCAATAATTCATCATCCACATATTTAAACCTCATGCCTTAACCAGATTTAGTAGAAGCAAGGAAAGCCACAAAAATGGCAGAGACAATGAAGAAGAAACCCCACGCAATCATGATTGCAATGCCATTCCAAGGCCACATCAACCCATTCGTGGCTCTGGCTCTCAACCTCGCAGCCAAAGGCATTGCCATCACCTTCGTTCATCTCGAATCCACCCACAACAAATTATCCAAAGCCCGCCACGGCAGCCGAGCCCAAGAATTTGATCCGTTCTCCAATGCTCGGGAATCGGGCCTCGACATACGCTACGACACCATCAGCGACGGGTTTCCGCCAGACTACGACCGTGATCTCCACCCTGAAGAGTTCTGGACCGCCCTCCTCCAAAGACTCCCTTCTCGTGTTGATGAATTCGTCGGAAATGTGATCCGGTCCGATCCACTTTCCCACCATTTCTTGGTCGCCGACGTTGTTTATGTTTGGCCGGCCGCCATCGCTCGCAAACACAACCTCATCAACGTTGCGTTTTGGACTTCTACCTCTTTGGTGTTTACTTTGTACTATCACTTGGAGCTTCTCGAAGAAAAGGGCCATTTTCTTTTTAAAGGTACGCACCCTAACGCATTCGCTTGAACATCAAATAATGTATTTATCAGTAGTAGTTCCCTTGTTTCTTACTTGACTGCATAAATTTGAACAGACGTTGAGGCAGAAATCGACTACATTCCCGGAGTTGAATCCATAAGATTCAAGGACTTGACGTCGACTCTAAGCAAACCCAAAAACAGAATCGGCAATTTCTTGTTCACAGCGTTTGAGGAAGTGAAGAAGGTCGACTTTGTTCTGCACAACACAGTTCAAGAACTCGAGTCTTCCACACTCTCAGCTCTAAACAAATCCCCACCCCATTATCCCATCGGCCCCATCGATTTCTCCACACCCACCGCCGCCGCCGTGAGCAGGAGCTTGCACGCCCGAGTAGATATAACCGAGTGGCTCCGTTCAAAGCCGGCGGGCTCGGTTTTATACGTCTCGTTTGGGAGCGTGGTGCAGACCAGCAAAAGAGTGATCGAAGAGATAGCTCACGGTCTTCTTCTAAGTGCTGTCAACTTTATCTGGGTGGTTCGAGCAAACATCATTGCTTCTGAAGAGGCTGATGGGTTGCCAGCTGGGTTTGAGGAAGAGGTTAAAGATCGAGGGTTTGTAGTTCGATGGTGCGATCAGATTAGTGTGCTTTCGAATCCGGCGGTGGGAGGGTTCTTGACGCATTGCGGGTGGAACTCGGTGATGGAGAGCATGTGGTGCGGGGTTCCGATGATCTGTTTTCCGGTGAAGTACGATCAGCCGACGAATAGGAAGCTGGTGGTTGATGATTGGAGAGTTGGGATTAATCTTTGTGATGGTGGTGGGACGGAGGCCGTTGATAGGGATGGAGTTGCGGAGAAGATTAGGGGGTTTATGGGTGGTTCGGAGGGGCTGCGGCGGGAGGCGACGAAGGTTAAAGAGATCATTCGGCATGCAGTTGAAACTGGTGGATCTTCAAAGATTAATTTTGATAAATTTATGGTGGATTTGGAGAAGAAACTTCGTTAAATTTCTTTGGGTGAAGCAGTTGGGGTTCCTGCTCTTGAATTAAATTTCTTTTTTCACTATTAATGTAGTACTTGAGATTAATTGGAAAATTTTCGATGTTTACTTCAATATATGAATCGATTTTGAAATTTATTCTAATTTTAGACCGATGAGTTCAAATATATATATTGAATCAAGTGTTATGTCGTACGTGACATTTAAAATTGTTGTGTTAACTGATCATAAACTAAAAGAATCTTAAAGTATATATTTAATCATGTAGGAATGCATACACGTAGTCACTTTGGAGAAGTGGTTATGTTTCAAAACCACAAGTATAAAAATATAAGTTTTATAGCCACTTTTTACTTTTGTATTTTTCTCATTTTCGGCTACAAGACAAATTAAACTTTATTAAAGTAATTTCTATTTTTGGAAATATTTATTATATCATTTCTTTTAATCTACCAAGGTAGTTATAAATTTATTACAACATTTTACAAACAAATCTGCTCTTCTATTGTATGAGGAGTAAATTTTTTTTGAAGATAGTTGAAAGAGTTTTGAGAGCCAAAAATTGAAGGTATGTTGATTTCAACCGTTTTTTCTTATTTTTCATTTGTTTTTTACAGTATAATGATGATGCGTGTTCATAATCGACTGATATATCTTAGTTTTTTAGAAAATATAATAATTTTAGAATTGTTCTTCGTAAAAAATATGCAGAAAACATTGGATGTTGAAATCTCGAAATCAACTCAAGATCTCGATTTTGTCCACGAGATCTCGACGTTCGATTTTTCCAATATAATGACAATATCTCGACATTAATTTTAAATTAATATCGAGATCTCTACTTCTCTTGCTGGATCATACTCTAGATTTTATTTAATATTTTTTATTATTGATCGCAAATGCCATATCAATATTTCATCATACGTCATGGTGGTGCATGAGACAGATCCGAGTATGTGGGCGGAGACGAGCAATTGATATGTTTGAGGCGTGAACGGATCACCTACAATGCAATTTTATCCGAGATTCACGAGATCATGCACTATGATCTCCTCACTACTAGTTACTGCTTGTTTTACATGAGCAGCATATCTTGGGGCTCGAGGTAAGTGAAGGGTGGATTGAAGACCGATGAAGATATAATGCGGATGCTATATGAAACTAGCATTGATCCAGTTATATACGTGGTCACCAAATTGAATCAAAATCAGTCCGGATTTGAGGCACCAGAGTCACAATCGCAGCGATCAACTCGAATGTGTGATCCCAACATCTCATTAGTTGATGATTTCGTAGATGAGTATGAGACAGAATCTACTGATGATGATGTTTATTGTGATGGCGAGGAGGAGGAGAGCGAAGAGGAGGAGGAGCAGGAGGATAAGGGCCGGAATCGGTTGTTTGAGTCCTTGGTGAGTGTTTTTCTAGATGGATTCTAGCTCCTGGCCGCAAATGGATCGGTATGGACTATCTAACAATAACTTGAGTCAATCCGTGGTTGCAGCTCGACATGATCTGGAAGTAAGGAGTTGGGTACTTCCTTTGATAGAGGTTGATGCTCATGAGTGTTTGGAGTGGATTATGCCCACAGATTGGGCCCCAGCTGAGCTATGCATTGGAGCGACATTTAGCAGCAAGGATGAGCTTGACCTTGTTGTAGGACAACATCACTTGCATCACCGGTTGGAAAACTCCACGGAGAGGTCCAGCACTACTCGGCTCAACTTCAGATGCAAGCATGGGAATGGATATCATTTTATGCTACGTGCAAGACAATCTGAAAGTATTTGGAGAGTATTCAAGTGTGATTTGATGCATGATCCACTGTAAAATTACAGAGAAATTATAATGTAATGGTCAAATAAATTTATAAAATCCAAAGGTTGTTAAACCCACAGGGATTGTATAACGAGACTATTGCATGTACTAGCTGTAGTTTCTAAATTATGATTGTTTGAGCAA
>JAPKLW010000222.1:633767-649593 GCA_026898455.1 Plectranthus barbatus
ATTCCAAGGCATATAATCAAACTATCAACATGCAAATTCATCAACTCAGCAATGGGGTAAAATTAGATTCAAATTGATTAAATTCCTCGTTTGGCAATTTAAACTTAAATTCTCTATGGGTTCGACAGCCTTCGGGTTTATAAATTTATTTGTCTCTTTGCTATAATTTGTATGCGAATTTAGCATCGATCATGTGCCCACTCACCAAGGAGCTGCGAAGTGAAGGACAAGGAAAGGACCAGGCGAGTGAGCTTGTGGACTGAAGGACAAGACATTTTTCAGCAAACGATAAATCTTATGAGCACATAGTAAATCAAACACTTAGTGGATTTCCAGACTTGCGTCTGAAGAGTGGACGTAGGACCTTTAGAGTCCTAACCACTATAAACCCCTTTTGTCATTTACTGCTTTCATACTTGTTGTCAGCTTACTTTCCTTTAAAAATCAACACTCAAGTGTTGCAGTATATTCTGAAAACTGATTCTAAGCATACTTGACACTATGTATCTGAACTAAAGATTTGACGAACCAAGCTGTCACTTCACCATCAGCTTGGATAAGTGCAAGTTTACAAAACAAACAAATCCAATTCCGCTGTGCATTGAAGTCGACTCTCATAAAATCGGGACCAACATATATTCACACCCATTTATTGTTCAATATCAATTGCTTAATGTATTGCCTTATTTGACTATTTGCTATATTTAATATGTCGTGAAACTGTTCAAACAATTTGATTTTCTTTGTTAATTGTATGACTTATTTCCTTATTTTATTTTTATTGTATTAATTTTAGGAAACCAACATAAGATTTCTTATTTGATTATGATTAGTTAATTGTTGTGATTAAGTTAATTTGTTATTTGCTATATTTGAAGCATCCCAATAAAGTCAATACTATATTTTCCATAATTAATTTAATATAATTTTAAGTATGTTTCATTGAGTGGGAAATCTTTTTAACTTAACTGTTTTGCTTTTTAGTATAGATAAATTTCATGATATTTGATTGTTCCATTTAGTTTACATTGAAGGTGTATTATTTTTTTATTAAATTGATTTACATGATTTTTATTTGACATATATTATGTATGTTGGTGCCGAAATCTTTTTTTTAAAACTTGTTTGATATATATTAGTCAAGCATGCACTTCGATACTTAGAGTATTGAAGGTTTCAAATAAATATGAAAACTTAATATGCAGAAATTTAAATAAAGTGGTAAATGACTCAGGATATTTTATAGTGGTTTGAATCCTCAAGTCTTATGTCCACTCTTCCGAACTTAATAAAAAATCCACTAAGTAACAGAGTAAAAGCTTTCTCACGATCTATACTAGCCCGTCAGAATCCTCCGTTCTTCGGTCTGCTAGGTCACTCACCCACAAACTTGATCTGTTTCTTCTTCAGAACTAAAGTGAAGAGCACCCCGCAACCTTCAATCTGGATGGTTGGATGTTTGTGGTTCTTCCCAGAAATTTGGTTGGTTGGCAAAGCCTGTCGGAATCATTATTCTAGAGTAGAATACTGACTGCTATGTTTATTACTTAAAAAGTAATAAACACCAAGTAAATAGCTTAAGCTTGAAAAGCTTCAGCCTCGTGTACTTAGATAAATACACGGAATTAGTAGCTTGAGAAAAGATGCTAAGCCTCGTGTTCAGACACGAAAATTCAGAGACTTTTTTAGAGAGCTTTTTGACAAAGTTTCAGCTTAGCTTTTCGATAGTTTCAGTTGCTTGTTTCTGTCGAAGTAGTCTGCTATTTATAGGCAGATGTCTCAACAATTTGAATTTATGTCCATTAGCGACAGAAATTCATCCGTTAGAGACACAAATTCTGTAATATCCCGTATTTTAATTAAGCGGTAATTAGCTTAAATAATCAATTAAATAAAGGATTATTTATTTTAACCCTTTAAATTGCTCGTGACTCATTTTTCGACACCCGTGTCGAATGTATGTCCGTTTCATGCAAACAAAATTCCTATGCGTATGTTTCGAGAATCCCTAGGCAACCCTATAAATGAATTCTATGAATGAAACTTGTGTGCGGTGACTCGGAGTTTCTAGCGTATTGTGAGTACATTAAAATTAAAAACTTGCACCCAAGAGCCCCGTTTCTTTTACCAAACTAGGGTATGCTTGAGAATGATTTATGAGAATTTTAAAAATAATCGGAATGAGATTCTGATACCCGTGGAATATTTTATGATTTTTCGAACTATTAAGTTCGGGGCGTAAACAGAGAAATTCCAAAAATTGTAGAATTAAACCCACAAGTAGAACTCGTGATTTAGACCATTTCCGTAGATGTCCATTTTTCAAAATGGATAATGAATATTGAATTGAAAATCAACGAAGGTTGATTAGCGGAGGTTTAATACATGAAATAACGGATCCAGAATCGTGACAAATGAAAAAGTGGCACGTGTCACCTAATCCAATCACTCACTTGCTCGACACACACTTATTGTGGCTGAGGAGTGAGGCACGCAAATCATATATAAAAAGGAGAAAGAGTAGTAAGCAAGCTGTTGCATTTTATCATTCTCTCCCGCACACTCCCAAAAACCCCATTCCCGCTGCCTCCGTTCCTTTGCAATTTTCAGAGGAATCGAGCGCGATTTAGCCAATGATTTCTAAAGACCAAACCAAGATCGTGCTTCAAGATTTCCATAGCATCTAGAATCATCCAAATCCATCGAGTATCGAGCGAGATACAGCACCATTTGCAGGGGCTGTAGGTAATTGTAGATCCCGTAAATCTGCTTCAAGCCTCCCTTTTCATACACGATTTTCAGATGGATCGAGCTAGAATCGGCCGATGACTTCTGAAGAACAAAGTAAGCTCTTTTTTCAAAGTTTCTACGGCCACCGGAATCATCCAATTCCGTTGAGTATCGAGTGAGTTACAACAGCATTTATAGAGCTCGTTGGTAAGGTTTGCAGACTCCATAACCTCCGATGAAACTTCAATTGAACATTGTGGAACCCGTGTATAAGCTATATATTTTTGTTTATCGTGTTTTTAGGAACATTTTGGTAGCCTCGGATCATCGCCACGGCCAGCGGATCGCCGGAACCGACTAGATAAACTTACGCAGGTGAGGGTTTTCTCCACCTTTTCTTCATGATGATGACAGTGGGTCGAGTGGTTTGGTCATTCCCAATTGTTCATCGTGACTTGGAAGTAGGCCAACTTCCAGTCACAAAACGGTAAAACAAATATTGATTTCATTTAAGGGAATATGCACGCATGCAGTGTGATGAAAATGTTTAGGATAAACACGGCAAATGTTTTCTTAAAATCCCGTGGCTTATCTGTGTGTAGCATAGCTTTCATAATTATAAATACTCCCTCCGTCCCATGTAATTAGTCCCATTTGGTTTTGGCACGATAACCAATGTTAGTGAGTGTAGTGGAATTAATATTTTATTGATGAGTGTAAAAAAGTTTGCCATTTTAGGAAATGGGACAATTAGATGGGACGGACAAAAAAGGCAAATGGGACTAATTTCGTGGGACGGAGGGAGTATATGTTTTCGGGCATGTCTCCACAGGGTACCTTGGTACTCAGCCCCTCACATTATTTTTAAAATGTGCAGGTTAACAGCAGCGATGCGGATGCGGAGGTGTAGAGGGCATGACTATCTAAGAAGGAATCTTTGATCCTGAGATATGCATCTTCATATGCATATCTCCACCGCATAACTCTCTGCTGCAAGAAACTCTAAACTTATTTTCTTTCCTTGTTTGTGATAATAAATGAGAACCGAACTACTTGTTATTGTCATTTATTCGTACTCTTTGTATACGAGGTTGCATTCCTCGTTATAACTTATGCTTATTCAAGTGTTTTTGTTGAACTCATTGGGTGTGAACCATTATTTCTGCTTGTTTGTTCAAGTCTTTCGTTGTTTAAACCACCCAACCCACTGTAGCGCGCCCCTGAGTTTGGGAAGGCGTGCAGGGGGAGTTACAAATTCATCCATTAGAGATAAAGATTGGGTCGTCCAATCATAGCCATTCTTCTGTCTGCACTGCTCTGCTTTGAGACTTGCTTTTTACAGTGGCAGTGTACTTTTCACCTGCTCTTGTCGGACTCAGTTTCAGTCCGAGGAATCTTAAGTTTAAGTTCCTCGTACTGATTTGTTGATCGACACTTTAAGGAATCTTTGATATGACTTTGAGCTCCACTCGGATTTGTTTTGTCTCCTTGAGTTTCACGTGCTCTTCAACTTCTGAAACTAAAAACTGAAATCCTCCTGATTTTAAGTTTTAAGCTTCGCCTTTGCTTTAGTGAAACTCAGTTTCTAGAAACTGAGTTTCTGGACATTTTAAGTTTCAAGTTCCTTAGCATCTTCACTTTAAGTTCTAGAACTTGACTCTCGATCTCGAGTTTTAGCTTCTAACAATTTCCTTCCCAGAATCCAAGTTTCTGTCTGCTCGATTCTTCATATTCCAATTTCTAGTTTCTATTACAACTCGATATATCCTATACAAGGATTACATGTAGAAACATACTAGAAACTTAAAGCAAAGTAAGTTTTAACACACCAAAACATCAAGATAAAGGGTTAACTGAAACTCAGTTTCTAAATATATTTAATTTATAAATATCATATATATAAATTTAATAAATTTTTTGATAATGGTCGTCTCGCATCCATGATGCACTCATCTCCATCTCACGCCTCAAAATCTAAGGCCTTGTCGCCTCAGTTTACCTCACATTTTTTTTAAAACTAAACTCGTGACCTCTTGCGGTAGGAGTATGTTACCGCTAGACCAAATAAAGTTTTCAATTTTATATGATTTAATAAATATATACTATATATTTTGCAACGGAATTACAATGAAATATTCTGTCACTAAATTTGTTGCTAAAAATTTGCGAGCAAAATGGCAACGGAGTGTCTGTCGCAAAGTTTAGTGAGAGAATATTCCTTCGCAAAATCTTAAAAAAAATTCATCGCTAATCTGTCTTTAGTCTATCACAAAACCGCGACCCATTTTTTGGTTCGTCGCAAATTTGAGATTTTACGGAAGCACATCTATTACGTGCAAGTTTTTCGAAAAAATATATGGATGGATTGTTTGATATTGTTCTCCTCTCATCCAAAAGTACTCATATATTTGAGACACATGCTAAGAATGTAAGGAGCAAGCGCACACGATCAATGGTAAGCTTTATTTAATGTGTGTTATTTATTGCATAAGTATACAGTTAAATATGTATTCCACAAGTGAAAGTACTGCTGAGCCGGAAAAACTTCTTCTTGTAGATATCATCCCCTTCAAGTTTGTGGAAAATAAAAACTATTTGAATGAGTATTCCATAAAATTTAGGTTGTATAGACTATTTTGCGGTAAAGTGTGCTAAGTGCATTCTATCTTTAAATACAATTATTTGTTATAGCCATTATTTTATATATACAAGTTATTTGGTTGTTATGCTAATTATTTTATGATCACTTTATTCTTTACGTTTCGCTGTAGTCACTTAACCGTTATATGTATTTTAAGTTTCAAAGTGCGTATTTCCAATTTATGAGATGTTTATATTTTTACTTTAATATTTCATAAAAGAGAGTGTGATCAAGTTGCATACAGTAGTAACTACTTTACCCCAAATCTTTTTTGGAAGCCCGGGCATATATCTTACTAAGTCAAGTAAGGTTCTATACTTCTATTCATTTAACAGGTAAACTATTAAATGTAGTATTCTTGCTCGTTTGAAAAGAAAATCTTGTACTCTTACCCAAAAGTAAAGATACATTTTTCACAATGTGTGTGTGTACATAATTTATGGTTTCTCAGCTATGCAATACAAAATACACACTACTTGTTGTATATCTACGACAAGTTGATGAAAAATTAGCTTGCATTATCTTAACAATCGAAGCTTTTTAGGCAAGTTTTTTTGGTATTCTTACATATGTTAAAACTTTCCATATAAATTATTGATTACCTAATATATATTACTACTATTAAAGGAAGCTCTATTTCGGAGGAAAATTGTTTTTGACAAGGGTTCTGCCTATATATATATATATATATATATATATATATATAGATATATATATGAATGTTCATTTAACAGGTCTACGGTCCCAGCAATGAATCATGCAAAACACTTTTGGAGGAAAAACAACTGAGGGAAAATTCTTACCTTCTCTTAAAGGGTATTGTTTTCACTTGTCAATTTGTGCTAATTAACAAGGTATGGAATTGTCCCAAAATACTACTTTTTGAAATAATATTCATGATTTTCTTGAAGTCAATTTAAGTTCATCAAACCTAGTAGTTCTTTCGATTAGTTTTTCACCAATTTTTTGCTAATTAAAAATTATGTAAACTATTTTTCATGCAACTCCTATCGGCACTCTATAAATGGAGGGATCCGCATGCTCGAAATGAAAATGAGAGCACCAATCACATATTAGACGATAGGACATTGGTTAAAATTGGTATTTATATATTTCAATTTTCTTCCTTAAATTATCCATCTGTTTTCTGTTACATGTTAATTTAGATTATTATTTTTGTCTACTAACTTATCTTTGTATTTATTATTTTGTGAAAAAAGTCCATTCTATGCTTACAGAAGCACGTCAATTGCGTGCAAGTTTTTTTGAAAAAATACACGGATAAATTGCTTGATATTGTACGCCTCCCATCCAAAAGTACTCCTCATATATTTGAGACACGTGCTGAGAATGTCAGGAACAAGCACACACAATTGTTGGTAAGCCTTATTGAATATGTGTTATTTATTTCATAAGTATAACGTTAAATATGTATTCCACAAGTGAAAGTACTGCTGAGCCGGAAAAACAGCTTCTTATAGATATCATCCCCTTCAAGTTTGAGGAAAATGAGAACTATTTGAATGAGTATTCCAAAAAATTTAGGTTGTGTAGACTATTTTGCGGTAAAGTGTGCTAAGTGCATTCTATCTTTAAATACAATTATTTGTTATAGCCATTATTTTATATATACAAGTTATTTGGTTGTTATACCAATTATTTTATAATCATTTGATTACATTTCACTGTAGTCACTTAACCGTTATATGTATTTTAAGTTGCAAAGTGCATATTTCCTACTTATGAGATGTTTGTATTTTTACTTTAATATGCCATAAAAAGAGTGTAATCAAGTAGCATACAGTAGTAACTACTTTACCCCAAATCTATTTTGGAAGCCCGGGCATATATCTTACTATGTCAAGTAAGGTTCTATACTTCTATTCATTTAACAGGTAAACTATTAAATGTAGTATTCTTAATTGTTTGAAATGAAAATCTTGTACTCTTACACAAAAGTCAAGATACTTTTTTCACAATGTGTGTGTTTTATTTTAGTGTACCTAATTTATGGTTACTCAACTATACAATACAGAATACACACTACTTGTTGTATATCTACGACAAGTTGATGAAAAATTAGATTGCATTATAATAACAATTGAAGATTTTTTAGGCAAGTTTTTTGGTATTCTTACATATGCTAAAACATTCCAAATAAATTATTGATTACCTAATATTTATTACTTCTATTAAGGGAAACTATATTTCGGTGGATATATATATATATATATATATATATATATATATATATATATATATAGAGAGAGAGAGAGAGAGAGGAGAGATCATGTAAAAAAAATTCCTCTGTGAGTAAAAAGAATGAATCATGTCCATTAGATCTAAAAAAATCAATGATTGATATTCAAACAAGCAAAAACTAAAACACAATCAAGCAACAAAAATAATCAAGCAACAACTAAAACACAACCATGCAACGTTGCAATCAAGCAACGACCTGAACACAATCAAGCAACTTCATGAACACAATCAAGCATCTTTCTCATTTTCTCACGTTAATACCTTTCTCACCGGATCTGCTCCATATATATATATATATATATATATATATATATATATGAATGTCATTTAACAGGTATACGGTTGCAGCAATGAATCATGCAAAAGACTTTATGAGAAAAAACAATTGAGGGAAAATTCTTATCTTCTCTTAAAGAGTATTGTTTTCACTTGTCAATTTGTGCTAATTAACAAGGTATGAAATTTTCCAAAAAATACTACTTTTTGAATTGATATTCAGAATTTTCTTGATGTCAATTTAAGTTCATCAAATCGAGTAGTTCTTTTGATTAGTTTTTCACCAATTTTTTGCTAATTAAAAACTATGTAAACTATTTTTCAAACAACTCCCGTAGGCACTCTATAAATAGAGGGATCCGCGTGCTCGAGATGAAGATGAGAGCACCAATCACATAGTAGACGATAGGACACTGGTTAAAATTTGTATTTACATATTTCAATTTTCTTTCTTAAATTCTCCATCTGTTTTCTGTTACATGTTAATTTAGATTATTATTTTTGTCAACTAACTTATCTTTGTATTTATAATTTTGTGGAAAAAGTACATTCTATGAGAATGCCTACGGAAGCACATCAATTGCGTGCAAGTTTTTTGAAAAAATACACGGACGAATTGCTTGATATTGTACGCCTCACATCCAAAAGTACTACTCATATATTTGAGACACATGCTGAGAATGTCATAAACAAGCACGCACAATTGTTGGTAAGCCTTATTGAAAATGTGTAATTTATTGCATATGTATTCCAGAAGTGAAAGTACTTCTGATCCAGAAAAACAGCTTCTTGTAGTTATCATCCCCTTCAAGTTTGTGGAAAATGAAAATTATTTGAAAGAGTATTCTATAAAATTTAGGTTGTGTAGATTATTTTGTGGTAAAGTGTATCAAATGCATTCTATCTTTAAATAAAATTATTTGTTATAACAATTGCTTTATATATACAAGTTATTTGGTTCTTATACCCATTATTTTATAATCACTTTATTCTTTACGTTTCGGTGTAGTCACTCAACCGATATATGTATTTTAAATTGCGAAGTGGATATTTCCAATTTATGAGATGTTTGAATTTTTACTTCAATATTCCATAAAAAAAGTGTGATAAGGTTGCATACAGTATTAACTACTTTACACCAAAAATTTTTTTGAAGCCCAAATGATACCAACATAGATCTTACTTTTTCAAGTAAGGTTCTATACTTCTAGATATTTAACAGGCAAACTATTAAAGGTAGTATTCTTGCTCGTTTGAAAATAAAATCTTGTACTCTTACCTAAAAGTCAAGATACATTTTTCACAATGTGTGTGTGTTTTATTTTAATGTACATAATTTATGGTTCTCAGCTATGCAATACAGAATACACAGTACTTGTATATCTACAACAAGTTGAGGGAAAATTTACTAGCATTATCTACAACAAGTTGAGGTAAGTTTTTTTTGTACTCTTACATATCTTAAAACTTTCCATATAATTTACTGATTACCTAATATATATTACTACTGTTTAAGAAAGCTCTATTTTGGAGGGAAATTTTTTTTGACAAGGTTTCTATATATATATATATATATATATATATATATGTATGAATGTGTATTTAACAGGTGTACAACAACATAATGAATCATGCAAAAGACTTTACGAGAAAAAACAATTGAAGGAAAAATTTTACCTTTTCTTAAAGGATATTGTTTTTACATGTAAATATGTGCTAATTAATAAGGCATGGAATTTTACTTAAATACTACATTTTGAAATGATATTCAAGATTTTCTCGAAGTCAATTTAAGTTTATCAAACCTAGCACTACTTTCAATAAGTTTTTCACCAATTTATTGCTAATTTAAAGCTATTTAAACTATTTTTCATGCAACTCCTGTAGGCACTCTATAAATGGAGGGATCAGCGTGCTCGAGATAAAGATAAGAGCACCAATCAAATAGTAGACGATAGGACACTTGTTAAAATTGGTATTTACAAATTTAAATTTTATTCCTTAAATTCTCCAACTACTTTCTGTTACATGTTAATTTAGATTATTATTTTTGTCGACTAACTTATTTGGTATTTATTATTTAGTGGAAAAAGTCCAACCCTATACCTATGGAAGCACATCAATTGCGTGCAAGTTTTTCGAATAAATACACGGATGAATTTCTTGATATTTTACGCCTCTCACCCAAAAGTACTCCTCATACTTTGAGACACATGTTAAGAATGTCAGGAGCAGGCACAAACAATTGTAGGTAAGCTTTATTGAATATGTGTTATTTATTGCATAATTATACTGTTAAATATGTATACAACAAGTGAAAGTATTGCTGAGCCATAAAAACTGCTTTATGGAGAAATTATTCCCTTCATGTTTGTGGAAAATGAAAATTATTTGAAAAAGTATTCCATAAAATTTAGGTTGTGTAGATTATTTTGCGGTAAAATGTGCTAAGTGCATTCTATATTTAATATAATTTTTTGTTATAGTCATTGTTTTATATATACAAGTTATTTGGTTATTATACCCATTATTTTATAGTTATTTTATTCTTTACATTTCGATGTAGTCACTCAACTGTTATATGTAATTGCAAAGTGCATATTTCCAATATATGAGATGTTTGTATTTTTTTCAATATTTCATAAAAAGAATGTGATCAGGTTGCATACAGTAGTATTCTTGCTCGTTTGATAAGAAGATGTTTTACTCTTACCGAAGAGTCAAGACACATTCTTCACAATGTGTGTGTGTGTTTGTTTTATTTTGGTGTAAATTATTTATGGTTTCTTAGTTATGCAATACAAAATACACAGTACTTGTAGTATATCTACGACAAGTTGAGGGGAAATTTGCTTGCATTCTTAGATCAATCGAAGCTTCTTGAGACAAGTTTTTTGGTATTCTTACATTTAAATCTTTCCATATAGATTACTGATTACCTAATATATATCACTACATTTAATATGTATACTATTAAAGGTATTATTCTTGCTCGTTTGAAAAGATGATTTTGTACTCTTATCCAAGAGTCAAGACACATTCTTCAAAATGTGTGTGTATGTTTTATTTTGGTGTACATTATTTATGGTTTCTCATTATGCAATACAGAATACACACTACTTGTTGTATATCTACGACAAGTTCAGGGAAAATTTGCTTGCATTATCAGATCAAACAAAACTTCTTAAGACAAGTTTTTGATATTCTTAAATATATAAAAACTTTCAGTATTCATTAGTGATTACCTAATATATATTACTACTATTTCAGGAAGCTTTATTTGGGAGGGAATTTTTTTTAACAAGAATGTGCATTTAATAGGTCTACAACCGCAACAATGAATTACGCAAAAAACTTTACGAGAAAAAACAACTGAGAGAAAATTATTACATTTCTTTTAAAGTTTATTATTTTCACTTGTCAATTTGTGCTAATTAACAAGACATGAAATTGTCCCTAAATACTACTTTTTGAAATTATATTCAGGATTCTGAAGTCAATTTATTTTGGTCAAACCAAGCAGTTCTTTGGATAAGTATTTTACTAATTTAATGCTTGTTTAAATCTATGTAAACTATTTTTCTTGCAACTCCTGTAGGCACTCTATAAATGGATGGATCAACATGCTTGAGATAAAGATGAGAGCACGAATTATATAGTAGATGATAGAACACTTGTTAAAATTGATATTTGCATATTTCAATTTTCTTCCGTTAATTCTCCAACTATTTCTATTACATGTTAATTTAGATTATTATTTTTTTGACTAACTTATTTTTGTATTTATTATTTTGTGGGAAAAATTCAATTTTATGACTATGGAAGCACATTAAATGCGTGCATGTTTTACGAAAAAAATACACGGATGAATTGCTTCATATTGTACGTCTCTCATCCAAAATTACTCATAATATATTTGACACATGTGCTAAGAGTGTCGGGAGCATACACACAGAATTGTTAAAAAGCTTTATTGAGTATGTGTTATTTATTGAACAAGTATACCGTTAAATATGTATTCAACAAATAAAAGTACTGCTTAGCAGAAAAACAGTTCATGTAGATATCATCCCCTTCAAGTTTGTGGAAAATGAGAATTATTTGAAAGTATATTCCATAAAATTTTTATTGTGTAGATTATTTTGTGGTAAAATGTGCTAAGTGCATTCTATCTTTAAATAAAATTATTTGTTATAACCGTTGTTTTATATATACAAGTTATTTAGTTTTTATACCCATTATAGTCACTTTATTCTTTACATTTCGTTATAGTTATTCAATCATTATATGTATTTTAAATTGCAAAGTGCATATTTTCAATCTATGAGATGTTTGTATTTTTATTTCAATATTCCATAAAAAGAATTTGATTAGGTTGCATACAGTAGTATTCTTGCTCGTTTAAAAAGAAGATGTACTATTACACAAGAGTCAAGACACATTTTTCACAATGAGTGTGTGTATTTTATTTTGGTGTATATAATTTATGGTTTTTCAGTTATGCAATACAGAATACGCACTACTTATTGTATATCTACGACAAGTTGAGGGACAACTTGCTTGTATTATCAGATCAATCGAAACTTCTTGAGTAAAGTTTTTTGGTATTCTTACATATGTTAAAACTTTCCATATAGATTACTGATTACCTAATATATATTACTAGATTCAAGATGTAAACTATTAAAGGTAGCATTTTTGCTCGTTTGAAAATAAGATTTTGTACTCTTATCAAAGAGTCAAGACACATTCTTCAAAATGTGTGTGTGTTTTATTTTGGTGTACATAATTCATGGTTTCTCATTATGCAATACAGAATACACACTACTTGTTGTATATCTACGACAAGTTGAGGGAAAATTTGCTTGCATTATCAGATAAATCGAAGCTTCTTGAGACAAGTTTTTTGGTATTCTTACATATATAAAAACTTTCCGTAATCAGATGATTACCAAATATATATTACTACTATTTCAGGAAGCTTTATTTGGGAGGGAATTTTTTTTAACAAGAATGTGCATTTAACAGGTCTACAACTGCAGCAATGAATGATGCAAAAGACTTTACGAAAAAAAACAACTGAGGAAAAATTCTTACCTTTCTTTTAAAGGGTATTGTTTTCACTTGTCAATTTGCGCTAATTAACAAGACATGGAATTGTCCCTAAATACTACTTTTTGAAATGATATTCAGGATTCTGGAAGTCAATTTAAGTTGGTCAAACTATTCAGTTCTTTATATAAGTTTTTCACTAATTTAATGCTTATTTAAATCTATGTAAACTATTTTTCATGCAACTCTCGTAGGCACTCTATAAATGGAGGAATCAACGTGCTTGAGATGAAGATGAGAGCACCAATCACATAGTGGATGATAGGACATTTGTTAAAATTGGTATTTACATATTTCGATTGTCTTCCTTATATTCTTCAACTATTGTAACATCTCCCCCCAGGGACCGATGTCAGGGCCTGCAGTCTGATGCACCCCAACCATATCTACAGAATTGCACGCAGCCATTTCCTGGAAGGTTATTGGTAGGAGGGATCGAACCCATCCCCTACCCTTTAACATCAATCCCAAAGGGGAGGATGTCACCACTTGAGCTGCAATTCTGGAGATATGGTTGGGGTGCATCGGACTGCAGGCCCTGACATCGGTCCCTGGGGGGAGATGTTACAAAAAAAGTGATACCAGATGTAACACCCCATGTAGTAATTGGATCTTGTACAAGTTATTTGGAATTTATGAAATGAGAAATTCTTGATTTAGAGATTATTTGAAGTTATTAACTTTGGATTGGAGGAATATTATTGAGTTGGAAACTATATTGTGAGAAATCATCAAGAAATTAAAGAAAATATTATGTATGGGAGATTGAGAATTTGGAAGTATATGCATGTATTTTGGACTTTTGTAAGAAATTTGGAGGTATATTATGATGGAATTTTGATTAATTTTATGCAAATTATACATATATGTATATATGTTAAAGTGGAGAAATATATATATATATATATAGCATATATTAGAATCTCAACCTTATATTATATCCTAGAGAGAGAAAGTAGAAGAGCAATTTCATCCTCCCAAAACCCGTCAGCCCCTTTTCCAGCCTTTTTCCGGCCAACTCCGGCGACCGACCGGCAAACCACCACCATCATCGTGAAGCTCTCGTCTCAAGCTTCAATTTGAGTACTCGTGGGTTCCGAGAGGACGAGTAACGGCCGAGATATCGAAGAAAGAAGTGAGGTGGGTTTTGTGTTACGATTTTGAGATTTTGGTTTCAAATCTCGCTCTTCCGGCCGAATTTTGGCATTTTAACCGCAGATTCATGTTCTCCATCGTGTAGGGCTCGTTAGCACGTCAAGAAAACTCAGTTTGGACGCCGGAAATTGCAATCGCCGCCGTGAACGGAGGAGCTCCGGCGAGGTATTTCTTGTCCCCAATTTTCATCGTATTTTTGTGTTTCGAGGGTGTAATCGTGTTCCTTGTAGTTAGAGGAGTCCAAATACGTAATTGCATGTGTAATCGACCGGAGAAATCACGAGATACGGCGAGCTGCAGGTGCAGCTCCGGCGAAACTCGCGAAGGAGATGACCTGCGTCGACCGACACATAAGTGTGTCGACCGAACCAGGGTCTGGCCTAAAGGGGGAAATAGACCGGGTGTGTCGATCGACACAAGTTGTGTCGATCGACATAAGGATAAGTCGATTGGTGTCGATTGAGGTGTGTCGACCGATTCAGAGCAGTGTCGACCGACATAAGGCAGTGTCGACTGACACAAAGTTGTGTCGACCGACACAAAGCAAGTCGACAGGGTTGTGTCGACCCAGGACTGTGTCGACCGACACAGATTTCTGTCGGTCGATACAGAGGCCTGGAAAAATTTATCTTTTGCATTTCTTATCCAATCCTAAATCCTTTCGAGTCTTGTTAAGATATATTGTCCTAGATATATCGTACTGACAAGAGAACCCTATTTGATCGTAGGAAATTGAAAGCAAGGATCGAGTAAGCTCATTCTAGCAAAAGACATCCAAAACCAAATGCCGATAACGAGGTGGGAAACTATTTCTGTAAAAACCAAAAATGCGTGATTTCATTTTTAAAATGTGTTATAAAATGTTTTGCTTTAAAATGAGACTGCTATGCATGTTTTTTGCTATTATATCTGTCCTCTGTCGTTTCCCATCGACATTAGAGATTAACTAATGAGTTCGGAACCAGGTTCTCATAACTGCGCTAGAACTCTATTAGTAGTATGGAGTAGCGACTCCATATGATTGGGAATTTGAAGATATAAGGTGGAATTTGTTGTATTTGGATATGGAAATTGTGGGTGAAATTGAATATGGTGATTATAAATGATGAATAATAAACGATCGGGTCTCAAAATGGATTGCTGAGACTAGTGCACTTGGATGACAGTGGGTTGAGTGTGTTTACATTCCTAACTGATCATCGTAACTCGAAAGTCGGCCAACTTCCAGTTACAACACTGAAACAGATATGATAACATATAAATAGCACGTGCAAAATAAAATGTTTTAGATAGCATGGTTATTTTCAACAAAACCCCATGTCTATCTGTGTGAGTTGCATAGCATGTTTGTTGTTCTGCTAGTAGCTATGAAATTAATACGCAAGTGCACGTATGTCAAACAAGTAATACAGATCTAAGTCCGGATATCGTACCCAAGAGAGTGAAAGTGAACCGTGCACATTCTATTGCTTGTAAATTAGGTGGTTTTTGTAATTTCTTCTAAACTAAATCAAAAGGAAAGCATATAAAATGTAACCAAACAGTGCTAAAATAATTGATACTATTTCTTCCCACAAGATAATCATAAACAACTAAAATATGGTTTTAAATCGATAATAAAATGCACTCGGGTTATTGACTTTTGTTTAT
>JAPKLW010000222.1:659593-704423 GCA_026898455.1 Plectranthus barbatus
TATGCTGCGACATCATATCATTCTTTCTTGCTTCTGTCATGCTCCAGTATAATGAGACCTGTGATACTATTCAAACAATTCCTTTTGCAAAACTCCAAGTTAACACAATTACTACAAAATAGACCCTAATTTCATATACTAACCAAATTACCTATTTGTTTCCTTGATTTCCGAGAATTCATGCTATTTGTTGTACTCTTATTATTGAGATTCCTTCATGTTATTTCAATTATTTCGGTTGCTTTTCATAATTCGAAGGAAGCATACCCTTTTTATAAGTTATCGGCATGTCCATTTGCAAACGAGCATGCGTTACTACACTTCTTTATTACCTTTTGATCGCCAAATTCTATCCATTTCTCAGGCATGATAAATCGAATTCGTTCTCAATTGTTTCGGTTGAAGTTAAGCATGCGTATAGAACCTCCTTGATGTCGAGTATACCACTTCGTTAAGCATGCAAAATTATATTTTGGTTCTCATTAGTCACTTAAATTGTATTCTTGAATCAAGCACGCGTAATCACACTTTGTGATTTGCCTTCTTGATTATTTGAATCTATATATTTCACAAGCATGCTAAGTCAAATTCGCTCACATTCGCTTTGTTTGAGATCAAGCATGCACATTTGAATCCCCTTATTGTCGAGAGTACCGTTTCATTAAGCAATTGTGTTTCGTTCTTATTCAATGCTTAAATCGTTGATTATCTTCTTCAAAACAAGTATGTGATTTGTTACACGATCTCTTGGGTCTCTTAAATACAAACATGCTATTCCTTGTTCAAGCATGTCTAAATTGAGCACGTTCCTCATCACTTCAATGAGTTGTTGTGATTATTTCCTTCAATTCCTGGGTGCTCACCAACTGAAGAGAACCCTAGCAAGGGAAAGTAGAGAGTTAAACTCTGGGCCGAGTTTAAGTCAGATAAGATTAACGGGTCAATGGACCGAGTCAATGGACTATGTTGGGATTTTCACTTGGGGAATTCTTCCTATGCTTTAATATTTCAAGACCAAGGAATGTCAGGAATATAGAAATTGTGAGAAAGACGAGATCGTGATAGTGGCCGAGGCCAAGGGAAACAACCAGAGGAGAATTTGAGCGTATGCTCTTGGGAGCAATAGATGAGGGCAACATATTACAGTTTTAATTGATATTTATCATCATGTGACAAATTAGCAAGACTTAAGGCAGAAAGGAATAGTCATGAATTAATCATAGTATTGCCTTTGGGAGAAAACAACTACGATTACCTTAGTTAGTTGTGATTTGACAATCAGATTTTATGAACATGAGAATTAGTAGTCGAGTTAAACGTTGTGGATATGTAAGACGAGGATATAATCCCAGAATGGATTGGACTAATCGAGAATAAAGTGACGATTTATGTTATGAGAGGAAGATTATGATTCTGCGATCAGAAAATGAAGAGTCTTTTGTTATGGATCTCGAAGAAGGAGAGAGTACCAGTTATTTCAGTTGTATGGGTCTCAAAATTTGTCAAAGACTGGAAACCAGAGATACTTGGTTGTTGGAGAGTGAAGAGAAAGAGGAGTTAGCAGTCCAAGATGTGTTCATCGTTCGAGAATGTGAAGACGTATTTCCTGAAGAGTAGCCAGGACTGCCAGTCGTTAGACGAGTGGAATTCGTGATCGATCTAGAACCAGGAGCAACATCGATTTCAAAACACCGTATCGAGTGGCGCCTAAGAGTTTCAAGAGCTGAAGGGGGGCAACTTCAAAGACTGTTAGATATGAGACTTATTTGGCCAAGCATTTTGCCGTGAGGAGCTTCGGTCTTGTTTGTCAAGGAAGAAAGGCGGGTCGATGAGAATGCGCATAATTTGGGAGTTAAGTAAGTTGACCTTAAAGAATCGATAACTCATTCGATCAACTCAGGGGAGCGAGTACATTTTCTAAGATAGATCCTCTGTCGGGCTATTATCAATTGAAGATTAAGAAGGAAGACATATCGAGGACAGTTTTGGAACCAGACATGATCGTACAAATTTATGGTCCTTATCGACAACGTTTTCATAATCGAAGAACAAGAGGGAACTCGATCAGTATTGAGAACAATGTACAAACGTTTAGAGATAGGAAGATGCAGGCAAAGCTCAACAAATGTGAGTTCTGGTCGAGAGAGAGATGATATTTTGGGGTCACATAGTTTCGGCTAATGCGATCAAGGTGGATCCAGCCAAGTTTCAGATGGTGATAGATTGGAAATCACTGACGACATCGATTGAGATTCTTAGTTTTTTGGGTTTAGCAGGCTATTACGAAGGTTACTGAAAGTCTTTTCATAGACAATGAAGCTGATGACGCCGTTGCTTCAGAAGGTTGTAAAGTTCATCCGAACGGAAGAATGTGAAGAGAGTTCCAAAGATTGAAGCAGTTAATGACGACCGTGCTTATCCCGGCAGTACCTGAAGCCGATAAGAATTTGGAGGTTTACACAGAGACGTCTAAGAATGAGCTAAGATGAGTATTAATGCAAAACAAGAAAGGTGATAGCTTACGCATCAAAGCAATTAAGACCGCACGAGATGAATTATCCAACCCACGATTTGAAATTAGCAGCTGTAATCCACGCGTTAAAGATTTGGAGACACTATCTCTATTGAGTGAAGTGTGCCATATTCACGGATCACAAGATTTTGAAGTACTTCTTCGAACAAAAGAATTTGAATATGAGGCAGAGGAGATGGTTAGAACTCGTGAACGATTACGACTTGACAATTAACTATCACCCAGGCAAAACTAATTCAGTAGCAGATGCCTTGAGCAGGAAAGGAGAAGCTCAGTTAGGTTGAATGCTGACAAGAGAGAGCAGTCCGATCAGAGAATTTGGGAAGCTAATCTTAGGAGTGATATCGCCTTCGGATAGGAAGCGGTGTGATTTGGCAGCATTAATAGTAGTGCCGGATTTAAGAGAAAGAATCGTTGAGGCACAGAAGGGAGACGCAGGGATTGAGAAGTTGCGTCAGAAACTGAAGGTCAAACCAGTGGGAGAGTATCGGGAAGCACCGACAGTGTGTTGTTGTTCAGAGACCAAATCCTAGTGCCGAGCAGTGAAGAGCTAAGGAATGAGATATTGAGTGAGGCACATGATACGCCGTATACCGCTTACCCAGGAAGTACTAAGATATATCAAGATCTGAAAACTAAGTACTGGTGGGATGGTATGAAGAAGGATGTAGCCTTGTATGTAGGGAAATGTCTGGTATGCCAGCAAGTTAAGGCGTTACATCAGCGGCCGTATGGGAAGTTGCAGCCGTTAGACATTCCTGAATGGAAATGGGAACATATCACCATGGATTTGGTAATAGGGTTACCGAGGTCACAGAAAGGAAATACGGTGATATGGGTTATTGTGGATCGTCTAACGAAGAGCGCTCACTTTTTACCAATTAAGGTAAATTATGGGTCAGACAAGCTAGTGCAAATTTATATCCGAGAGATAGTCAGACTGCATGGAGTGCCGAAGTCAATCACGTCTGACAGGGATGCGAAGTTTACATCTCGCTTTTGGAAGAGCTTACAACAGGAGATGGGTACTCGCTTTAATTTTAGTACGGCGTTTCACCCTCAATCAGATGGTCAGTCTGAAAGGACCATTCGAACTCTTGAGGACATGTTAAGAACAGTGGTGCTAGACCGGGGAAGTAGTTGGGAGCCGATTTTGCCTTTGATAGAGTTTGCTTATAACAATAGTTATCAGGCAACAATCGGAATGGCTCCTTATGAAGCGTTGTATGGAAAGAAGTGTCGTTCGCCTCTATATTGGGACGAGGTAGGAGAATGAAAGGTTGTCGGACCGGACGCAGTGAGTGAGATAATTGAGATAGTCCGACAAATCAGAGAAATGATCAGAGAAGCGCAGAGTTGGCAGAAGTCTTATGCCGACTCTAGGAGGGCAGATTTATGTTTTGAAGTTGGGGATAAGGTTTTCCTCAAGGTTTCACCCTCCAAGGGAATCGTGCACTTTGGGGTAAAAGGGAAGCTGAGACCACGCTACGTAGGACCTTATGAAATTTTGGAACGTATTGGTCCAGTAGCTTATCGGTTAGCATTACCCCCGAATATGGGCAATATCCATAACGTGTTTCACGTGTCTCAGCTGAGGAAGTATGTGTATGATCCGAGGCATGTGATTCATCAAGAGGAAGTGATTTTGAGCCCAGACTTACAGTATGAGGAGCAGCCGGAGGCTATATTAGATCGGAAGATGCAAGAACTCCGGAATAAGTCCATTCCGCTAGTTAAAGTGCTTTGGAGCCATCATGGGCATGAAGAAGCAACATGGGAACTAGAGGACAAGATGAGAGAGAAGTACCCCACTCAGTTCGAAGTTTTGTAAATTTCGGGGATGAAGTTTTTATAAGGGTGAGGGGATGTAACACCCCATGTAGTAATTGGATCTTGTACAAGTTATTTGGAATTTATGAAATGAGAAATTCTTGATTTAGAGATTATTTGAAGTTATTAACTTTGGATTGGAGGAATATTATTGAGTTGGAAACTATATTGTGAGAAATCATCAAGAAATTAAAGGAAATATTATGTATGGGAGATTGAGAATTTGGAAGTATATGCATGTATTTTGGACTTTTGTAAGAAATTTGGAGGTATATTATGATGGAATTTTGATTAATTTTATGCAAATTATACATATATGTATATATGTTAAAGTGGAGAAATATATATATATATATAGCATATATTAGAATCTCAACCTTATATTATATCCTAGAGAGAGAAAGTAGAAGAGCAATTTCATCCTCCCAAAACCCGTCAGCCCCTTTTCCAGCCTTTTTACGGCCAACTCCGGTGACCGACCAGCAAACCACCACAATCATCGTGAAGCTCTCGTCTCAAGCTTCAATTTGAGTACTCGTGGGTTCCAAGAGGACGAGTAACGGCCGAGATATCGAAGAAAGAAGTGAGGTGGGTTTTGTGTTACGATTTTGAGATTTTGGTTTCAAATCTCATTCTTCCGGCCGAATTCTGGCATTTTAACCGTAGATTCGTGTTCTCCATCGTGTAGGGATCGTTTGCACGTCAAGAAAACTAAGTTTGGACGCCAAAAATCGCAACCGCCGCCGTGAACGGGGGAGCTCCGTCGAGGTATTTCTTGTCCCCAATTTTCATCGTATTTTTGTGTTTCGAGGGTGTAATCATGTTCCTTGTAGTTACAGGAGTCCAAATATGCAATTGCATGTATAATCGGCCAGAGAAATCGCGAGACACGGCGAGTTGCAGGTGCAGCTCTGGCGAGACTCGCGAAGGAGATGACCTGTGTCGACCGACACATAAGTGTGTCGACCGACACAGGGTCTGGCCAAAAGGGGGAAATCAACCGGGTGTGTCGATCGACACAAGTTGTGTCGATCGACATAAGGATAAGTCGATTGGTGTCGATTGAGGTGTGTCGACCGATTTAGAGCAGTGTCGACCGACATAAGGCAGTGTCGACCGACACAAAGTTGTGTCGACCGACACAAAGCAAGTCGACAGGATTGTGTCGACCCAGGACTGTGTCGACCGACACAGATTTCTGTCGGTCGATACAGAGGCCTGGAAAAATTTATCTTTTGCGTTTCTTATCCAATCCTATATCCTTTCGAGTCTTGTTAAGATATATTGTCCTAGATATATGGTACTGACTCGAGAACCCTATTTGATAGTAGGAAATTGAAGCAAGGATTGAGTAAGCTCATTCTAGCAAAAGACATCTAAAACCAAAAGTCGATAACGAGGTGGGAAACTATTTCTGTAAAAACCAAAAATGCGTGATTTCATTTCAAAATGTGTTATAAAATGTTTTGCTTTAAAATGAGACTGCTATGCATGTTTTGTGCTATTATATCTGTCCTCTGTCGTTTCCCATCGACATGAGAGATTAACTAATGAGTTCGGAACCAGGTTCTCATAACTGCGCTAGAACTCTATTAGTAGTATGGAGTAGCGACTCCATATGATTGGGAATTTGAAGATATAAGGTGGAATTTGTTGTATTTGGATATGGAAATTGTGGGTGAAATTGAATATGGTGATTATAAATTGAATAATAAACGATCGAGTCTCAAAATGGATTGCTGAGACTAGTGCACTTGGATGACAGTGGGTTGAGTGTGTTTACATTCCTAACTGATCATCTTAACTCGAAAGTCGGCCAACTTCCAGTTACAACACTGAAACAGATATGATAACATATAAATAGCATGTGCAAAATAAAATGTTTTAGATAGCATGGTTATTTTCAACAAAACCCCATGTCTATCTGTGTGAGTTACATAGCATGTTTCCTATATAAATGTATGATTTCGGGCATGTTTCTCATTTGGTACGAAAGTACTCAGCCCCTCGCGTTATTTCTAAAACGTGCAGGTTAAGCAGCATGGATGGGAGTAGCGGGGTGTAAGCTGGTGATATGAAGTGATTTTGAGGAGACAAACAGATCCTGTGACATGTATCTTCATATACATGTCACCATCACGCTACACACACTGCTGCACCGCTCTCTGAATTTTCCTTCCCTCTGAACATTGTCTATCTTTTGATCTTACAACTAAATTGACTCGAAGTACAATTTCTCCAGTTTTATTCTCTTTTCATTTAAATTTTAAGTCTTCCGCTTTATAATTATTGAAATGTGTTTGCCAAAACCTGAAACAATAATGTAACGTGACCCCAAATTGGGAAGGTCAGTTGGGGGCGTTACAACTATTTTCTATTACATGTTAATTTATATTATTATGTTTGTTGACTAACATATTTTTTGTATTTATTATTGTGAAAAAAGTTCATTTTACGCCTACGAAAGCACATCAATTGCGTGCAAGTTTTATGAAAAAATACACAAATGAATTGATTGATATTGCACGCCACTCATCCAAAAGTACTCTTCATATATTTGAGACACATGCTAAGAGTGTCAGGAGCAGGCGTACACAATTGTTAGTAAGCTTTATTTTGTATGTGTTATTTATTGCATAAGTATACTGTTGAATATATATTCAACAAGTGAAAGTACTGCTGAGCTAAAAAAACTGCATCATGTAGAAATCATCCCCTTCAAGTTTTTGGAAATGAGAATTATTTGAAAGAGTATTCCATAAAATTTTTGTTGTGTAGATTATTTTGCGGCAAAGTGTGCTAAGTGCATTATTTCTTTAAATACAATTATTTGTTATAGTCATTATTTTATATATGCTAGCTATTTTATTGTTATACCCATTATTTTGTATACAATCTATATGACCTAATAGACGTGAAATCTTTAGTTTAGAGCATTAAAGGTTTTAATGAAGAATAATTTTATGTGATTGTATGAGATATGTATATTTGCGTTTATATCTTACTTTGCAACGTTATTGTCGAGATTCCGATTGTGTGAACAAGAAGAACTCTACCATAACGCAAACTCAAAAGAAAAACACAATTTATATGGGTTAGGATCAATCAAGAACCTACGTCCACGAGCGGCAAAAGATTAATTATATTAAGGAGGAAAAATACGAATACAAGCAAAGAAATTAATTGATACAAAAGGTGATTACACCCTTTTTCTATATCCATACAAAATTTCCTCTCAGCTCAATAAGTTGAATAACACTCACTAGTTTTATGCTATAGCGATTTTCAACTTTGGAGACATTAATATCAAACTTCCAATTCAACTGATATTTGAATAACACTCACTTGTTTTATACTATAGCAATTTTCAATTTTGGAGACATTAATACCGAACTTTCAATTCAATTAATTTTTTTTCAAAGTTCTAATAATTGTTGTAACCGAAACCAAACTAGTCATTTAGCATAACACTAGCCATTGGAAGAGCTTATAAATTTATTCACTTTATTATTTACGTTTCGCCGTAGTCACTTAACCGTGATATGTATTTTAAATTACAAAGTGCATATTTCCAATCTGTTTGTATTATTACTTAATCATTCCATAAAAAGAATGTGATCATTTGGTATTTAAGTGTATAATTTCTTCACATTTGATTTTAATCTCACATGAACTTAATATATTTATAAGCATAGCATGTTTGTGAGAATTGTTTCACACTCATTACCTGGTTGCAACTAATGCCTACCATGTAAATTGAGTTGAAGAATAATTTAGCTAGGGAGATATATGTCATATATTTTTTTTTTCAAGAAATTCTCAATATTTTTTGAAACCCGAAGAACATGTTGGAAGAAGGGAACATTGCTGGAGTGGAAGAGATAGAGCAGCTGCATGAGAGATATTCAATTAAAGTGCCTACCTATGGGAAATAAGACCACGCGTTATTAGACAAGAATGAGCAAGGATAGCCCATTCATCCGGTGGTATGTTCTTAATGCTTTGTTGAGATTTTGTAGATCATCTGTGCAAAAAAGAAAGGAATGAAGAAGATGATCGAAGAGAACGTGGACAATATAATATAAGTCATGGTCCATTTCTTCTTTTTTTTTATTGTTGGCTCTTTTGTGTTGTTCGCTGATACACGTGTGTGTACATAGCTAATAGGTTTAGTTGCTAGAGCTCGGGCTTCTACCTTACACGAATTAAAATAAAACAGATTTTATTCCAAAAAACTCATCTCTTACCTCACAAACTAAGAAAATGAAGTGTTTACTATTATTCGCCTCTCATCCGCAAATAGGTTTAGTGTTTTAAATTAAATTCATCACATTTAATAGCAATACTGATTTTCTAAAGAAGGGTAAATAATTATATATATATATATATGTATGTATAATCAAAAACAATAACAGTAGTTTCCTATAAATTAAATAAATGAGTTAATTAAAGATTTTAATTTTCAATAAAATTTTGGATTTTTTATTTTATTTTATTTTTGCTGTTCACTTTTTGATTTTTAGTTTATCTTTTATTTTCAGATTTATTTTACAACTTTACTTCAATTTACATTTTTTTTTTTAAAAATTAAGGTTTATTTTCAAGTTTTATGAATTACTTTCTCTAAGGGTATAAGAGGATTTTAAACTGGTGAAGGGTGGAGCCTAACCTAAATAGACCAAATATTAAGATAGATGAGATTAAAAGAAGAGTGAAACTAGGTTACAACAAGTATAAATAGAAATAATTTACACAAAAAGAAAAGAAAAGAAAAATAATGAGTTTGAGAGAAGTTCAACCGCCAATTGCCGTAGAGGAACTGGAGCCAGAGGATTCTGCCTATCTACCATAAACGGTTGTTGATTCACTTGGCAAAGACATACGTAAACTAAAATCCGAGGGAAATGCGATTGAGAAACTGATGAATGATGACAGCTGTTATATTTCTTCTTTGGAAAGAAGAAAGGTGGGTATGGATTCCATTATCCACGACATCACCAATTACATTTTGTTCCCAAAAAAAGAAAAATCAAAATAGATGGCAAAGAGGATAAACTATTAAGCTGATGAGCCGGAAAAACCGCTTCCCATGAAAATCACCCCCTTCAAGTTTGAGGAACGAGAAAATTATTTGAAAGAGATCTCTATGAAATTAGGATTTGTAGATTAGTTTGTGGTAAAGTGTGTTAAGTGCATTCTTTCTTTAAATACAATTATTTGTTATACCCATTATTTTATGGCACGAGTGGAAGCGAATATGGCTGGAGTAGAAGAGGGAGTGGAAGCGAATGTGCAAAACCAAAACCAAAAACCCAGACAAGAACAACACCGTTCATGATGGGAGTGGAAGCGAATGTTGCTGGAGTGGAAGTGAAAGTGGTGGGAGTGGAAGTTTGATGCAAAAGCACGCAAATGAGATACATTCGTAGAATCTCGCAAAAAAATGCTTACAGTCGGTAAGATTCTTTAAGGATGTGTTATTTATTGCATAATTATCCTGTTAAATATGTATTAACAAAACTTTGTTCTTTTTCAGGAACAAAAGACTACCGAATAGTCAAGTTACTGTTGAAAATCAAAAAATGCAACACCTAATTTTTGCTACAATAAATTTGTCAATACTTCTTTGTTTTATATACTTATGTCAAGGTGTGATGATGGTGCATGTATTCTTTTAAGTTCAGATTGAGAAGAAGTATGGCTGGCAGAGAAATCTATGCATTTTATCTAAGGCATGGAAGAATTGTGTTTTCACTTATAAAAGTGTTGTCTGTAAGTTTGTCTATAATTCTTTGTTTTATATACTTATTTCTTTATTTAGTAGTAGGTCTTTGTAATTGAAGTGACTGCAAGGTGTGATGATGGTGCATGCAATCTTTTGAGTTCTGATTGAGAAGAAGTTTGGTTGGGAGAGAAATTGATGCATTTTATCTAAGGCATAGAAGAATCGTGTTTTCACTTATAAAAGTGTTGTTGGAGTTTCGGCTGGAAAAAGGAATACAGCACGTGGCAGGCATTGGTTGGCTCCCGATAAGTGAAGTCAGTTAATTAGTTAACACCAGATTCTTCTTCATTTTTCATTCTTTTTCAGTTCGACAAGAGAGATAGAGTTGCCATTGCAGTGAGATCTCGAGCTAGAGAGTTTGTTCGTTTTTTTGTGTAATATCATGCATTCATATATCAATAAAAATCACTCATAACCCTCCGTGAATTTAGGTATTATATTAAAACATGTAAAACCCGCATTCTTGAGTTGTGTATTAGTTTTGTGTCTGTGTGCATTTGATTCATAACACGTGGTGCCGTTTGTAGAAAACCAGTGATAAATGCAAGAGTGATCGAATTATGGGAATGAGAAGTGCAAGGCGATATGGCATTGATAGCACACATCATGAGTAAGTGCCCGATCCTATCCTATTGTTGTGAGCTATCTAAATAGGGTGTGTGTGCATGTATGTGGGTGTTATCTATGAATTTTTTGGGAATTGGTTGTTGAAAGATACTATGTGATTCAGTCATGCACTATCGTATCTATAGGGAGATTCTAGGATAGAAACGAAGTCAAGATTGTCTACAGAGAGTATCCATGGCCACGGGTAGATATGAGATAGAAGAACTTTTTGGGAAAATGACTTTGGAATTTGGAAAGTTAAAATGTTATCTATCTTGCCACAATAAGGCCTTGATGGTGTTGTTCTAGAAGAGGATAATGCTTGTAAGGATGATACCAAGGAACGCAAAGATAAACTAACGCATAAGGTAAGAAGCACACTATTTCTGAGCCTAGATGATAAAGTACAACAGGAAGTATCTAAAGAAAAGATTACTGTTGAGGTTTGGAAGAAGCTAGAGGGCTGGTTTATGGAAAAGCCCTTAGCCAATCGCATATACATGAAGTAAAGGCTATACTCCTGCAAGTTTACACATGAAAGAAATGTATTCGATCAATTAGATGATTTCAGTAAGACAGATGATGACTTGGAAAATATTGGAGTTAAGATCAAGGATGAGGATAAGGCAATACATCTATTGAATGCCCTTCCAAGGTCCTACTTCAACCTGTAAGATGCCATGATCTATGGGAGATTTGACTCCATATCTCTTGAATAAGTTCATTCTGCAATCAAACAAAAAAGAGATTGAAAAGCTATCTGATATATATGGGAATGAGCAGTCGGGGGCTGGGCTACTAGTGAAGAAAGGATGATAAAATAGTTCTAAGAAGAAACCTCCTTCATATCCATGGAACAATAGCTATAAAAAGCCTAGCATAAGTCAAAGGAAGGATAGCAGACCATTGAGCTTTCATAAGAAACCAAGGGGGTATACTCAGCAGCAAGAGGTGAGATCGCAATAAAATTTTCAGGAGCAACGAGTGTGACATTATTGTAAGAAGCCTGGTCACCTGATAAAAGATTGTACCACCTTGAAGCATAAGAACTCATATCAAAACCATACGCCAAACATGGTGAGATCAACTGAAGAGTATCCAGATGAGGAGTTAAATGTTCTTGAAAGCAATGGAGATGACAGTTGGATAATTGATTCTCGATGTTCCTTCCATATGTGCCCACATTTAGATTTGTTTACAAAAGTTGAACTAAAGGAGCTTGGGACAGGGATGCTTGGAAACAACAACATTAGTAATATAGAAGAAATTGGATATCCAGAATCACTTGGAACACTCGAAGCCCAGGGTACAGGTTTTTCGGAAGTGAAGGTTCCATTACTATATGCAAACGAGATTAGTGCAGTCAAATGAGTTAGAAATAGGTTGTGGTAATCTGTACAAGCTTGTTAACATCATCTATTATTTCTATGCAAGAACAGTCATCGGGAAGGTGAATGCAGTCAAATGAATTAGAAATAGGTTGTGGCATTTCAGAATTGGGTATATAAGCTAAAGAGGGTTATATGAATTAAAAAGGTAAAGTCGAATCCAAACTGAAGGTGAGGAGGACATAAGCAAATGTGAGGAATACATTATGTCTAAAAGTAAGAAACTGCCATACACTTTAAGCAATTTTAGAAACCAAAACCTCTAGAATATGTTCGTGCAGACTTGTGGGGACTTGCAAGGACATAAACAGAGGGAGGTGGCAAGTATTTCCTTTCAATAATAGATTATGTCAATAATAGATGATTTCTACAGAAGGGTCTGGACCTACATATTGAAGAGCAAAGATCAAACTGCTCACGATTGAAAGAATGGTGTGCATTGGTTGAAAATGAAAAGGGTAAAAGAATCAAGTGCATTATAACTGATCATGGACTTGAGTTCATATCAAAAGAGTTTAATTCATTTTACAGATCAAAGGGGATTAGTCGACATAAGACTACACCTAATAATTCTCAACAGAATGGTATAGTGGAAATGATGAACATGACCATTCTTGAAAGGGTGAGATGTATGCTTTTGGGGTCAGGTTTAGCCAAGAAGTTCTGGGCAGAGGCCCTTGCTACAACAACTAATCTTATAAACAAAAGTCTTGCCAGTGCACTAAACTTTAAGACTCAATATGAGTTATGGTATGGTAAGATACCTAATTATGCTCACCTCAGACTTTATGGATGTCTAGCTTATGCTCACACAAGACAAGATAAGTGATAAGTTCATTATTTTACTCACTTATCTATATTATTTTCTACTATTTTACGTAGTTTTGTTGAGTTTATCTATATATTTTATGCATGAGTCTATACTAGGTGGTGTTATGCTTGTCATGGTGCATTTTTATAGGTTTTAGGCCTAAATTCAATGGAAACTCGAACAGGAAGCAGTTAAAATGCAAAGAAGCAGTCACGAGTTCCTCCACACATAGAATTCGAGCTAATAGAGCATGGAAATGGATAGATCTTTGAGTTATCTTTCCAATGCAACTAGAATCGGGTCAATCAGAGTTCGAGAATGAAAGTTATAGCCAAAACCGTGAGACCACGCAGAAGGGGCGAGAAAGTGAAGGCTCGGTTTTGACTGACGTGGAAGCCACTTCGATCGATATGGATGACGCGCGTCGACCAAAGCCAAGCCACATCAATCAACGTGCGACCCAAATTGGCAAAAATTCAATTAAATTCGAATTATATCATATCTTTAGCCCTAGACTTGATAAGATACACATCCACCCCTATAAATAGCCTTGTAATTGCGAGTTTTATGTATCTTTTTTATCATTCATCATTCAGCATCTTTTCTTCCAGCATTCAAGAGACGATGTACTTTATTATTTTTGTAAGTTATTTTCTTTCAAGTTAATAATATGTTTTATTTTGGATTTCTATATGTGATGAGTGGCTAGAAACCCTAGCGGGTTCTAGGGCATTGAATATCAATCTTAAATGCATGCTTAATTAATTAACATAAATTGCATGGTTTTGAATTCATGTTTTAATTATTAGAATCTAGAATTGAATTAGATAAAATTAATTCTAGGTTTATAGTTATTAATTGAAAGACCGAGAGGAGAAAATTGATAACAGGAAAAGAAATTTGAATACAATTATAGCTTCTGTCCTAGGGGAAGATAATAATTGTAGGGGTTAATCTGTGGAATTATAAAAGGTTGATTATTATTGTGTTATTGAGGCCGACAAAGCAAACACATTCACATAATAGTAACCTAGGCTATAATTGTCTGACCAAGAAGTTATAGTGTTTTTATGATTTCCGACCAATGCAAGTTAATCAATGTACATGTATTTTGATTGATTGTTCGCCCTAGAGTCTGTGTTTTAAACTTTGCTTTCAAAACTCTTTAAATTTTTGTACTGTCATCTTTACTTTTTAAACTCAAAACCCTGATTTCTATTTACTCAAACAATAGATCTTAACATTATAGCTAGTATAAAAAATAATTTCGTTACACAATTCCTTCGGGTTCGATTACCCCTGGGTATTTTATAAATTTATTTGCCACTGTTCTGCAATTTATCTGTTAGAAATAGCAGTGATCAAATTGGCACCGTTGCCAGGGAATTGTTATACTTAATTTGGTTATTAGTTCATTCTAGGATTGAGTTTTATTTTTCTGTACGTGACCCTCGACTTCGACCGATGCTCGCTCGCGTCGATCGACGTCGAGATCTTCCATGTTTCGATCGACACCCACCCATGTCGGTCGACATCAAACTGATTTTTGGCGTGTTTTTATTTCAGGTGGTGCATGAACATAAGATCTCAAGGCAAACCACTTGAAGCTTTTGACCTAGAGATAGAAGCATCTCGTCGGAAGAAGAATCGAAAGAAAAAACAGAGCCAGTGAACAATCAAAACCCACAATAGGTTGACCCGGATATGCCTCCACTAGAAGATACGGATGCACAGCTTACAGCGGGGGATACTTTAGCCCTTATTCGGGAGATGCACCAAATGCGCGAGGTAGTTCATGAACTAAAAGAAGAAAGGGGTACTGAGAGAGAGGCTGCACGAAGAAGGCAGTTAGAGCAAGAAAGAGAGAGACTGCACATGGATGACCCGGATGATGAGGATCCGAATGCGATGGGGAGGAAATACAAGTTGCAGCTCGGCAATGAGGGATTCAATATTGGCATCGACGCCAATAATTTTGAACTCAAAACCTGGCTGATTCAGATGGTTCGGCTGAACCAGTTTGGCGGCAGAGCTGTGGAGGACCCATATAAGCATCTCCAAATATTTATAGATGTGTGCGACACCATCAAATAGAACGGAGTCGGGAAGGATGTGATTCGACTGAGGCTGTTCCCATTCTCACTGAGGGGTCAAGCCCGATCTTGGCTCACCGGACTTGACTGCAGTAGGATCCGGACTTGGGAGGAATTGAGAGCTGAATTCCTCTCAAACTTCTTCCCACCCTCTGTCATCATTCAGAGGAAGATGGAGATTCTACAATTCCATCAGAGGGTGGATGAGTCACTGTTTGAGGCGTGGAGCAGGTTCAATGAGCTGCTCAGGAGCTGCCCCGGTCATGGAGTCGATGCAGAGGAGCAAGCTCACATCTTCTACCGGGGGATGAACGAGAGGTCTCAAGAGTCCGTTGACAATGCTGCTGGGGGGTCCATCATGAGCAAATCTGTAGAGAAAGCACTGAAGCTTTTCAAGAAGATGGCGATCCACTCTCAAAAATGGGCGAACCCGAGAAGGCCTCTAATCAAAGTTGTGGAGAATATTGAAGCTGAAGATCCCCTAAAAATTGAAGTTGAGAAGCTGAGAGAGGATCTTGAGAAGTTATCTGCAGGGGGTTCAACTGCTGCAGTTGCACAGGTGTAACCCGAAGCCCCTACAGACGTGAGCTATGTGAATAGTGATGGATTTATATACTGAAAGCATTATGATTGGTATATTATGTACAAGGTTTATTGGTTAATATACTGGGAATCATAATTGTTGTATGTTCATCTCCTGTCTGAATTAACAAACATGTGTCGCAAACACAATTATCCTCTTATCTCGTCGATAGGGAGATCAAACGGTGTGTAGAAGATCACGAAAGATTGTATGGATCGTTTGACCTAGCGAGATATAAATGGTCATCACAGCTGAGACAGTTCCAGGATAAACTGTCGGTATAGGCTGCAGCATATGCGGATAAGCATCTTATCTTGGATGTCTTGGTATGCTGGTGTGGGGCACACATTGATGAGGACCTAAGTCGAGATCGATTCTTTTATCTGACATTAAAAGAATCTAGATCCTTATGACTCGATGGAATCTTAAACCTATATGAGGGTACAGAAGTATACATATATTGTATATCACTTTGAGTTGTAGAGAGGGTTCTAGTTGAACCTGTACTTCTGCAGTCTTGGGTGATATCAATCTGTGTATGACTGTCTGGTATCTGAACTAGGTAACCACATCCAGTATAGGATGGTGACATTCCCTGAACAGCTCAAAAGGTTCGTTATGCTAAAGTCCTGCAGGCTGATTAAGTTCAAGCATAAGTGAAAAGGTTTGAGTGGATTGATTCAGGAATTAAAGATGTTAATTAATTAAATAGCTTGTCAGAGCTTAAATTAATTAACGAATGTCTGTAACCTTAAATGTGGGGATAAACCGAGTCCAATGCAACCCGTTCCTCAAAACGTGGTAGCAAATAGGTAGGACAGTATTGATTCTCTGGTGACATGAATCAATATTAATTAATTAATTATATTCTGGGTTGAATATGGGAATTAATTAATTGATAGGCCTTATTTGCTATTTGCATTCTGGTCCTTGGTCTGGCCCATGATAACTCAAGCCCAACAGAAGCCTAGAATTTTCTATAAATAGGCCTCAGTACCTCAGACCTCAATGCACCTACAACTCTTAAGATCACAAGTTGCACACAGCAAACCAGAGCATTGGGAGCTGTGGTGATCGACATAGTCTGAGATACGAGGAGGAAATTCTGCTTCTCAACCGGGCAAGGGATCTGATAGAGAATCCTCACCAGGTTCCCAAGATCGAGTTGGGAAACAGATCAGAAGATCAGATCAGGAGGATTTCTTCTTCTCTCTCTCCTCATTATTTTCAAAAATAATTTATTATTTTCTCTAGATTAATTTCCTCAATCTGTTAGGAAATTAAATCTTGGTGCGTGGGAAGGATCAAAGGGCATCTCCGCGCACGCGTTCTTCATCGTTCATCAATCCAGGTATTCCGCATAACCTTCTCATGCATAATAATATAGGAGCATGCTAGGATTGATCATAGGCATAGCAATTTATTTTTGATATTCCAATTAACGATCCTTGGCAAACGGACTTCGTGATTCAGTTCACGAATCCCTTCAATTGGTATCAGAGCCAGGTTCAATTAATTGGCTCTATCGGAAAAATAATATTGCCTATGAACATGCATGATTATTATTATTGATTGCATGCAATGGATGGTTTATGGATTGATTGTGTGTTTTTTCGTCCTCGTGGTTCCTCGGGTTAATCCGCCCATTTATATAGATTCGTTTTTCACCCACGAGATAAATCCGTGGTTAGATTAGTATTTTTAGATTGTAATTAGAATTATCCCATGAAATTTTATTTTCAAAAAATTAAATCTGTAAAACGAAGAACGAAGAACACGAAGAACGAAGAACACGAAGAACGCAAGACCGCATGACGACGCACGACGGCGCCGGCACAGCAGTAGACCGTGCACAGCAGTCGCGCGCGGCGGGCACGACAGCAGGGGGCGAGGCCGACGGCGGCAACAGCACAGCCGCGCGCGGGAACCCTAGGGTTTCAGCGCGCACGGCGCGCGCATACGCACGCAGACGCACGGCCGCGGTGCCCAGGCCGGCCAGGGCAGATGCGGCGGCCCCAGGGGTGGCCGACGGCGCGAAGAAGAACGACAGGCGGCCGGCCGGGACGGCGGAGCAGGGGCTGGAGCGCCGGGGCCGCGCGCACGCTGCAAGCCCTAGGGCTCGCGCGCGCGCGCGCAGGTCCCGCGCGGCTCTTCGCACGCTCGCCGGCAGCCGGCGCGGGGGCCCCTCCCTCGGACGACGTCGGCGCGGGGCAGGTGGTGCAGGCGGTGGCTAGGTGGCCGGCGATGCGGGCTGGGACGGCAGTTGGCGTGCGGCCGGACGCGGAAAAACCCTAGGGTTTTTCGTGGTTCGTACGACCCCGGTTCCATCCTTGCGCGATTCCGGCGAGTCACAGAGGCCGACGGTAGAGAAGAAGAGTGAACGGCGGTTCGGGCGACAGTCAGGGCAACCCGGGGTGGCGGCATGCGAAACGGGCAACGGTCGGAGGAGGTGGTATCGCGGACTGCATCCATGCACGTACGTGCATGGCTGTTGTGCATGCCGGGAGCCCTCACGACCACGGTGGGTCGCCGGCGATGGTGTTTTGCCGGTGGTGGCTCGTCGGGCCGAGTTCTCGCGGGCTATTGGGCTTGCAATGTGTGCCTAGGCCTGCAATCTCGTTAACTGGCCTAGTTGTCCAATTTTCTGATGGATCAAATCTTGGAGGCCCAAGTTCAGAAAATAAATCAAGATCTCAATCCAAGTAGTGGGAGCCCAGTCGAAGATCTGTAAAATAAATTCCAACTTGTAATAGTTAGATTTATTTCATTTTGTATCATGGGGCCACGAGGACATTTTTATTTGTTTTATTATCTGTATTCGCATGATATACGTGTTTAAAATAATTGCGCAGCATATCAGCATGTTGTAGATAATAGAGAGCACGTTTACTGCTTTTATTTACGGCTTTAAAGCATGCTATGTGATTTATTTTATGTAATTAATTATGACTATAAATTCGGGGTTCATGCTTTGCATGATAGAATTTTAGCAATGTTATAATTATGGCTACATAAAATAATTTGTGCAATTGAACCTTATGAACTGAAAATTACTAAGCTCATAATTTAGTAAGACCTCCACAAAGCGATCCTTTATTGGAAGTGAATAATTTATTAGGTAAACGTCTACTTGTGTAGCTTACTTAATTCATTGTTCATAAGTTATAATAGATAGGATTTCTTAAAACAAACATTTATTTCATGTGAGAAGTGGGAGTTCATGCGTAAACGTCTACATGTGTAGCTTGCGTATTGGATTTTCATAAGTTCTCTAGGGATTGAATTAAATGAGACAACCTTATTATAGGGATCAGGTGTGTTCAAATAGATCCTTATATGGGAGGGTTGACTTTGGTGGTAAGCTAGCCTAGATATTGTCCAGAGTATAACTCATATGTGAAGTCCCTGCTCAGTAGGATAATATGGTCTTAAGTTAGTCTCCAATTATTAATTCCATTTGTCTAAGGAACCCGGGCATAGATTGGAATTAAAGGACTGGAATTGAAAGATGCAGTCTGGTTAAGTGTTTTGTTGTAAACGTCCACATGTGTGGCTTGCAATAGTAATACTTAGGCAAATTGGAGGAAACATTAATATTGCTTTATCATAAGGTTTCAATATTTAATTGTTTCAAAGTTTTGCGACTATGTTTTAATTGGTGTTTTTTAATTTATTGCTTTCAGATATGTCTATTCATCGTATCATTTATCTCTTGACATCAAATCCTTTAACCGGTCCGAATTTTCCTGAGTGGAAGTTTTGCTTCATGGAAATACTCCACATTGCAAATTATTCTCGTATACTCTATATGGATCCTTTATCTCCCAAGTATTGGAATTGCACTGGTTATGAGCGAGTGTTCTATGAAAGATGGAGGACTTCTGATGAGTTTGCCCGCATTCTCATTAAGAAAACTCTATCCAGAGAACTAAGGCTCAAATACGACCAGTACCAATCTTTTGTTGAGATATGGAGGGATCTAATAAGGGTATATGGGAAGGTGAGACGAACTGTCAGTTACAGTCTTGTGGAAGACCTGGTCTGCAAGAAGATGACTGATGGGAGTTCGTTGTCTCTGCATCTTGACAGCATGATGGAAATTATGAGAAGTTACAGAAAGAGAGGTGGACGAATCACTAGTCGGGCTAAAATCAATATCGTCCTGCACTCTCTCTCTGATTCTTATGGTGATTTCATCAAGTCCCTTGGTACCAAGTGCAAGTACACTCTTCCAGAGTTACTCTTGGCACTAGAACGATGGGAATCTAACCAGAAAGCTTCAGAATTTGCTCAACTCATGAAGGTCTTTGATAAGACTATGATTGAGGCAAAGGAATTACTTAAGCGGTTAGAAGAGGCTGATCAGGCAGAGGCTATCACGAGGTCATGCAAACGCAAGCGAAGTGAAGTAGATTATCTAGTGCCTAGCACGGGTAGACAAGGTATGTCATGTGCATTTATAACAGAAACATGTTTAGCATCAGTTTCTACCCATTCTTGGGTAGTGGATACTGGAGCTACTGACCATGTTTGTTATACTTTGCAGGGGTTCAGGCCGACAAGGCAGCTGAAACATGACGAGATTACCATCTCAATAGGCAGCAGAGAGCGAGTCTCAGCAGTAGCCATTGGAGATTTTACTTTATGCTTTGAAAACAATGTTCTGATTTTGAGAGATTTTTTATATGTGCCGGTTTTTCGGCGGAACTTAATTTCAGTTTCCAAGTTATTTTGTGATGGATATTCAGCTATTTTTGATAGTGGAGTTTCTATCATTGGTAATAACGGTGTTATCTATCATGGCAAACTGATTGACTCTCTCTATATCATTAATTGTATGCATAAATCTTCCGTGAATGTTGCAAACTCATCTAATAATAATAATCATTTAAAGAGAAAGTTTTCTTCCGATGAGGATCAAACATATCTCTGGCACCTGAGACTAGGTCACATCAATCTAAAGAGGATTAAAAGATTAGCATGCAATGGGCTCTTGGATTCCTTCCAAGTGGTACCGCATCAAATCTGTGAGTCCTGTATAGAAGGAAAGATGACGACCAGGCCTTTTAAGGCAAGTCAGTCTCGAGCAGAGGACGTGTTACAATTGATCCACTCTGACTTATGTGGACCAATGTCCGTGCAAGCTCGTGGAGGGTATGAGTATTTCGCCACATTTATTGACGATTACTCAAGATTCGGATATGTCTATTTGCTTCGCCATAAGTCTGAATGCTTTGAGAAATTCAAAGAGTTCCGGACTGAGGTAGAAAAGAAGCTAGGTAAGACTATCAAGACACTACGGTCTGATCGTGGTGGGGAATACCTCAGTAACGAGTTCTTGCAGTACTTGTCAGATAACGGGATTACATCCCAGTGGACTGCACCAGGAACCCCTCAACAAAATGGTGTAGCAGAAAGAAGAAATAGAACTCTCTTAGAAATGGTCAAGTCAATGATGAGTGATGCAAGCTTGCCAGTTTCGTTTTGGGGATATGCCTTAGAAACAACGGCCTATTTGCTTAACCTGGTACCTTCTAAATCAGTTCCTAAAACACCTCTGGAACTCTGGTATGGGCGAAAGCCAAGTTTGAACAGAGTGAGGGTTTGGGGTTGTCCAGCATATGTGCTGACAAAGGAACCTGATAAGTTAGAAAGTAGGTGCAAGCTGATGCTGTTTATAGGATATCCCAGGCAAACGAAAGGTGGTTACTTCTATTGTCCTGAGAATCAGAAAGTCGTTGTCAGTACCAACACAAGATTCTTGGAGGACGAATATGTAAGAAACCACAGATCCAAGAGTGAAATTATCCTCCACGAGCTTGAGGATAAAGAAGCAATTCCATCAGGAAAGCCCAGTGTAGTGGTAGATCCACCTGTAATAGGTGAGAATATACCAACACTGCCACTAATGCAAGGTGTGGGACCAACGCGTACTGTGCCAACTACTGACATAGCTCAGATGCCTCGTTGCAGTGGGAGGGTTAGTCACCAACCCGAAAGGTATATGTTCGTGGGAGAGTCTTCTGACTTGATCCCGGAAAACGGACTAGATAATACCGATCCCTGAACATATGACGAGGTGGTATCTGATAAAGATGCAGACAAATGGCTGATCGCCATGGATTCTGAAATAGAATCCATTACTGCTATGGATGTATACCAGAAAACTAATTTGCCGGATGGCCATCGAGCCATAGGGTGCAAATGGGTATACAAAAGAAAGAAAGGATCGAATGGGGAAATTACAGCTTTCAAAGCAAGGCTGGTGTCGAAAGGTTATAGTCAGAAAGAGGGTGTAGACTATGACGAGACTTTCTCACCGGTAGCCATGCTTAAGTCCATTCGAATACTCCTGGCCATAGCAGCACATAAGAACCTAGAAATCTGGCAGATAGATGTCAAAACCGCGTTTCTAAACGGGTACCTTGAAGAAGGTAGGGACATCTATATGCAACAGCCAGAAGGTTATGTGCAGAAGGGCGAAGAACATTTGGTCTGGAAGCTAAGGAAGTCGCTGTATGGACTTAAACAAGCTTCACGGTCATGGAATCTCCGTTTTGATGAAGTGATCAAATCTTATGGATTCTCACAATGTTCAAACGAGAGTTGCGTGTACCGTCTGTGTGTCAGCGGAAGCGTGGTATTCCTTGCACTTTATGTAGATGATATTCTCCTATTTGGCGACAATGTGGAAGTATTGTCGGGCATAAAGGGGTGGTTATCCGAGCAGTTTCATATGAAGGACCTTGGGGAGGCAGGATACATCCTAGGGGTAAAAGTATTGCGGGAGCGCAATAAGAGGATGCTGACCTTGTCTCAAGGATCATATGTGGATACTATGATTGCCCGTTTCGACATGCATAATGCCAAGAAAGGTCTGTTACCCTTCAGACATGGCATACATCTTTCCAAGGATCAGTGTCCGGTGACACAAAAGGAGAAAGATGAGATGGGCAATGTGCCGTATGCATCGGCCGTGGATAGCCTCATGTATGCAATATTATGTACGAGGCCAGATATCTGCTTTGCTGTAGGCATGGTAGCAAGATACCAGTCTAACCCTGGACAGGCGCATTGGGCCGCGGTAAAGCACATACTCAAATACCTGAAAAGAACAAGGGACTATTGTCTTGTTTATCAGTGTGATGAGTTGTGCCCTATGGGTTATACTGATTCGGATTTCCAGGCAGACCGAGATGAAAAGAAGTCCACCTCTGGCTATGTGTTTACATTGGGAGGTGGGGCCATATCATGGAGGAGTGCAAAGCAGAAGTGCATTGCGGACTCCACCATGGAAGCCGAATATGTGGCAGCTTCTGAAGCTTCGAAAGAAGCGGTATGGTTTTGAAACTTCCTTCTGGAGTTGGACGTGATTCCTCAGCTACCCAGAACAATCACGGTGTATTGTGATAACTCGGGAGCTGTGGCTAATTCTAAGGAACCACGAACTCACAGAGCAACAAAACACATTAAAAGGAAGTACCATATTATACGAGAAATCGTAGCAAGGGTGATGTGCTGATAGAAAAGATTGATACGAAAGATAATCTAGTGGATCCATTCACAAAAGCTCTGCCTCAGAAGGTTTACGAGATGCATGTACGTAGCCTTGGGCTGAGGGCAAAGCCAGCCACGTAGAATGCTTGATGTAATAGCTAGATTAGTTTAGACGCGTTATACTCTGGAAAGCAAATGTATAATGCTTTGAGTATAAGTGGGAGATTGATGGATTTATATACTGAAAGCATTATGATTGGTATATTATGTACAAGGTTTATTGGTTAATATACTGGGAATCATAATTGTTGTATGTTCATCTCCTGTCTGAATTAACAAACATGTGTCGCAAACACAATTATCCTCTTATCTCGTCGATAGGGAGATCATACGGTGTGTAGAATATCACAGAAGATCGTATGGATCGTTTGACCTAGCGAGATATAAATGGTCATCACAGCTGAGACAGTTCCAGGATAAACTGTCGGTATAGGCTGCAGCATATGCGAAAAAGCATCTTATCTTGGATGTCTTGGTATGCTGGTGTGGGGCACACATTGATGAGGACCTAAGTCGAGATTGATTCTTTTATCTGACATTAAAAGAATCTAGATCCTTATGACTCGATGGAATCTTAAACCTATATGAGGGTACAGAAGTATACATATATTGTATATCACTTTGAGTTGTAGAGAGGGTTCTAGTTGAACCTGTACTTCTGCAGTCTTGGGTGATATCAATCTGTGTATGACTGTCTGGTATCTGAACTAGGTAACCACATTTAGTATAGGATGGTGACATTCCCTGAACAGCTCAAAAGGTTCGTTATGCTAAAGTCCTGTAGGCTGATTAAGTTCAAGCATAAGTAAAAAGGTTTGAGTGGATTGATTCAGGAATTAAAGATGTTAATTAATTAAATAGCTTGTCAGAGCTTAAATTAATTAACGAATGTCTGTAACCTTAAATGTGGGGATAAACCGAGTCCAATGCAACCCGTTCCTCAAAACGTGGTAGCAAATAGGTAGGACAGTATTGATTCTCTGGTGGCATGAATCAATATTAATTAATTAATTATATTCTGGGTTGAATATGGGAATTAATTAATTGATAGGCCTTATTTGCTATTTGCATTCTGGTCCCTGGTCTGGCCCATGATAACTCAAGCCCAACAGAAGCCTAGAATTTCCTATAAATAGGCCTCAGTACCTCAGACCTCAATGCACCTACAACTCTTAAGATCACAAGTTGCACACAGCAAACCAGAGCATTGGGAGCTGTGGTGATCGACATAGTCTGAGATACGAGGAGGAAATTCTGCTTCTCAACCGGGCAAGGGATCTGATAGAGAATCCTTACCAGGTTCCCAAGATCGAGTTGGGAAACAGATCAGAAGATCAGATCAGGAGGATTTCTTCTTCTCTCTCTCCTCATTATTTTCGAAAATAATTTATTATTTTCTCTAGATTAATTTCCTCAATCTGTTAAGAAATTAAATCTTGGTGCGTGGGAAGGATCAACGGCATCTCCGCGCACGCGTTCTTCATCGTTCATCAATCCAGGTATTCCGCATAACCTTCTCATGCATAATAATATAGGAGCATGCTAGGATTGATCATAGGCATAGCAATTTATTTTTGATATTCCAATTAACGATCCTTGGCAAACGGACTTCGTGATTCAGTTCACGAATCCCTTCAAATAGAGGGGGCTACCCATATCAGAATCAACAAAGGCAAGGAGGATACCACTATCCAACGAGGAACCACCACGATTTCTCCTACTCTCATCCTGAGGCAGCCGAGCTACCACCACCAAGCTTCGAAGTACAAAACAGAGAAGTGGTGGAGAAGAAGGACAACCTGGATGATCTGTTGGCCAAATTCATCAAGGCCTCAGATCATCGAGTTGGAAAGCTAGAGCAGGAGATGGCTGGAGTGCACACTAAGGAGATGGCTGGAGTGCACACTAAGGTTGAATGGGGAAACACCTGCAGATGATCGAAATGCAGGCAGCAAAATTGCCATCACTATTGGAGCCCAGCACAAGCAAGGTTAGATTCAATTGTTCAAACCCTTAAAATTGGTTTAAATCCTATGATTTATTTTAAATCTATTCTCATCGAAGGATTGAGAGATGAAGATTGAGGTAGGTTTCAGTTATTAATCGAAGGACCGAGAGGTGAAGGTTAGTAATAGGAAGTTAGGATTTAATACTTATGATTATCTGTCTGACCAAGAAGATTTCAATTGTAGGATAAATCTAATCTTTATTGAAATTAATTAACTTTGTGTGTTTGAGACCGAGAGGAGATAACCACTAGTTAATAATTTAGGATTTAATTGCCCGACCAAGGAATTAATTCCACCTTATCAGATTTTCCACCAAAAATATCTTTTCTGGGTTTGAATGTTTGTTTCTTGCACGTTGATTAGATTGGTAGATTTTCCTAGAATCTGTGCTTTTTAATATTTGAATTTCCTCTCTTTAATTATTTGTTTTGAAAAACACAAAACCCTTAAAATTGATTTGCCCAAACAAAGGTTTTGAAAACTACATTCAGTACATGATTTTCCCTCGTTGCACTATCCCTGTGGGTTCGACAACCTCTGGGTTTTATAAATGTATTTGCTCTATGCTAAGATTTGTATGCAGATTCAGCATCAATCAAATTTTGTTTAAAGACTTCTGGATTGGGTATTATTTTTCTTAATTTTAATATTTTGCAAATTGGTGTTCTTTTTCTTTGTTTTTGGAGCCTGCTCTGTTTTCTTTAGTGTGCGTGTGTTTTTGTTGATTTCTGTATGTTTCGACCGAGATAGTGTTTGCCACAATCGAGATAGAATCCTCATCTCGTCCATGATACACACCACCACGGTCGAGACTGAGCAGTCCATCTCGATCGAGATACCCTCCATCCCGGCCGAGATACCCTGATTTTGGCTGCAGCTTCTACGCAGGTGTATGAACACACGGAACAAAGGAAAAATACTCGAGCCATTCATACCAGAAATTGAAGCAGCCTGTAGGAAGAACAAAAGGAAAGGAAAAGGATTAAATTTTGAGATGGAAGCAAACCCAGAAGCCCCGTTTCAGAATATGACTCCCGAGGAGCAGAGGCGGTTTGTCAATGAAGTGCAGCAATTGAGAGCACAACTCCAAGCGGCTCAAGCAACTCAGGCAGAACAAGCTGCCAGATTGGCAGAATTGGATGGTAGGCAGATCGTGGTGCCACAGAGGTTCATCTTGGACCGATTTCTTCCCCAGCAAGAGGAACCCGGATTTAGAGTAAGGATTGATGCTAACAACTTTAAGCTGCGCACAAGACTGATACAGATGGTGCAGCAGAACCAGTTTGGGGGGTGAGCCGTAGAGGATCCGTATGCCCACCTCAACCAATTCATCGAGGTATGCGATACTGTGAAGCAAAATGGAGTTTCCCAAGATGCGATCCGAATAAGGTTGTTCTCGTTCTCTCTACGAGATGAGGCACACTCGTGGTGGGCCAGTTTGGACAAGAATCAGATTGGGACATAGGCGGAACTTCGAGCTGAATTCCTCACCAACTTCTTCCCACCGAGCCTGCTGCTGAAAAGGAAAGCTGCTATCACCACTTTCAAGCAACTGTATGATGAATCACTCTATGAGGCCAGGAAGAGATACAAAGAGCTTCTACGACTCTGTCCCGAACATGGAATTGATCTCGAGATGCAGGTATGCCACTTCTATGAAGGTATGAATCCTCACATGAAGGAGATGGTGGATGCATCTACTAGCGGAATACTGATGAAGAAGAGTGAAGCATAGAGCATGAGGTTATTGGCGGACATGGCCCTGAACAACCACCAGTGGCCAACTGAAAGACAGATGCCGATCAAAGCAGTGGAGACAAAGCCGGAGTTTGATGTGGTTGCTGAGGTGAAGAAACTCCGTGAAGAGATCGAGAAGTTGGGAACAACAAAAGTTGCAGCTGCTACTACTGAGCCGAGTATGGCAATTGTTCTGGTGGAGGCCAACTACATCAACCGGGGTGCAAGCAGTTCATCTGGAACTGCAGGAATGGAGGTGAACTACATTGGCGGTGGTTATCAGAATAACTACTGAGGCAATCAAGGGTATCATTACAACCATGGGAGAACATCCTAACCCTTCTGCTGCAGAACATCCTCCACCTAGTTTTGATATAGGTTCCGGAGGAGAAATCATGGAAAAGAAGAAGTCCACGCTTGAGGAGACGCTCAGGAAATTTATCAAGAGCTCGGACAACCGATTTGGCAAGGTGGAAACTGAGGTGAAGGGCATGGCCAACCATATGCAGTTGATGACAAAGCATCTTCATATGTTGGACACCCAGTTGAGCCAGATAGCCACTACTCTTGGCAATCAGCACAAGCCGGGGCAACTTCCGAGTACAACAGAGACAAATCCAGTGAAGGAGAAATCAGTTAATGTCATCTCGCTGCGATCCGGAAGGAAGTATAAAGGTCCAAGCAACCCTGAAGGAGATTTTGGAGGAACAGAGGAGGAAAATTCCGAGCAGGACCTCTCTGTTTCAGCCGAGATGGAGCCTATCACGGTCGGCGCAAAGAGTCGTAGCCCGGCCAAGATAGAGAGCAACCTGGCCGAGATAGCCCAGTCTCAGTCGAAACAGAGCCCCATCTTGGGTGAGAAAGAGAAGGAGAAGGAAGGAAGAAAAGCTGATTCGGTGCCTCCCATGCCTTTCCCTCAGAGATTTGCAAAGAAGAAGGAGGACTCCAAATTCACAAGGTTTGTAGAAAATCTAAAAAAAAAAGTTAATATTAACATTCCTCTTGTGGAAGCTCTCAGGGAAATTCCAGGATATATGAAGTACCTCCGAAGACTGATGAGCGAAAAGAAGCAATTCATGGAGAATGAGACGGTGAGGATTCATGAGGAGTGCAGTCTACTATTGCAGAAGCAGATTCCCATCAAGAGATCAGATCCATGCTGTTTCTCGATACCTATCGAGATTGGAGGAAAGGAATTTCATAACGTACTTTGTGACACTGGGGCAAGCATCAACCTGATGCCCTGGTCCCTTTACAAGAAGTTAGAGATTGGGGAGATGAGAGCCACCACGATTACCCTTCAGATGGCGGACTGATCTGTGTCCAAGCCCATAGGTAATGTAGAGGATGTACTTATTAGAGTTGGTCACTTGATTTTTCCTGCAGACTTTGTCGTACATGAGATGAAGGAAGATGCCAACACTCCCATGATCTTGGGAAGAGAGTTCCTCGACACAGCTGGAGTCCTAATTGACTGCAAGAAGGGGAAGATCACTTTGAGAGGAAAAGAGGAGTCTATTACTTTCTGCATTGACAAGAATAAGAGGAAGGGTGAATGCAATCAGGTGACGGCTACTGAAGAAGAAGAAGATGATGATGATGAGACACCAGAGGAAGAAGAAGAAGCTATCCGGTGGGAGCGAGGAAATGAAGCAGTGAAATCGGCAATTAAGCTGCCTGATTCTGAGTATACCACCATCATTCAGAACCGCTGGGTCTTCATGATAGATTCAAGGGGTCGACGAGTCTGGACTCGACCGCCTTGGTGAGCTGATACTGAATCGAGCCACGACGGTAAATAAGGCACTGGATGGGAGTTAACTCATTATTTTGTCACATTCCTTTTAAATTTATGTTCTTATTTTCGTGTATTATTGCTTTCACTTTTTGTTTTGGTTTTGAAAAAAAAATGAAGTCTGTTTCGACCGAGACAGAGTCTGTCACGATCGAGACAGAAGATCGGGACGCGGAACACTTCGACCGAGAAGGAGGTTAACAAGAAGGCTCCATCTCGACCGAGATAAAGCTTGCCACGGTCAAGATGGAGTGCTAACAGTCAAAAGATCTACGCCGACGAAGCTAGAAGATGAAGGATAAGAAGTTGGTGTCTGAGACCAACAATTAGATGATGATTGATGTTTTCTATGGAAGAAAAATTGTCCTAAGTGTGAGTTTTTGAGCCTGAATTTTATTTGTGAGCGTGTCTGTATTTTTTAGTTTCTCTAGAACTTGCTCTGTTTCTTTTTCAAGACTACTAGTGTGCACAGGTTTAGGAAGTGATTTTAGGCCATCTTTGTTTAGCCTAATTTTCCATACACTGTCCTAATTGAATGTTATCCCTAGTCAGCCCTTTTGAGCCTATGATATTTTCTTTCTTTGTCTATGAGTTGGAAATAAATAGGGAAATAAACTCTTGTCTATAAGAGTGGGTTGGGATTTGTTTGAGAAAGGATAAGATATTATTAGAAGGGTAAAAGCAAAAGAAAAGGTTGGGCTCTAGAAAAAGAATAAAGAGAAAATAAATAACTGTTGTGTTTAATCCTTATAAGCTCAAATGAATATTCAAAATTGTTTAAAAGCATAAAAGGATATGTGAAAAAAAAAAAACAATTATATGTGAATAAAAGAGCCATGGGTTGTGTTGAAAACCTAAGGAGTTGGGTAGATATTGATAGATAGTGGATTAAGATTTATAAGGTGGACGCACTGAATTTAATTTTGAGTCACTTGGCCATATATTTCCCTACCTTTCACTAAAAAGCTTACATTACAACCTTGAATAAAGTCCTTTCTGATCTTAGGCTTGGGTGCACATATTTGCAGTGGAGATTTACAATATTTGCAAGCAAGGTAGAGCTTAATTTGCATGACTTTTGTGTGATCTCATATATATCCCAAACACTTGAGTGAATGAGTGAAACATTTTTCCAGTGAGTCTTCCATAGTTTACAGATTTTCTGATTCTTTCAAAAGTGTTGATGTCTTGTGGATTTACGAGTTTGAATATGATGAATCTTGTGAGGCATTGCACTACTCTTCTGCTTGAACTTTTGATTCTTTCTTTTATTGATTGAGGACAATCAAGTGTTTAAGTTTGGGGGATTGATAAGCTCATTTTTCTACTCACTTATCGCATTGTTTTCTCTTTTCTTTTATCCATTTTAATTAGTTTTATCTAATAAATTGAGCATGAGTGTATTGTGGAAGGTGTTGTATTTGTGGTGCTTGGTTTTGTAGGAAAAAGTGAGGAAAAGTGAAGAATTGGTCAAGAAGATGAAGGAATTCGCCAAAAGAGAGTATTCTGTTTCGACCAAGTTGGAAGGAGTATCGACCGAGGTGCAGAGAAATTCATCCCGACCGTGGCAGAAGATATCCCGAGCGAGATGGAAGGTCGAAGTGAATGCAAATCGGGCCAATACAGGATCGAAGTGAGAGGCCGATCTCGACCGTGGCAGACTTTATCTCGGCTGAGATGCGTGGTTTTGAAGCCCTAATCTGCACGTGTCCAAGATTTAAAAGAAGGAAGATACCATTTCAAGATTTGGGCAAGTTTTGGAGAGAAGATACCAATCATAGCCAAATTCTACCACCCAAGAACTAAACCCTACCACTATATAAACTCATGAATAGCTCAGAATTAAGAGGATCCTTTACACATTATTCTATCTTTATTTGTCTGTTTTCACTTTAAGTTTTCAGAATTCCTCTTTAATTTTGTTGTTTGAACCTTTACTTTTTAATGCAATCTTTATTTTTCATTGTTATGTCTTTTTTAATATGTTAGGTTAGAACCCTAAACAGGTTCTAGGGTTTCTCCATTTGTGATGCATTTTTAGATTCAATTGTTCAAACCCTTAAATTTGGTTTAAATCCTATGTTTTATTTTATATCTATTCTCATCGAAGGATCGAGAGATGAAGATTGAGGTAGGTATCAGTTATTAATCAAAGTACCGAGAGGTGAAGGTTAGTAATAGGAAGTTAGGATTTAATACTTATGATTATCTAACCGACCAAGAAGATTTCAATTGTAGGATTAATTTAATCTTTATTGAAATTAATTAACTTTGTGTGTTTGAGACCGAGAGGAGATAACCACTAGTTAATAATTTAGGATTTAATTGCCCGACCAAGGAATTAATTCCACCATAACATATTTTCCACCAAAAATATCTTTTCTAGGTTTGAATGTTTGAATTTCCTTTCTTTAATTATTTGTTTTGAAAAACCTAAAACCCTTAAAATTGATTTGCCCAAACAAAGGTTTTGAAAACTACATTCAGTACATGATTTTCCCTCATTGCACTATCCCTGTGGGTTCGACAACCTCTGTGTTTTTTAAATATATTTTCTCTATGCTATGATTTGCATGCAGATTTAGCATCGATCACACGCACGTCAACCAAACCCACCAACATCGATCAACGCGCGTAGAAGTTGACGTCGATCGACATGCCCATGCATCAGTCGAAGTCGAAGCCCATTCTGGGCAAAACTTTGGCGAAGTCAGCAGATCCCACCCCGCCTATGACATTCCCTCAGCGGTTCGCAAAGCAGAAGGAGGACTCTAAGTTCTCCGGGTTTGTGGAAAACCTGAGAAAGATCAGCATCAACATTCTGCTGATCAAAGCACTGAAGGAAATCCCGGGTTACATGAAGTACCTCCGAAAGTTGATGAGCGGAAAGAAATAGTTCGTGGAGAACGAGACTGTGAAGATCCACGAACAGTGCAGCCTGCTACTGCAAAAGTCGGTGCCCATCAAGAGAAGCGATCCTGGATGCTTCTCTATACCGGTAGAGATCGGGGGATGCACGTTCCAGCGAGTACTGTGTGATACTGGGGCCAGTATCAACCTGATGTCATACTCCATCTACAAGCACCTCAATATCGGGGAGATGAGGCCCACGATGATCACTCTGCAGATGGCGGAACGCTCTGTGTTGTGCCCGAAAGGTATACTAGAGGATGTGCTCATTCGTGTGGGCCATCTCATCTTCCCTGCAGACTTCGTGAAGGAAGACAAGAACATGCCCATGATCTTGGGGCATGAGTTTCTCGACACCAGAACCACTCTCATTGACTATCGAGGCGGCGAGATCACACTCCAGGCAAACAACGAGAAGATTACCTTTGTGATCGACAAGAGCAAGAAGAAGGCAGAGTGCAATCGGATCTCCACCATTGAAGATGATGATGAGTCTGAGGAGGAGAAAGCTGCTGCTATTGAGTGGGAGCATGGAAACGAAGGGGTAAAATTGTCAACTAAGCCGCTTCCTTCCGAGCTCACCACCATTGTCAAAGATCGGAGAGAATACATGGTGGATGCCAAAGGTCGGTGTTGGTCCCGGATTATCAGGGTATAACTTGGCAGCGGAAAATGTGTTAGTTCGTTTCTTGCGCTCTGCTGGTTACTCAGCTGACTGGGACCTTGTCAGCTGGTAAGTCAACTGGCACTCTGAGTACTGAGCTGACTGGCAACTGGCTCGTCAGCTGGTAGCTCAAGACTTAGAATGTTTTTAGCCTTGTTTGCACAGTTATATCAGTTTTCAGATATACACCAGCACTTGGGTGCTGGGTTTTAAATCAGTATGAAATGCAGAAAGCTGATAAAAGACAAAGGATTTATAGTGGTTCGATCAACTGATCTACGTCCACTCTCCAGTCGTAGCACTGGAAATTTCACTAAGAGTAATCGGGTACAAGCGTCCTACGATCTATCTCTAGCTGGTGAATGCCTCGTCCACCAGTTCACTAGATCAACCGCTCCCGGCCTTGTCCTTCTTCAACTCTGATCAGCTGTTGGAGTGCGAGCACGTCACTTCAACCTCCTTAGCTGACTGCGTGGGTGTTTAGTTCTCCCAAGAACGTGTCTTCTCAATACGGCAAAAAGCCCGTAATAACTCAGGTGCTGGCTGGCACAAGAGCTGCTGTGAACTTCCTCGGAAGAGAAAGAACACCAAAGAGATCAATAACTTACAAGCTGGAAGCTTGAAGTCTCGTGTTTGAATAAATCAACACACGGATAGCCTTTAGAAAAGCCTCGAAAGATTTGCTTGCTTGCTTGAGCGTAATAAATTCTGAGTCTTTCGGTAGGTCAAGAGTATTGAATGTTGGGAAGCAAGCGTCTTAAATGTTGGTAGCTCCGACCTATTTATAGACGCAGGATCCCATTCAAATTTCTAGCCGTTTGGACTCATCCGGAAAAGGTCTCTGTCGTCGCATGTCCTTCTGACGGCGGCAGGTAGGAATTTCCGGAAAGCGCCATGCTTTTGTCCACTTTATCTGACATTGATCTCTTTATGTCAGAACGGCACTATTCGTCAGTACGAGGAATCGGAACTGGTGTCTTGAACTGATAGACTTTAAGGTATCCTCCCTTAAAGTCATACTTTGTCAGTTTATTCCTCAGACGAATCTTCTTTTTGTCTCTAAGACTCTGGGAGAGTGAATCTTGAATTCTGCTGGTAACATCCGACTGGTAGAACATTCTGGTGATCTTGTGCTGGCAGTCTCTGCTGGTGACTTTGCACTGGCACAATCTAAGTCTACCAATTTGTCTGATGTTAACTCTTGGAATCTCCCATGACTGGTGGCTTCACCGCTGGTGAACAGTGTCAGTGAGAACACTTATTCTGCTGGTAAGTTTTGTCAGCTCCCTGCTGGTGAAAACATTCCCAACTGGTGAACAGTGACCAGTCATTAGCTCTTCTCATGCTGATGAACAGTGTCAGCACGAGTCTTGTCAGTCGCTTGCTGGTGAGACTTCTCTGAACTGGTAAGTACATCTCATGCTGGTGAACAGTAGCCAGCATGAGTCTTGATCAGCTGCGACTTACAACTCAAAAGACCTAAACAGGACTTTACATTTGAGATCTAGAGCTATCTAGAGACAACTGACGCTGGTAGGACTTAGGATTTGATCCACCAAAACACCAAACTAGAATCTAAACAAGTAGCTTCTGGGGAGAGGAAACTTAGCCAAATTTCCCAACAATTTCCCCCTTTTTGGTGCGATCAAAGCCTAACCAGCGAGCACTCAGCTGATGAGGAAAGTTACAAATTATTTCAGGGTTCTACATAATAAACCTATCAGATCTAAACCCATGAAACCACTTCCTCACATCAGCTCTAACTAAAATCTTCCCCCTCAAACAAAAAGGGATATTGCTCGTTTAAAATATGAGAATTGAGATCAGAGCAAAAAGATTTAAAGTGTGTGATACGAGTGCTGGTGCTGATTACACTGGAAGTGTAAGTTCAGCTGGTAAGTAAATACTCAGACAATTTGTTGGACAATAAGGAATTGTCATCAACTTGTCAGTAATCAATCCATTAATATGTTTGCAGTTACAAGTACAGGATAGAAAACTGACTAGTCTAGAGATACAGATACTTACAACAAAATGAAGAAGCTAGACTATGGCTGAGAAGATGATCCTGGTGATTGAGTTCTGCTGGTTAAGGACCTCAGGATCTCAGTGAGCACTGCCATATCTTGTCTGCTCTTCTCTCTTTCCTCAGCAGCTATCCTCCTCTCCTCTTCAGCAAGACGGGCTCTCTCAGCCTCAGCACGTGCTCGCGCACTTTCCCCCTCTTGGATCCGCGCCAAAAAGGAGGACACTCCAGCGGTGAATGACTCCATTTGTTGAGTCATCTCGGTTCGGAAGCTGGTGAAGCGCTGGTCCATCCTGGCATCAATGATAGCAAGAAGCTGCGCAGGGGGATGGATCTCGGAGATTGGCTGTGCTGACACTTCAAGGGAAGAGGAAGGGACATCAGTTGCGGAAGGAGCCGCTGCTGGTTCAGATGCAGCTGATATCTCCATCGGGGCTGGCTCCTCCGCTGGTGCTGCTGCTGGCTCCAAGACTGGTGCATCAGCTGCTGCTGACTCCTCGGCTGATACAGCAGCTGCTGGCTCTGCTACTGGCACCCCAGCTGGAGCTGGCTGGACTTCGTCAAAAACGGGTGGGGCTGTGAAATCCACCACTTGCCAGTCCATATGATCAGGGACGAGATCGCCCGAGACAATAGGAACAGGAGGGACGGCAAGGGTCAGCCACAAACCACTAGAAGGATCCTCCTCCACAATATGGTCTACCAGCAAGGCGCAGGCAGCCATGTCGAACAGGATAGCATGGTAGGGAGGGATCCTTGGGAGGGTAACCAGCACTTTGAGGCGTCGGAGCGCGTACGTCAGCTGGTACCCCCGACTGGTGACTCGGAACTGGAGGAAAGGTAACTTGACCTTTTTCTGTGGCGGGAGGCCGGAGATTCCAGTCAGCTGCCTATATTCTGCAATTTTCAGCAAGCGGCGCTGGATCCTCCTTGTAGACAGCTGCTGGGGGCATTCAGGATCGGTGCCCATGAAAGCATTAGCCCACTCCTCCTCCGCTCTCCAGTAGCCAAGACCCAGCCTGGCATAGAGAACCGCCCGCTTCTCAACAGTCAGCAGGCGCTGGCATATATCAAAAGTCCGCCATCTCCGGAACTCCAGACATAGTTCCGGATCCACCCTCCAGAGTCTACGGTAGCTGGATATCATCTCGTCATTGACGGCATTTTCCACCTCCACCGTGATGTTCTCAGCATACTCATAGAGAGTGGAGTTGTAATATTCCATTGGCTGCAGGGGCAGGCACCAGTCAGTGATTCTGGAGGCATAGATCGACTGGTGTGGGAGTCCGCTGAAAGGTATGATGTTGAATGCAGATGGCTCTGGCACTCTTGAATTATGAAATGCCATCTCCCCGCGCTGCTCCCACCGGTGCACCCCTGTCACTCGTGCCTGGAAAGTATCCTCATCAACCAGTTGATGCTCTTGGATGCAGAGCATATAAGGGCGCCTTTCAGTTCGAGCACGCCTAACTGGTGATGTAAAGGATGCTGCTGGTCGCCCGGAAGTTGAAGTCGAAGCATCTGTAGATCGGGGGCGACTGGCAGGATGATGAGCCTTATCATCAATGTCTGGGAACAGATCCCTTGGCTCCATCCTCTGCACCATTGAGTGATGAACCACCTCCGTAGCTGGCTCCTGCTCTGGCTCCTCAGCCCTTGGTTCCTCTTCATCCTCGGATTCAGAACTGACATCCGAGAAGCTCGCCAGTTGTACCGGGGTGGTCGCCCGCTCTTCTACTCCTCCACTGGCACCCCCTTGCGCGGCCAGTGGGTCTTCTGCAGCTCCTCCACTGGCTTCCCCTTGCGCAGCCAGTGGGACGTCCTCACCTCCACCAGTACCTTCCTCTTTCTCCTGGTACTGGTCCACGATAGACATTATGTCTTCGTCAGCACCGATCACCAGCAGTTGTTCAAATGTTTCCTCAGGTAGGAGCTCGCCTGGTGGGGCTGGTGCTGGTCGGCCGGCACTTGAGATTTGGAGCGCTTTTCCTTTGCCCTTGGCAGCCAGTTTCATCTGTTCTGCCAGCTCTGCCTGGCGCCTGGCCTCTGTTTCTGCCTTTATCTTGGCAAACCTCTCATCCCTGGCCGCCAGTTCCGCCTCTCTCCTCTGCTGGTCAGCCAAGGCCTTCAGCCTGGCCTGAGCCTGCTTCTTCCTGACTACGGAGGCTTGCTGCTCCTTCTTCGCCTGCTCCACCAGCTTCTGAGCTCTGGTCTGGATGCGCTTCCTCTTGCGAGTCATCCTTTCGAGGGTCTCCTCCTCAGTCAGTCCCAAGACGGACTTCTTGACTGGGATGGAGATCTTCCCAGACTCAGGGTCATAAGCAACAGATGATGGTGGCTGCTGGTGCTGGGAGGTCTTAGGCTTCTTGCGGGATGGCTTCTTGGTGACTGGTACCAGTTGTACATCCCGTGGGTGGATACCAGTCGCCGCAGCCACCGCGCCTTCCATAGTCTCGAAAAGAGACTCCATCTCCAGCTTCCTCTTCAGCTGAGCTCTTGCCTCATCAGTCAGTGGGAGAGCCACTGCTGGGACTTGCTCTCCCAGGTCTTCTGAGTCCTCCTCAGAAACGACCTCAGCAGGGTCCACTGCTGACTTCCCTTTCAGCCTTCGTGGCTTCTTGTAATCTGGGTGGGGCAACTTCGCCTTCGTGGCTGGTATGAAGTCGGAACCAACCAGTTGTTCCCCCTGATCCACGCCATCACCTAACTCCATCTCCAGTATGTGGCTGATCCTCAGCCCGAAAGATACGGCGTGGGCAAATCTCCCTTCCGTTGGCACGATGACATTCCGCGCCACATTCTCCAGCAACCGGCCGAAGAAAAATTCAGCCCAGTTGCCCTGAAACCCATCCACCAGGGCACACATCACGGAAAACTTCCGCAGGCTCAACTCGGCGTACGAGCCGACTTCACGTTGTAGCATGCGAACTACAATGTCGCACACCATCTGCCAGTACTCCTCCATCTCGGACTTCTTCATGCCAGTCCGGAAGGCGGTGACTTCTGGCCTTTTCCACTGCACCCACCTCCTCCGAAATTCCGCCGTATCATCCTGAAGATACGTGGCCACATCTTCTCCTTCATTCCTCAGTCCGAAAAGATCGGCGAGGTATTCCGCAGTGACGGTGATCAGGTGACCAAAAATGGAAGTTGTGAAAGACTTTCTGTCGTCAGCTATCACGGCCCGAGCGTAGAACTCGGCTACCATGTGTGGATGAAATGTTTGGGGTGTCGCCGTCAGGTACTGTCGGAGCTCTTCATGGTCAATCATCTCCATCAGCTCCTCCCCGTAGTTTTTCAGGGCCAATTTTGTATTCAATATTTTCTCTTTCTGGACCTGAGCAGCCCTGACCTGCGCGTTTGAGAGCTGTCCCCTGGTCGCCGGTCTGTTCAACTGAACCAGTCGGGCGAACGGATATGTGTAATCCACATCTTCAATCTTCACTATGCCAGTATATGTTGGCATATGGGCTTCAGCGAGGGGTAGAGCTGGTGAACCAGGCTGGGATGATGTAGGTGTAGATGGAGGGTTATCAGCTGGAGGTTGAGAAGATGAAGCCATGACTTCAGAAATATGTTCAAGTTTCAGAAAATCTCAAGGGAAGATGAGAGAATTTTGAAAGTAGGGTTCTGAAAGTAGGGAAACATAAAGGTTAACCCGAAGAAAGTGATCGGGTATTTATACTTGGGGCCATGCAGGATCAGACGTCCAGAATCAGCGCTTAGCAAGCGAGGATCGACGGTCATCAGCAGGCTCGGTTCCCTGTGCGACGTGCGCGGTCGTGCTGACGTGGGCTACGCCGTGGGGCTGACGTGGCACGCAGCGATTGGTGGCACCCAAACGTCGGACTGCGCAGACACTGTGCACATTAAATGTGGCATTAAATGCCGCATTAAATTCTGAGGGCTGTACACGCAAGTCGGATTTGAACAATCCCGCCTTTTCTGATACAGCTGGGACTCAACTGGTCATCAGTAGTATAACTGGTCAACAGTTATATGCCAGTTGAATACTTCCCCCTGTCAGCGTGGCCTCCTTACCAGTTGACAACTGGTACTTACGACTGGCACCCGAGTCAGTCGTAGGAAATCGCCAGTTGTCTGCTGACAACTCGAAGGATAAGAAAATTGAGAGCTTGGACTCAATTTTATTCCGCGTCATCTTCTCTTTCAAGAAATCCACTTCTTATCATCGCTTGAAATTGGGAACTGGGACCTAATTTCGCTTGAACTGATGGTTTGTGCTGGCAAATTGAAATGAGAGCTGGGACTCATTTCCTTGGACAATTAAGGGATAAGTTCCGCCAGTAGTAACCATCAGTGATACCACTTGAATGAAAACGACTAAGATCTTGGACTTAGTCGTAATCAGCATCCTCCTGAAGACCAAGAACAGAATGAGAGCTGGGACTCATTCTTCCTCAACACTTGGGCTCGCATCAATCTCTAGAAGACCGAGTTTGATGCACAACTCCTTGAATCTTGCTTCTGGTAGAGGCTTGGTGAAGATGTCAGCCAATTGATCTTCGGTTCTGATGTAGTCCACGCTGACATCCTTCTTCTCGACATGATCACGTATGAAGTGATGTCGAATATCTATGTGCTTGGTTCTAGAATGGTGAACCGGATTCTTCGTGATGCACATAGCGCTGTTGTTGTCGCAATAGATTGGAACACAGCCAGTGTCCACTTCATAGTCCTCCAGTTGTTGCTTGATCCAAAGAATTTGAGCACAGCAACTGGCAGCGGCAACATATTCAGCTTCAGTGGTAGATGTAGCAACTGAGTGCTGCTTCTTGCTAAACCAACTGATTAGCTTGTGTCCTAGAAACTGACACGTACCACTGGTACTCTTTCGATCTATACGGCATCCAGCAAAATCTGAATCTCAATATCCAATAAGTGTAAGTTCATCATTTCTGGGATACCATATTCCAAGAGATTCAGTCCCCTTCAGATATTTCACTATCCTCTTTGCAGCTTCCATGTGTGACTTTTTCGGATTGGCTTGAAATATGGCACACACTCCGACTGAGTACGAGATGTCGGGTCTGCTGGCTGTGAGATAGAGAAGTGATCCAATGATTCCTCGGTAGATGGTAGGATCAACTGATTCACCTTGCTCATCAAGAAATATTTGACAACTGGTGCTCATAGGTATTCTGAGGGACTTAGTTTTCTCTGGGCAATACTTCTGAATTAACTCCTTCGTATACTTTCGCTGGCTGATAAAAATTCCATCAGCTGACTGCTGGACCTGGAGTCCGAGAAAGTATGTTAACTTGCCCATCATACTCATCTGAAATGATGTCTGCATCAGTTGAGAGAACTTCTCGCAGAGAGTTATATTCCTTGATCCGAATATGATGTCATCAACATAGATCTGCACCATCAGCATGTCACCTCCATCCTTGAGAAGGAAGAGAGTTCTATCAATCTTCCCTTTCCGAAATCCATTGCTGATAAGGAACTGTGACAGCGTTTCGTACCAAGCCCTGGGCGCCTGTTTCAATCCATACAGGGCCTTTCTCAGCTTGTACACCTTGGTGCCAACTTCAAAGCCTGGAGGTTGGTCAACATAAACCTCCTCTTTTAGCTCGCCATTCAAGAAGGCGCTCTTCACATCCATCTGGAATACTGTGAAGCCGTGATACGCTGCATACGCAAGGAACAGCCGTATCGCCTCCATTCTGGCAACTGGTGCGAAGGTCTCATCGAAATCGATCCCTTAACACTGCCTGTAACCTTTGGCGACTAAACGAGCTTTATTTCTGACCACGGTGCCATTCTCATCTCGCTTGTTCTTGAAAACCCACTTGGTGTCAATCACTGACTGATGTGATGGTCTCTCCACCAAGTCCCAAACATCATTGCGAGTGAATTCTGCAAGCTCCTCTTGCATGGCATTAATCCAATCAGCGGATTCTAGCGCAACTCCTATGGAAGTAGGTTCCATTTGAGAAATAAAACAACTTAGGAGCGCACTGCCGAGTCGAGTCTGGACAGAACCTTCCGGATCACCGAGAATAGCATCAGTTGGGTGATCCCTCAGCCATCTGGGAGGACCAGCGACTGCTGGTGCCGGCTGTGAAATAGGTTCTTCTGTCCTGATAACTGGTGCTTCCACAATTTCACCAGTCGGAGCTGGAACTGCAACTGGCAGTTGACCTTCACCAGTCGGAACTGGAATTTCAACTGGTGGTTGACCTTCGCCAGTCGGAACATCTTCCTCAGCTCCACTGTCTGACAGATTTCCCGAACCTTCACCAACGTTGTCAGTATCAGCTGGTATCTCCATTCCAGCTGGTTCATCGTTGTCTTCTGGCTCAAAGATTCCAGTCGGAATTCCCCCTCGATTTTTGCTAGATCCACTCAGGGAGATTGAGTGTAAGGTCTCAGCAAGGTCATTTGCATCACCGACCCTCTCAGGTTGCTGATGGGCACCTGAGGGAACTGGTTGTGTAGATGATCCAGTCATAGGTCTAGTCGAACCAGTTGGTTGAGCATCGGAAGAATTCCTGCCCAACTGGTCGCTGACATCCTCGACCTCAGGAACATCTTCAGCCAGTTGGCGTAAGGTCCTGCGCACTAAAGTAGCTTCATCAAAAACAACATTTCATGTTATTTCCACAAGCTGGGTAGTCTTGTTAAATACTCTATAGCCCTTGCGAGAGGGATGTCCATATCCGACAAACACACCCTCATCAGCCTTAGGCGAGAAAGCATTTAACTTCGACTTCCCATTATTATGGATATAACATGGTGAACCGAATGCACGAAGATGAGCTATAGAAGGCTTACGACCATAATACACTTCGTAGGGAGTTTTCTGGAGTCTGTCATTGATCCCGCTTCTATTCTGAGTATAGCAGGCAGTCACCAACGCTTCTCCCCAGAAACTCTGTCCCAAGCCGGACTCAGCCAGCATGGACCGGACCGCTTCTTTCAGCGTCCTGTTCCTACGTTCTGCCAGTCCATTCTGCTGTGGTTGCCTTGGTGTAGATCTCTCATGTTTGATCCCGGCCTCCGCGCAAAAATCCATCAGCCGACTGTTGCAGAATTCAGTCCCATTGTCTGATCGAATTCGCTTTACCACAGCTTCTCTCTGTTTCTGAGCTTGGATGATCAATTCTGGAAGAATGATCTTCACCTCATCCTTGGTTCTGAGAAGCTTTACCCAGGTATAGCGCGAGTAGTCATCGACTACCACCAGCGAGTATCGTCTTCCTCCAATGGTTTGCGGTGTTACTGGTCCAAACAGGTCCATGTGTAACAACTCGAGTACCTGACTGGTACTGGGGCAGACTGGCGACTGGTTCTTGAAGGACTTCCTAGTTTGTTTGCCTTGCTGGCAAGCTTTGCAAATTCCTTCCTTCTTGAACCCGCCCTTGGGAAGACCATCTACAAGATCATGCTTGGTTAGATAATTAATAGTTTTGAAATTTAGATGACTTAACCTTTTGTGCCACAGCCAGTTAGTTTCCATGGAACTGGTGGCTACAAAGCATGTATCAGTCTTCCCGCTTTGCCAGTCAACAACATAGAGACCTCCTTTCCTAACACCTTTCAGCTTGGTCTCGCCAGACTCTTCATTCTTGATCTGGCACCCTGATTTGTCAAACACAATGGTATAACCATTGTCGCACAGCTGACTGATGCTCAGGAGGTTGTGCTTCAGATTGGTGACAAGGGATACATTCACAATTCTGACATCATCCTTCTCGATGCAGCCCTTGCTAATAACTCTGCCCTTGGAGTTATCACCAAAAATAACTGGAGGTCCTCTGACCTTGGTGAGCTCAGAAAATAGGAACTCCTTACCAGTCATATGAGCCGAGCAACCACTATCTATGATCCACTCGCTCGATCTCTGAAGCTGTGTTGCATGATCCTGTTCCTGCAAGAAAATGAAATTATTTAGGTCCCCGATCATCAGCGGGTCCTGCAGGGTTAGATCTCTGGATCATTCCTTTTGGAATCCAGACTTGAGTAATCTTCAGCTCGGTGTTACCCTTGCTGACATCACTTGTGGCCTTTCCCTTCCTTTTAAAATAATGCATGGATTTGTTTTTGGAAGGTGTAGCTGTGTGTGCGGTTCCTCTGGAAGTATTCTTCCTCTGAGGGTGTCGGAAATTTCTTTCCGACCGCATGTGTTGCCTTGGTGGTCTCTGGAATTGTGGACCACGATGATTAGCCTTCCCAGCCCTTGAGAAAAGATTTTGATTGGGCTCAGGCCTCCGATAGGTGTTCCTCTTATCGGGAAATATCCTTCTCTCAGTATTCCGCTGAGATTTGGATCCCTTGTAAGTATGCTGGCAACTGGCATACTTGTAAGGTTGGGCGTGGAATCTCTGGACAGCTGGTGCTGGCTGTCGGATTCCACTGGCAGCTGACGCTGACTTCCTTGCCTTAGAATAATTCGGCTTAGTCTGCGTCTTCGGGTATGCTGGGGTCCTGTCAGCAGAGGATCTTGCCAGTTGAGGATTTTGTCTTGATGACTCACCTATGTATCTGGACTTATGGTTCCTATGCTGATCAGCCACACGGGACTGACTGGTATTACCAGCTGGTGCTGATGCATTTACCAGTTTGCCCTTACCCTTACCAGTACTGATTCGTTCGGGCTGATTTATGCTCAAATCTTTTGTAAATCCCAACCCGGACTTATCAGAAGGCTTTCTCCAATGAGATAGAGCCTTTTCCAAATCCTTTGAGCCTTTATTCAAAAAATTTATTCTATTTTCTTGCTCCAGAACGAGATCGTGAAAGTTATCTCGCTCAGTTTTTGTAATTTGAAAATCTTGGAGCAACTCAAAGTGATTCTTTTTCAAAGTGGCTAGCTCTTCACTGACTGACCTCGATTTTTCAATCTCCTTGGTCAAAACAGAAATTTGATCTTTCAGCGAAGCATTTTCACCAGCCAAGACATTCTTTATTTCATAAAATTTTAAAAATTCTTTTTGAAGAATGTCTATGGTGACAGCTTCTGAGTCGGAGCAATGCGACTCAGAATCGTCTAAACTGATAGAAGGCATGATATGCATTGGGGAAGCTGATGATTGTACCTGATCATCAGCTGCAAGTGCCTCTTCACTGTCAGCACTTCCTTCAGCTGACTCCTCCCCAAAAGCTGCCATGAGTGCCAGTAGAGCTTCCTCTTCTGACTCCTCGTCTGACGCATACTCCCCATCATCATGGTCGGGTATGTCAGGCATCTCAGTCCTGGTCAGCATAGCCTTGGCAACGGCCTTGGAGGCGCGCTCTTCAAAGAGCTTCTTTAGCCTTTCCCGCTCATTTTTGTCCACCTGTGGACATTCAAACTTTAAATGATCAGGGGATTGGCACTGGTAGCAAGCACGGGGAGCTCTCTTGACGAATTTTCCGTCAGTTGAGCTCAGAGATACTCCCTGCTTTGACTTGGCTTTCTCCAGAAGGAAAGCCAGTCGTTTCATCTGTTGCTCAAGATCTGCGATAGAGCTCTCGCCGTCTTTTGAGTTAGATCCCGATGTGACTGGGATCTCTTTCGGCTGGTTGTGCTGGGCAGCAGATCTGTCAGCATGGAGGGGCTTCTTGTGCTTCCACTTGAAGTCCTTCTTGACGAAATAAGCTTCGTCTTGAGCTTTGATGCTGGGGGATCCGATGTTCCGGATGGCCTCATTCTTGTTCACCATCTGGATGTCCCACTCGTGTGCCTGCAACTGAGCAAATAACTCCTTGGGAGTCATCTTGGACAGGTCCTTCTCCTTCAGAGCTGTGGTCTTCACGAACCAGTCCTCCTTGGGCATCTTGGACAGGATCTTGGCATTAAGATCTTCATTTGAATACTTCCTGTCCAGGGACTTTAGCTCGCTGACGATGGCGTTGAATCTCGCCTCCATCTCCTTGATGGTTTCTCCAGGCAGCATCTGGAAGGACTCATACTTATCCACCGCAACCTGCAATTTGTTGCGTTTCATTTGATCAGTTTCTTGACCTAGACTATCAAGATAATCCCATACTCCCTTGGCATTGTTGAACTGGAGTGCATCCTCCATCAATTACTCTGGAAGACATGCCAGGATCAGTTCATGAGCAATGGAATCCAACTGATTCCTCTTCCTGTCCTCAGCATTCCATTCGTCTTGGGGCTTTGGGATCACGGCAGCTGGACGATCTCCTAGCTGGTGCTGAATCTTGGTGATCTCAATCGGCCCTGTCTCTAGCACATCTTTCATCTCTGGATGAATGCTCTTTAGAGAGATAAGAGTCCTCTTCCGCCATGTATCATGTTTCACAGACTTGTAGTCGAGTAGCTTCGGAATATTCATCTTGATGTACCTGAGCTAATCAAACAGACAAGCAAAAAGAAGAGAGCGCAAGGAAACGCGGATCACGGTCCTAAGCGACTCAGATACGAACGGTCTATAAGAACCGTCCGCTCTGATACCACTTGTTGGTCCCGGATTATCAGGGTATAACTTGGCAGCGGAAAATGTGTTAGTTCGTTTCTTGCGCTCTGCTGGT
>JAPKLW010000222.1:727532-738735 GCA_026898455.1 Plectranthus barbatus
TTTTTTTTTTTTTTTTTTTTTTTTTTTTTTTTTTTTTTTTTTTTTTTTGTTTTTTTTTTTTTTTTTTTTTTTTTTTTTTTTTTTTTTTTTTTTTTTTACCTTGCTCAAAGTTATAGTGAAACAAAACCAAAAGATCGAGAGATTGAAATAGTTACAAAGTCTCATGCTAGAAGTGCTTCTCTAATATCTTCACATACTCCTTATTTTGGAAAATTTAGTTGGAATCTAATTAATTAAGATTTAGCATAGTATGATTAGCAGTCTGAGTTGTTCTCTCCCTATTTTTGTGAATCTGTTGCATTTCGTTTGATCACTTGTTTTTTAGTTGAATTAGTGTGTTTCTATTTTTTCTTGTGTTTTTAAATATCTGAACCAGTTCCTTTCTGAATTAATAGTTAGCATAGTAGTGTTTGTGTACGATTCCGCCTTGTATTTCTTCATATTCGACCTCGGTATACTTTTGAGTATTACTTGTTTGATAGTGCTCACTTGCACTGTGTCACAAAACATCACAACACCTGATGGTGCCCAAGTAGCAGCTGTGAGAGACGATACAATCTACATTTCGATGTGGGCCGATGACTAGAGCTCGAGCAAGGACTTTGAGGGCTGGATTGAGTTTGTTGATTAAAGACATTTGGGCTGCAAGTATTTCCAAGGATTAAATGGTGTTGGAAGAATTAAACGAAGACCCAAAAGTTATTAATTTAATTGTGTGTAATGATTGGACTTAGTTTAATTCATTCAGTTATTTTGGGTCAACATGTTTAAGGCTAGTTTAATTAAATTTTGAATTTATTTCTTTAATTTTTTAATTTAATTACCTTATTAGTTTAGGATTTGAGTTTGCCTATATATAAGCCTTATTATTGAACAATTTATTTAGTTTTCAGATTTCAATAAAAATTGTGAGGTTTTCTCCTTTAATTTCTGAAGGCTCAATTTTCAAAATTCTATATTATCCATAGGGTTTCAATCTCGAATAATCAATCAGATAGTCATATCCGTTGGTGGTGTCTTCGAATTATATCCTACGTTTTTGGATCAATTCGCTTCTTGGGTCGTAGGAGATTTATTCTGGACTACGGTACTTGAAGGTTTTCGAATCCAAAGGTGTTGGATCCTTCCAACGTATCAACCTCAATTTACTTCCGCGTTGTGTCTGAGTCAATTTGTCCGAGTTTCTGGGCTGCGATCTAAACTTTTCGCTGAGGATCGTATTATTTTGGTATCAATATCCAAGTCGTACCCTTCCTCTTCCTTTTCTTCAAATTTTTGTTTCTATTGTGTCAAAAAAAATCGAGTCTTGTCTAGTTTCCTGTCGTTTGTGATTTGTAATTTTTCGTGTCTTTCCTTATCTTGTTTCCTGTTTGGGTTCGAGAGGTCAGGTGTGTTAGGGTTTCGAGTTGTTAGTTTCTTGAGTCAAGATTTGATTTATCTTCCTTACCATATTAGATTCAAATCTTTCCTTATCTTTTATTTTCCTTATCCATATACAAGTCAAGTAAAATTGGTAATTTCCTTGTTCATACTATCTTCCTTCTTGGATTACCAAATAATTTGATAATTACCATATAAAAAAAATAGGGGTTCAAAAATATAAAAAAAAAATTCGAACAAAAAAATAAAAGAAAGAGTTCGAAGAGAAAAAAATAATAGTGAAAAAATCGAAAAAAAGGGGGGATTAAAAATAATTCAAAAATCCCTAATTTCTTGATTTCTACTAGTGCCTTTTTGCTTGTTTTATCGGTAAATCATGTTTTTGTCGTAACTTTTGCATACGAAATCTGTTTTTGGCTTAATTGTACTGTTTGGTAAATCATATTTTTGTCGTAACTTTTGCATAAGGTATTTTTTGGCCAAATTCCTTTGTTTTTTGAGTAGTTATTGCCCTCCGAAAGTTTTTTCAAAAAAAGTTTTCGTTTGTTTTTGGTACCCAGAGTGTGGATGAGTACTATAAAGAGATGGAAGTGGCTATTATCCGAGCCAATGTAGTGGAGGATAGAGAGGCGAAGATGGCTAGGTTCCTGGCTGGATTGAATTGGGAGATTCAGAATACGGTGGAGCTGCAGCATTATGTCGAGCTGGATGACATGGTCCACATGGCAATCAAGATTGAGGGACAACTCAAGAGGAGGGGCAACGACAGTAATACGAGGCAGAACCCTACAGGCTGGAGAGAATACCAGAATATAAGTGGTTCAGCACTAAAGCGCGCTCCGTGAAAGAAGGAGGAGGAGCAGCCTCGAGGGAAGAAGAAGTTGTTTGTGAAGCCCAGGTCAGATTCTGCAGCTCAAGGTAAATCTGTTACCACTGACTTTTGTAATAGAGATGCAAATGTTATAAGTGTCATGGTTTTGGTCATATTGCTAATGATTGCCCAAATCGGAGAGTCATAGTGATTCGGGATGATGGAGAGATTGTGACTAATGAGGAGACTGGCCTGGAGATGCCTTATTTGGATGATCCTGATGAGGATGAAGAAGAGATTGTGGCGCCTACAACACTGAATTTTGTGATGAAAAGGGCTTTGAATGCACAGCTTGCAGCTGGAGATGTTGAGCAGAGGGAGAACATTTTCCATACACGTTGACATATCAACGATAAGATCTGCAGCATGATTATATATGGAGGTAGTTGCACCAATGTGGCGAGTCAGTCAATAGTGCAGAAACTAGGGTTACCGGTGATGAAGCACCCTAGGCCATACAAGTTGCAGTGGCTAAATGATAGTGTCGTCATCAAAGTAGTGAAGCAAGTCAAGGTATCGTTTCACATAGAGAAATATGAAGATGAGGTATTGTGTGATGTGATTCCTATGCAGGCAAGTCACGTACTTTTGGGGCGTCCGTGGCAGTTTGATAGGCGTGTGAAGCATGATGGCTTCACGAACAAGTGACCCCTAAACAAGTCTATGAGGATCAAGTCCAGTTGCAGAAGGAATCAGGTGAAGAGGTGCAGCCATGAGATAATAAGGAGAAAGAGGTGGTGCAACAGTCCTTTCTAGCTAGGGTTGGGGATCTGAAGTGGGTTATTCAAGAGGAGAAACCATTGGTGTTGTTGATCTACAAGGAGAACTTGATTTTAACTAACATTCCTGATTCTCTACCCCCTTCTATTTCCTCTCTTTTGCAGGATTTTGAGGACGTCTTTCCAGATGATACCCCAGCCAGACTGCCACCCATTCATGAGATTGAGCATCAGATTGATTATGTGCCTGGAGCAACCCTTCCGAACAAACCAGCTTACCGAACCAGTCTGGAGGAGACGAAGGAACTGGAGAGGCAAATCGGAGAGTTGCTAGCCAAGGGGCACATGAGGGAGAGTTTGAGTGCTTGTGCAGTTCCAGTTTTACTTGTGCCCAAGAAGGATTCAACCATGAGGATGTGCTGCGACTGTTGTGTTATCAACAACCTTACGGTTAAGTATTGTCATCCTATCCCTCATTTAGATAACATGTTAGATGAAGTTTCATGGTGCTTGTATGTTTTCTAAGATAGATCCGCGAAGTGGGTATCATCAGATTAGGATTAAGGAGGGAGATGAGTGGAAACTTATTTTGAAACTAAGCTTGGTTTGTATGAGTGGTTAGTCATGCCCTTTGGTTTAACTAATGCTCCTAGTAATTTTATGCATCTTATGAACCATGTTTTGAGAGCTTTTATTGGCAGATTTGTAAGGGTTTATTTTGATGATATTCTGATTTATAGTAGGACTCATGATGATCACTTTGAGCATTTGATGTTTGTTTTGGATGTACTTTGCAGGGATAGATTGTTTGCTAAAATGAAAAAGTGCATCTTTTGCACGGATAAGTTGGTGTTTCTTGGTTTTGTTGTTAGTGCAGGTGGATGAAGAGAAAATTCGAGCTATCAGGGAGTGGCTGCAGCCTAAGAACATTGGCGATGTTCGCAGTTTTACCGGACTTGCGCTTTTATAGGCATTTTATACCCCATTTCAGCAGCATTGCAGTCTCATTGACTGAAGTGATTAAGAAGACTGTGGAGTCCAAAAGGGGAGAAGAGCAAGCAAAGGCTTTTGAGTTGCTGAAGTATAAGTTGACACATGCCCTGGTATTATCTCTTCATAACTTTTCTAAGACTTTTGAGATAGAATGTGATGCTTCTGGAGTTGATATTGGTGTTGTGTTGATGCATGAGAAGAGGCCCGTGGCCTACTTCAGTGAGAAGTTGAATGGTGCGACATTGAACTATCCTACCTACGATAAGGAGTTGTACGCCTTGGTGAGAGCCTTGAAAATGTGGCAGCATTACTTTTGGGTTAGGGAGTTGATTATTCACACCGATCATGAGTCGTTGAAGCACTTGAAGGGGCAACACAAGTTGAATAAGAGGCTTGCAAGATCGATGGAGTTTGTAGAGACCTTTACTTATGTCATCAAATACAAGCAAGGTAAGGAAAATGTGGTGGTTGATGCATTGTCTCGGAGGTATGCCTTAATCTCTACTTTAGATGCCAAGTTGCTTGGATTTGAATGCATTAAGAGCATGTATGCTTCTGATGAGAATTTTGGTGATGTATATGCTACATGTGAGTCATCTGCTAGTGATGAATACTTTAGGCGTGATGGATTCTTGTTTAGGAGAAATAAATTGTGCATTCCTATGTGTTCTCTACGTGAGTTATTGTTGTTAGAGTCACATGGAGATGGTTTGATGGGTCATTTTGGTATTGCTAAGACTTTGGCTGTGTTGCATGAGCATTTCTTTTGGCCTCGCATGAAACGTGATGTTGAGAGGATCTGTGATAGACGCATTTCTTGTAAACAGACTAAGTCTAGGTCAAGTTCTCATGGATTGTATACCCTTTTACCTACCCTACTGCACCTTGGGTTGATATTTCTATGGATTTTGTGCTAGGTTTGCCACGTACTGGGCATGGTAGTGATTCTATTTTTGTGGTTGTTGATAGGTTTTCTAAGATGGCTCATTTTCTTCCTTGTCATAAATCGGATGATGCATCCCATGTTGCTAATTTGTTATTTAGGGAAGTTATGAGATTGCATGGTATTCCTAGGACCATTGTTTCTGATAGAGATTCTAAGTTCTTGAGCTACTTTTGGCAGACTTTGTGGTGTAAGTTAGGCACTAAATTGTTGTTTTCTACTACTTGTCATCCACAAACTAATGGTCAAACTGAGGTAGTGAATAAGACTTTATCTACTTTGTTGTGAGTTGTACTTAGGAAGAATATTAAGAATTGGGAAGAATGTTTGTCTCATATTGAGTTTGCTTATAATCGTTCAGTTCATTTTGCTACTTAGTTTTCCCCTTTTGAGATTGTGTATAGATTTAATCATTTGACTCATTTGGATTTATCTCCTTTACCTATACAAGAGTTTACTAACCTTGATGGGCAGAAAAGAGCTGATTTTGTGAAGCAGGTTCATGAGAAGGCTAGGCAGAACATAGAGCGTCGTACTGAGTAGTATGTCAAGCAAGCGAATAATGGGCGCAAGAAGATGTCATTTGAGCATGGAGATTGGGTTTGGCTGCATATGCGAAAGGAGAGGTTTCCTTTGCAGCGGAGATCGAAGTTGTTACCTCGTGGAGATGGTCCCTTCCAAGTGTTGGACAAAGTGAATGATAATGCATACAAATTGGACTTACCATGTGAGTATGATGTTAGTGCTACATTTAATGTTGTTGATTTAAGTCCCTTTGATGTGGGAGACAGCTTGAATTTGAGGACAAATCCTCTTGAAGAGGAGGGGAATGATGGAGCCCAAGTAACAACCAGGTAATTAACTTCGAATTTATTCCTTTAATTTTCGAACTTAATTACCTTATTAGTTTAGGATTTGAGTTTGTCCTATATATAGGCCTTGTTATTGAACTATTTATTCAGTTTTCAGATTTTAATAAAAATTGTGAGGTTTTCTCCTTTAATTTTTGAAGGCTCAATTTTCAAAATTCTATATTATCCATAGGGTTTCAATCTCAACTACTCAATCAGACAGTCATATCCGTAGGTGGTGTCTTCGAATTATATCCTTCGTTGTTGGATCAATTCGCTTCTTGGGTCGTAGGAGATTTATTTTGGACTACGGTACTTGAAGGTTTTCAAATCCAAAGGTGTTGGATCCTTCTATCGTATCAACCTCAATTTGCTTCTGCATTGTGCCTGAGTCAATTTGTCCAAGTTCTTGAGCTGCAATCTGAACCTTCCGGCGAGGATCGTATCAATACCACTTAAGGAACAATATTCTCGGGCACTCCTTTATTTCACTCATATTGATTTCATGCTGAGGCAACAGATATATATCCATTCTCACGTACACAACGTCTGTATACTTAGCTAAACAAAGGAAATTTAGTTTTTCACTTTAACTAACTCCTACAAAAGTGAAAAAGGCTTCGATCCTACAATGCAAATAATAACAAAAACAAGAGATTGCAAAAGCATAACAACTAGAAGGCACAATTCAAAGGTAGTACGCCATTTATAGGGTTAAAAAGGAAATTCAAAGGTCTATAAAAATGATTGTCATAATTGAAGTCATTTGATGCAGAAATTAATTACACAAGTAGTGGTGTGTTTCATTTGAAGAAAATTTGGAGGTGAGAAATATTGGGTTGAAGAAACAATCAAATATTTGGGCTTCATTCTTAAAATAAATTGTGGGCCAAAATATTGGGCTTGAGGAAGAAATAACTGTGAAATCAAAATAAAAAAAAAGTAACTAATGGGCTAATGTTGAAACTAATAGAATAAGGACCCTTCGAAAATGATAATTTTTTGGGAGTTGGACGTCTTAATGAAAAATAATTGCTATTAGATAATTAATAATGGGCCAAACTAGAAAATTATTATTAGCTCACGAAGATAATTTGATCCAAACATATATATTTAGGTTAAATTTAAATCATAAATAAATTTTTTATCTAAAATAAATAATAAAAATTTAAACGCGACTTAAAAAAACACGACTTAAATTATTTTGAATGCATAGATAGAGAATATAGCAAATATTGTAAAAAAAATTGGGTTGCTACATGGTCTTTATTGACTAAATACATTATTTTCAGTTGTGATTGTTTATGAGCTCATAAATAATATATTCATTTACTATAAATGGTGTAAATTATGGTAGATCCCGAAATAAGAGTTTAAATGCACAATGGAAATATTGAAAGTGTTGGCACTTATTCAAACATGTAGTTCTGCACCAGTTTGGTTTGTCAAGCTTGGGTCTTAGGGTCATTGTAGTTGTGAATCTGATAAATAGAAATCAATGAACAACACAAAAGTTTACAGTGATACGGACACAAAAGTCCTACGTCCACTCTTCAGACAAAGTCAGGAATCCACTAAGTGTGCGATTACAACAGGGTACTCCCACGATCTATCACTAGCTGATGGAGTCTTGTTCATCAATCCACTAGTTCACTCGCCCGGTCTTCTGTCGTCCTTCACTTCTCAGCTTCTTGGAATGTGGGCACACCAAGCAGCTTCCTAGCCGGAGTTGAGGTTTTTATAGTTCTCCTCGGAACTGATGGGTCTAGTGGATAGACGCCTGTGAGAGTTAGAGTACAAAGTGTACTTGACTGTTGTGTTCTTTCTTGGAGACAAAGAACACCAATATGAACTCAAGAACAAAGAGTTCTGAGTCTCTTGTTCACGAAAGTGACACACGGTAAGCTTGTAAAAAAAGGCCTCAAATGATTTAGTAGAAATTTCTCCAGATTTTTTACTTGTTTGATAATAGGGTGTTCGGTAGTTGAATCTCTTAAAATCCTCGGCTATTTATAGTTGAGTAATCTGAAATTTGAATTCTGAAGCTTTTAGAGAGAGATCAGATGATGTCCAATCTGATCCTTCTATTATCTGACACGAACAACCGCTTTTCCGGCAAACATGGACCTGCTCCTGCTTTTTCTGACTTTGATTGTGACTGTTCTCATTTACGTCATAACGGCTATATTGATGAGTCCGAGGAATCAAGACTGAAGTATTGGGTTTCAGACTTTAAGGAATCTTCAATCTTAAGTCTGATCTTGTCAGTACCATTCCTCAAACGATTCTCTTTGTCTATATGCACGAAAATTTGGGACTAGAGATTCCATGCTGATGTCGTCAGTCGGCAAGTCCATGTTGGCTGACGTCACTAGTCTAAACGTTGATCCTCATACTGGCATGTTTGATATTTGAGATTGGTGAGTTCCAGACTTATCAATTTCATATTGATCTTTCAGTCTCTCTGTGTCCTTTGCGTATCCACATATTGATCCATCAATCTATTTTTCGATCAATTCCAATTACAACTCGAGACCTTATAGGACTTTACATTTGAAATCAGATTGAGACTAATCTAAAGACTTTTTAGGTTGGTTTGATATTCGACCTACTAAAACAAAACAATTAAAAATAATGGAAATTTCTAACAATCATTCTATTGTTCTAAATAATATATTCACACAAAAATGATGTGTTTAGTAAAAGAACATAGTGGATTTAATTATTTCATTAATAATGGAGAAATAATATATAAAAAAGATGTGATTAGTTAAAGGCAATAATATATTTAATTTATTAAAATGATGTATAAATGAGCTAAATTAGTATATTGAATCTTATAACAAGTGTGGGAACTACACATGGGCTAGGGGTTACCTGCCCCACAAAATTTTGTATATATATATATATATATATATATATATATATGGATTGGATCCGGTGATAAAAATTCTCCCGTGATAAAATGATAAAGTCGCTTGATTACCTTTACAATGTTGCTTGATTGTGTTTTAGTTATTGCTTGATTGTATTTTAGTTATTGCTTGATCATTTATTGCTTGATTGCGTTTTAATTGTTGCTTGATTAGATATCAGCCATTGATTTAATTAGATCTAATGGATGAGATTCATTCTTATTTTTAATATACTTATTTATTATCATATGATCTCATCCCTATAAATATCAACCATTTACTTTTGAAATTTAATGGCCCAGATTCTTTTGATAAATTTAATTTATTATTATTTTCTTTTTTAAATATGCTTGGAGGGTGTTTTTAAAATTATATTTTAGCAGTTAAACTATTTTTTAATTATCTCATAATATACTCTTAATATATAATTTGCATTAAATATATCCAAAATTTCATTATTTAATGATTTATATTTCATATAAATTACAATAGAGATTTATATTCAATCATAATGGAGGCGGTGAATTGTTATTCTTCCGGCGGCATACGTTCATGTAGTTAGCGGATGGAGGCTTCATGGGTTCGTCATGAAATCCAAAAAAATCAAAGGGCATATTGGGCCGAATTCAAAAATAAGAAAGTCAAATAACGAAACAAGTTCCAGATTGCATATTCTATGGAAGAATAGATTTTAAAATTGAGATTAAGTCTCACCTAAGTGGGGATGTGCCGCTTCCATCACAATTGGCGTCGCAAGTTAGTCGGATTCGACATTTGTATCGTCATCAACTAGTTGGTATAGGAAGCGGATCCAGTGAGAAAACTCTTAACGTGAGAAAGTGAGAAAGATGCTTGATTGCATTCACGGCATTGCTTGATTGTTTTCATGCCGTTGCTTGATTGCAATGTTGCTTGATTGTGCTTTAGTTGTTGCTTGATTATTTTGTTGCTTGATTGCATTTTAGTTGTTGCTTGATTCAATATCATCCATTGATTTTTTTAATCTGATGGACATGATTGATTCTTTTTTCTCACATGAGAATTTTTTTTTACATGATCTCTCCTCTATATATATATATATATATATATATATATAGAGTAGTGATCATATGAGAATAGTTTTTAGTATAAGAAATGAGAATAAATCTCAGCCTTTGATTTCGTGCTATCAACGCTCATGATCAAATTTACTCCGTGTGCAGTTTTCCTCATTTATCATGCAGTTTTGATTCATTAAGGTTATTTTTGTAATTTTAGGATTTTTAAGATTTAAAAGATATATACTTCCATATTTAATTAGATTTTGTATTCCTTATTTCGCGCGTTCTGATATCTTATTCCTCCTTCGTTCGATTCGATTAATATATCTTCTCTCGATCGGATTTTTTTTGTTTCTGGATTTGGCGTTCGTAATCGTTGTCGGCTTTGAAATTGTGGTTTTTGTGGAGTTTTGTTTTTTATTTTGGAGTTCTGTAGTTTGAACAGGACATGTCTGATCGATCTGAAGGTAAGTTTAATACTTTGTATTTTTTTATTTTCGATAGTGTTCATGGTTCTATTGATTTTTTTATGTTAGGAGATGATTTGATCTTGTTTTTGAATTCTAGACGTTGTTTGTAATAGATTCGTGCATGAATATAGTTTTAAAAAAAATTGTGGTATTCAGATGTTCATTTTTCCTTTAGTATCGTGCATCTTTTGTGTTAACATTGTGCATCTTTATATCTTACAGGTTCATTTATTCAAAATTGTGTTGATAGTTTTTTTAAAAAAAATTGTTATTCAGATCTTCATTTTTGCTTTAGTATCGTGCATCTTTAGTGTTAACATTGTTTATTTTTTCATCTTTTAGGTTCATTTATTCCAAATTGTGTTGATAGTTTTAAAAAAAAATTGTGTTATTCAGATGTTCATTTTTCCTTTATTATTGTGCATCTTCAGTGTTAACATTGTTCATTTTTTTCATCTTACAGGTTCATTTATTTGAAATTGGCGAAAGCAAGAAGAATTCCAGATAAAACCGTCGAATGTCTGAAGAAAATTTGAGAGAGGAATTGAAATTTTGTTGAATGTGAAGAGTTTTTTTCGAAAAGTGTATTGAAAAGTTGTAATGAAACAGCGTAATAATGAAACCGTGTAGCAGTTGTGTAAATTTCGATATTTGATATTATTGCATTTAGTTTTTTTTTAATTTGTGTTTATTCAAAACTGAAGTAAAAGCTAGGAAAACAGCAGGATGTGGTAGGTTTGTGGTTGGTCTTTGTAAATGTTTAATCTTTTTGAATTCGTATTTATGTAAAAATGAAGTAAATCGAACTAAAAATGAAGTAAATCGGGCTAAAAATGAAGTAAACTAGGCTAAAAATGAAGAAAATCAGGCTAACAATGAAAGTTGTTGTTTATGTTTGAGTGTTTTTACAGTTTTAGCCTTTAAAGGCTAAAACTGCAGGATATTGGGGCAAAAATGCCGCGTTATCCTGTTCGTCGATTTGATGAGATGGACGCGCGAGATTTATTCTTATTTCTCATAG
>JAPKLW010000223.1:0-43102 GCA_026898455.1 Plectranthus barbatus
ATATATATATATATAGGGGTGCATTCAAGGCTGAACATGTGTCCATGAATAAGCAGAGACCAAAATCCAGCCCTTGATTTCGAAAATAGACGTCCCTAATTTTTTGTTGACATTTATCATTATCTATAGCTTCTTCTATCATTAAAAGGGCAAATTAGTCCTAAACGGAAAAAATTGAAATGAAATTAAATCTGCATGCTGATCTTTCGGACTCAGTTACCAAAACAAATTTCCACGATTTTTTTCATTATTATCTTATAAATTAGAAAAATAAATAAGATCATGTTGCATATTTTTGGGGTGCAGTTTCAACTTCCACTAATCTATTATCGTTAAATGCATAAACAACTTTAATTATTCGTATAATGATATTAAATAAAGATTACAATGATCTTAGAGGTGTATTAAATATCAATTAAGATTAAACCTACAAATTTTGATAAAAATGATATTGAATACAAGTAACAATGATAATGTCGCCAGTGTACATGGTATTTATTAAAGATAACAAAGATCTTAAAGGTGTATTAAAATTCAATTAAGATTAAACCGATAATTTTGATAAAATGATATTGAGACCTTCAACGTTGGAACAATTTCTAGAGTGAAAAAAAAAAGACAAATCTCTTAGTAAAGAGAGATGTGAGCGCCACAGACCGCCGCCGATTGGGATAGACGTTAAAGAACCTATGAGAGAGTGAATCCAATGCGAGAGAGGATTGAGCGCCACCGTGTGTGAATAAAAGAGAGTCGCTTCCGCCATGGATGGAAGAAGAGAGAGAACCGCCGCTGTGTGGGAGAAGAGAGAGCACCGCCGCCTGCCGTGTGGGAGAAGAGAGTGCGTCTCCGCCGTGTGAAGAAGAGAGAGTCGCTTCCGCCATGGGTGGGAGAAGAGAGTGCACCGCTACCGTGTGGGAGAAGTCAGAGCACCGCCAGTGTGGGAGAAAGAGAGAGACGTATGTAGAGAGAATAATTATGGGGAAAGATATTAAATTGGCATGAAATTAGGAAACTGCCTAATAACAAATCTATTAATATTTGTCTTCTTTTTTCTTCCTAAAACACCCTTAACATAAATTAAATATAAAAAAAATCTGCCACGTGTAATTATATAAGGCGTTGGATCGAATAAATGAAAGGATGGATATATAGTCATTGTTCATTCAGGATATATAGTTCAGAAATGAACGCAACTCTATATATATATATATATATCTAGGGGTGTGTTAAAGTGACAAGTGCCTCCCCAGATGTGAGATGAGAATAAATCTGATGCGTTCATTTTCAAAATCAAGGATTCAGATTTAATTTAGAAAATTAAATTTTTTTCAACATTAGGACTTTTCAGTCTTTTTGCATAAATATATTAGGGGACCACATCTTAAATATTATTTAATTTTTCTAAATATGAGGGGACCACATCTTATCTTACAAAAAAAAATCACACGTTTATTTCTTATTAACTTTATTCTCTTACCTCCAACATTGCTATAAAACTTTAAATAATCATAGCTCACTCAATTTAAATAATTTTTTCACATATCATATATCAAATTAAAGATCGTTTTATTATCTTTCATGAAATCCATATTGCATATGTTTAGAATAAGATAATCGTAGTGAAAATAAGATACTGCATAGATAATGCATATTTACAAGCTTATAAATCTGATAGCCCTATCAAACATAATGCAACTGAATTGGTCTATATAATGCAAATATACAGACTTATACAATGCAACTTAAAGGTGTTATGATAAATTTTGAGTTTTGAATCCATCATCTTCTTCTTATTTAGGTAACGACTTCTTCGATTTTTCCAAAGAGACGACGAGTACGAGCTAGCAGAGGAAAGGGATCATGCTCTGATTCGTTTATTACTATTTCTTTTTTATCAATAATTTAAATTCATCAGACCACCTTTAAGTTGCATTTCATAAGCCTATATATTATGCAAATATAGGTCGGTTTAGTTGCATTATGTTTAACGGAACTATCAAATTTTTGCAGAATATAAATTTTTTTTTTCAGATGTAACTTGCATTATATAAGTTTGTAAATATGCATTATCTACGTCTATATAGTTGCAGTATCTTATTTTTGCTACGATTATCTTATTTGAAACATATGCAATACTGATTTCGTTTGAAAGATAATTAAATTATCTTTAATTTCATCTTTTGAACGTGGAAAAATAATATAAATTGAATTAGATATGATTATTTAAAGTTTTATAAAGAAATTAGATGAGAGAGAATATGTAGAAGCAAAACACATGTGTTTGAAAGGAAAGAGATTGTGAAATTTATTGTGGTCCCTCATGTTTAACTTACCTAAATGCCCTTAATTATAATTTAAAATAAAAATTAAAGTTAAATTTCAAATTTTAAGAATCAATCTGGACCACTTATTTCATTAAATTAAAGGACAAGATTTATTCTCTTCTCCTATTTAAAGTGGACTTGTGATATGATCACCACTCTATATATATATATATATATATATGGATGCATTTTATGGTTATCCATCTCCCCTATGTTATATGAGGCCAAAATCCAGCCATTAGATTTAAATTTGGACGATCTTGATTTAATTTGAAAATAAAAAATTTTGGTGCATTATCTAATGAAGTATACTACATTATCTGGGTATAACAGTAATTTTTATATCAAGAGTTTTGTAATTAGCGTGAATCATGTAGCACATCCCCATTTTCTCTCTCCTCTAGAATTCTTATAAAACTTTAAATAATCATAACTCACTCAATTTAAATTATTTTTTCACATATTATATATCAAATTAAAGATAATTTAATTATCTTTCAAACGCAATCCCTATTAAAAATATCCCGAATAAGATAATCACATTAACACTAAATAATGTAACAGCTAAAACTAAATGATGTACCATAATATAGAGAATAATGTAATGATATATTATATTTACCTTATTTCGATGTTTTCGTATAAAAAATTGGGAATAATCTTGATTTCACTGTTGCGGTTGTATTTTATAGATAAAAAAGGTATCTAAGTGGTACATTATGTGTCGCTTATATTATTCATGCCTTTAAAAACAGTGCAAAAATAGGTAACAATAATGGATCGCAATAAAAATATAACACAATGCATTATATAGATAAAATGGGGTCTTAGTGGTACATTATGTGTCGCTTGAGTTGTACATTATGTGTCGCTTGTGTATTACATTATCCATGTATGTTTCTCTGTAATTGCATGATAAAAAAATAGAACATAGTGCATTATATAGATAAATTGTTGTTAGAGTGGTACATTATGTGTCGCCTGAGTTATACATTATTTGTCGCATGTGTATTACATTATTAATGTCTGTAACAACAGTGCAAAAATAAAAATGGATTGCAACAAAAATAGAAAGAAGTGAAACGGGGCATGAGTGATACATTATGTGATGCATGTGTATTACATTATTCAAGCCAGTAACAACGGTGCAAAAATTGGCAACAAAAATGAATTGCAACAAAAACAGAACACAATTCATTATATAGATAAAACATGGTCTAAGTGGTACATTATGTGTTGCTTGAGTGGTAAATTATGTGTCGCTTGTATATTACATTATCCATGTCTGTAACAACCGTGAAGATAAAAAAACTGCTCTAGAAATTTTAAAAAATTGCACACTGCTCTAGATAATTGATTCGACAAACTTTTAGTGAATGCTTTGATAAGTCCAGCTCTTCTACCCTTAAAATCTACTAAAACTTCTTCAATACTTTGAGACAAGTTGACTGGAGGCATCTATTTTCTTGAATTAATATTTAATATCACAGAAAAAGAAAAACGAAGAAGGAAGAATACAGAAAGAAAATGTCTGTATATTCGGTAAGAGAGAGGGACGGAGAGAGAGATAGAAAAAAAAATGAAGTATATGCATATTCGTGAGAGGGAGGGAGTGGGAGAGGAGAGAGAGAAAAAAATGGAATACTGCATATTTATGAGAGAGAGAGAGTGGGAGAGGAGAGAGAGAAAAAGAAAAAAGATGGAGTCTACTACATATTCATGAGAGAGAGGGAGTGGGAGATGAGAGAGAGAAAGAAGATGGAGTATACGGATGAAATTTTAGGATGAAATTGTTTGGGTTATTAATTATACATTTACTATATAACCCTTAGTAACTGATTATTAAGGGAATATAAATTAAAAATTTATAATTTTCAATTTAATCTGGGCCACATAATAAAAAAATTAAAGGATGAGATTTGGTCTCATATAATATTTGGGAGGTAGATAACATATTATCGACAATATATATATATATATATATATATATATATATATATATATATATATGAGTGATCACATGAGAACTCCCTTATCGTGTGAACATAAGAACCAATCTCGGTCATCCAAATTGGTGATCCAATGCTCAAGGCTAAATAAATTCTGTCTGCAGTAAAACATGCATTGAAGGCTAATTTTGTAATATTTTTTCTCTCTCCTCTAAAATCATCCTAAATCTTTAAATGATCATAACTCCTTCGATTTAGATTAGTTTTTCATGTATTATATATCAAATTAAAGGTAATTTAATTATCTTTCAAACGAAATCTCTATTGCTTATGTTTCGATTTAAAAATCATCGTAAAAACTAAAAATTAGTGATTATATGCATAATTCTCATAACAGTATACGAATTCTTATATAATGAATGAAGTTGCAAAAAATAATGCATGAAGTTATATTATATAATGCGGAATATGATATATAAAATGCAATATATTTTTTCATGCTAGATCAACAAAAAAATTAAAATTCATTATCTTTGTATATTATAGAAAATATTATAGTTGTTATAAAAGTTGATCATACATTACTTGTTTTTAATTGTGTATTTTTTTTGTTATATTATATAAATGTATATTATTATACTATATAATGCAAGTTTATTAGGTATATAATGAATGTTTGCTAGGTATATAATGTATGTCGAGGTCAATATAATGCATGAAGTTATAGTATATAATGCAGAATATGATAGATAAAATGCAACATTTTTTTTAGCAAAATCATCATTCATCATTATATTTGCACTTGTTATGTATTATATAGTAATAACATATGCATTATAATTAAAGTAATATAATTCTTCTCTAAAATAAAAGTAATACCATATATAATATTCATAATTCTCGTAACAGTACACGAATTTTTATATAATGAATGCAGTTGCACAATATAATGCATGAAGTTATTGTATATAATGCAGAATATGATAGATAAAATGCAACATATTTATTTCAGCAAAATCATCATTCATCATTATATTTGCACTTGTTATGTATTATATAGTAATACAATATGCATTATAATGAAAGTAATATATTTTTTCTCCAAAATAAAAGTAATATCATATATAATGGAGGAAGTAATGATAGTAATATTGTTATAAAATAAGAGTAATATCATATTATAATACAGGAAGATATTTGTTAGGTATATAATGAATGTTAGGTATATAATACATGTTTCCTAGGCATATAATGCATGTTTGTTAGATGTATAATTTATGTCGAGGTTGAATATGCAAACAGAATCTTAAATAAGTATAAAATGACAAAAATACCCTATAATGCAGGTATTTTACGATAAAATGACCGAAAATTCTAGTAAAATCCTGAGCGTACATTCAACAAAATCAATGGCGATGATTAGTTCTTATTTCTCATGGTAAGAGGTGTTCTCACTGGATCGCATCCCCATATATATATATATATATATATACAGAGAGAGAGAGAGAGAGAGAGAGAGAGAGATCCACTCAAGTGCTAAAATTAAAGTTTGTGCTAAATAGAAATGAATATCAACCATTGGATTGATAGCTTCAATGGTGTAGATTCATTTTTATTTAGTACAAACTAACTTTTAGTATGAGATTCACTCCCTATATATATATAGAGAGAGAGAGAGGGGTGTAATCATATCACAAGTGGTCTTTAGATGGGAGATGAGAATAAATATGGGTCATTATTTTTACAGATTCAATGGTCCTAATTCTATGGTATAATTTATATTTGAATTTTATATTATTATTATATAATCACAACAAGGGTGTATTAGTAATTAATAAATCCATAATATATTTTTTCCATAGTTGTTTCCTAACCATAATTAAATATGTAAATTATTTTGCAATATTTATTTTACATCTTTTGCAAACGACATCTACTCCAAATTATTTTTATCGTAATCTTCTTCCCTCTTGATTGATTCTCCAGCCCTCCCGCACGTCATTGCCGCCACCACCATCGATCGCACCGCCCGTCCACCCCATGTCGATGCCACAATCATTGCTAGTAAGGATTCTCCCATCTCAATCAAATTGACTTCTACTCTGTGTCGGCGGTAGATCCAGGTCGAGAACGCAGATGAGAGTGCAAAGCAGAGAAGCGATGAATATGACAAAGTCGGGGTCGAGTGTCTCCACCGGCAGGGAGGGGTTATCTGTAGGCGGAGAGCTAGCGCCGCGAAGCTCTCGTGAATGGGCGGTCATGTAGATAGAGGAAGTGAATGGTACCGCAAATACCGTGAATGCAGGAGTGTTTCTGCACTCCAAATTCTTAGTTCTATCTACGCTTTTTTTTTTTTTTGCTTTTTTTTCAGTTGTATTTTTAAATTACATTATTTAAGCCTGAATATTTGCATTTGATAAACTTGTATTTTTGCATTATGTTACAATGATTGTTTGTATAAGAATTTTAATTATTTCATACTCTTTTTTTCATATGTAAGTTGCATTATATAAACCTGTAAATATGCATTATATACATCTGTATATTTGAATTATCCTTCATAAAAGTATTAAGGTTTTTGAATATAGTTGTGTATTTTTCTGATGCAAGTTGCATTATATAAGCCTATAAATATGCATTATATAAGCTTCAGCAGGTATTTCGGTGCTAGGCCTCGCCACAGCAAGAGTCTCTGTGCTAGGCCTCTCCTTAGTAGGAACCTCCATGCTAGGCCTTGCCTCAGCATTTGCCTCTTCAGCTCCAGCAGATGTGCTAGCATCTGGTTCAGTATTCTGTCCCGAGCCAGAAGCTTCATCGAATACAATCTCCTCATCACTATTGTCTCCTCCTTGCACGTCAGCAGATTCCTTTATCAAGACTCCTCCTTGAGGGCGGTCTGGAGCATCAAAAGCTCTGGTCTCCAGTAACTTTTCGAAGTCCTGATCAGTCAGGGCCTCCTGCTCAAGCACTATCTCCTCTGCTACCACGGGGGTGGGAGTGGGAACATCAACTACCACCTTTTCCTTCCCTTTTTTAGTAGCAGCACATGCTAGCCTCCGGGCTTCTTCAGCAGCTCGTGCCACCAATGCACCAGCTTCCCTGGCTGCTAGCTGATCAGCAGCCTTCTTTGCAGCACGCTCATCAGCAGCCTTCTTGACTTGCTCAAAATTTCGATCTCGCGTATCGAAAGTGATCTCCTCCATCACTTTCTTGAATTTCTTCTTATCCTACAGCTGCCTAGATATCGTCCTCTTCCACTTTCTCGCCTTTAAAGCTTTCAATCTCTCTGATAGAGGTTTAGAAGAGAGAGGAGATCTTGGCTCTTAAGCAGCAGCAATAGGAGTTTTCTCAGCACCTTCCTTGTCAGCAGTCTTGACAAGCCTCCTTCTTGTTCTCCTCTTCTTCTCAGGAGAGGTGGTTTCTTTCCTCTTCTTTTTAGGTATTGGCACTGCAACCTGACCTAAAACTTGAGCTGGCTGCTCGGCTTGTTTCTTTGCAAGGATCTCCTCAATCTGCTCTACGGGCAGATCTCCTAGCTTTTCGATGTCTGCTAGGTCCTAAAAACATTGCTCTGTCTCCACAGCCTTCCGGAGAGCAGCAATCTCCTCAGCAGATATGGGGATGGCCTGCTCCAGCTGCAGTTCGCCGAGATTAGAGGTCTTCATCTTCTTCTCCGGGGTCTTGTCTGTTGGGGTTGGCTGCTTCTTCATTTGGGGGATAAAGTCGGTCGGATGCAGAGCCTCACCCTTATAAAATTCATCTTCCGGAAAGATGATTTCAAGGAACTTACTTATTTTCAGTCCAAAGTTGACGTTGAACATGAAAACTCCTGTCTCCTTGATCTTCAGATTCTTCTTTGTGTGGTCCAACCACTGCTCAAAGAAAAATTACGCCCAATTTCCATTGAAGCCATCAACTAATGCCATCAATACGACATACTTCTTTGCCGATAGCTCAGAATATGAGCCGGTATCACATTGAAACATCTTCACAACCAAATCGGCAAGGGTTCTCTAGTCTTCCTTGAATTGATTGGTGGGGATTGCAACTTTCCATGGGTTCTTCGGGTCCTCCTTGACCTCGGGTCTCTTCTATAGCTTCCACCTTGCTTTCATCTCCTCTGTATTGACAACTTTGTAAGTAGAGATGTAGGGTTTTCCCGTGAACCATGTAATACCCCGAGATTAATTAAGCTAATTAATCGCTTAATTTTTGTAATAAAATAAATTCTCCTTTCATTTTCGAGCAATAATTTGCAATTCAAGTTCGGATAATCGATTACCTTATTCGGACTATAGAAATTTCCGTAATATTATAAGGTTGATCGCGAATTGATCGGACTAATTTTCGATGATCCTTTGAGAGAAACAATAATTGTTGGGAATTATTTGGAATTATTGGAAGATTGAATATGGAATTTTTAGAAGTATTGCATGGAGAGGAACAAGTGTCATGTTGCATGTGGGAGGAGTGACACTTGGTGGAGTGGTGCATATTATCAATTAAGTAAAGAAAAGATAGAAGGAAAAAGGGTGAAACTTGCTCCCCACTTCACTCAAACATTACTATCTCACTCCACCATAGCTTCCTTAGCACACCATTCCCAAACCTTCTCAGCAGCCGACTTTCCGGCCATATTCCGACCAGCTCCGACCACCGCCGACTTCGAGACCACCACCATCGTGTAGATCTCGTTCTTAGCTTTCTGAAGAACTAAGGTAGAGGCCGTGGCATTGAGAATCGAGGGAGATATCATAGAGAGAAGTTGCCTCGCCGGTTTTTGAGGTGAGATATGTTTCCACCCTAGAACTCGTTCATACTCGATTCTCTTGAGCTAAGACTTATACATTCGTGTTTCCCTTGTCCTAGAGACCATTTGGAGACCGAGAGCTTTGAGTTTGTCGCCAGAAAAAGCACGCCGCTGCCGTGAGGAAGAGAGATTCTGGTGAGCTTCACCGATCACCGTTTTATGACTTATTTTCATGATCAAAGCATGTTTTCGTGTTCCCCTCGAGTCTAGGAATTTGTATATATGATTGCATGTGAGTTTGGGTGGTTAGATTGGAGGATTTTTGGAGTTTACATGGTTGGAGTCGTGGGGAAGACGACGCATTCCGAACGGAACGGGAGCATCCCGTTCGGAACGGCCCTCGGCGAGACGAGCTGCCCGCTCGAGGCACCCATTCCGTTCGGGATGGGTGTGTCCCGCTCAGGACAGAGCACGGCCAGGCAGAGGAAAAAATCTTGTTGTCTATCCCGTTCGGGACAGACACATTCCGTTCGGGATGGGTGTGTCCCGCTCGGGACAGATAATGAAGGCTTGTTAGAATTTGAGATAGAAATGAGTTGGATGCGAAATGTTGTATGGAGTTGATTGATAAGTTCTTGTCTTAGATACCCATCCTAATTAGGAATGTTTGTTGTTATTGAAGGTGTGAGATAAGGAAGGAAGCTCGGTCTGCTCAATTTACGAGGACACATCTAACTTATTAAAGCCTAACACCAGGTGGGAACTATTTTAGTATAAAAATCAAAACGTGCTTTTATTTTCAAAGCGTGTGAAAATAATTTGTTTTAAACTGATTGCTATGCAAAAGTTTTTGTGCTATTATATATGTCCTCTGATTGTCTGCTAACAACAGAGAGTTATTAATAAGACGAGAACCATGTACGTGGAGTACTTGCGCTACTCTTATTACTTGCGAATAAAAGGCTAGCAACCTTACTTTGTTTATGAGTTTGGGCTTTTCAACTGGAGTACTGAAGCCCTAGGCAGATAAGGCTGGGTATTTCTTTTCTTTCTTAAAACGATCGGATCTCGATGTTGTGTGTTCCAAGATTAGTGCACTTAGATGATAGTGAGTTGAGTGTGAATTCACTCCTGACTAATCATCGTAACTTGGGAGTGGACCAGCTTCCAGTTACATCATGATAAACAGATATAATAACATGTTAGATAGTTGATCAACGATATAAAATGATTTTGATGACACGGTTCCTTTCAACAAAACCCCGTGTTCATCTGTGTGAGTTGCATAGCATTCATATATAAAATGTATGTTTTCGGGCATGTTTCCACGGGGTACGAAAGTACTCAGCCCCTCGTATTATTTCTAAAATACACAGGTTAAGCGAGCAGAGATGGCGAGGTGGCGGTGTAAGGTATGGAGCTGAATTTGGAAGATTGAAGATCCTGTGACATGCATCTTCATATGCATGTCATCACCACGTTACACACACTGTTGCACCCCTCTCTGAATTCATTCCTTCCCGGTTTTTGTCTACATTTTGAAAATCTAAGTATTTAAACCATACATGTTCATTTTGAAATACTTGTTCTTTTGAGGATAAAATGTTAAATTTTAGATTGTCTTTTCAAATGTCAAGTCTTCCGCTGTTTTGAACCCACAAAATATTTAAGAGATAGGTAACCACGACTGTGACGTGCCTCAGAATTTGGGAAGGCGAATGGAGGCGTTACATTTTTTTTGTAACATCCCAACCCTCGGGTCCGGCGATGTCAGGGCCTGCAGTCCGATGCACCCCAACCCACTCAGGTTAAACCACCTGAGCCCTGCGCACACAGCGACTTACGGTTCGCCAGTTCCATCCGCAGATGCAAACTTGAGGGTTGTTGCCAAGGGGGATCGAACACCCGCCCTCAACCTTTAACACCGAACCCTAAAGGTTTCGTCATAGTCAATGCCCTCTTTCTGACTATAACCCTTTGCCACCAGTCTGGCTTTAAAAGTCGTGATCTTTCCATCCGCCTCTTTCTTTCTCTTGTATACCCATTTGCACCCTATGGCCCTAAAGCCATCCGGCAAATCAGTTTTCTGGTATACATCCATAGCAGTTATGGATTCAATTTCGGAATCCATGGTGACACGCCATTTAGCAATATCCTTGTCCTGCACTGCCTCTTCGTAAGTCAGTGGGTCAGAGTCCTCATGTCCGTCTTCCGGGCTCAAGTCCGAAGACTCACCCACGAACATGTACCTTTTCGGCTGGAAAATAACTCTCCCACTACGATGAGGCATCGGTGCCGTGTTAGTAGTAGGTGCAGTAACTTGTGGTTCAGCACCTTACACTGAAGAACGTGTCTGTGGTGCTGTACCTCTCACAGGTGCACCCACATCTACACGTCCCCTTCCCTTGGAATCGCATTCTCGTTCTCAATTTCTTGAAGAACGACATCACTCCTTGACTTGTTATTACTCACATACTCGTCCTCCAAGAATCTAGTGTTGGTGCTAACAACGACTTTCTGACTCTCAGGACAGTAAAAGTAACCACCTTTTGTTTGTCTGGGATACCCTATGAACAACATTACTTTTGACCTGCTTTCTAACTTATCAGGTTCCTTCGACAGTACGTGTGCCGGATAGCCCCATACTCTAAACTTGCACAAACTCGATTTGCGACCAAGGAAGAGCTCAGAAGGCGTCTTAGGAACTGATTTAGAAGGCACCACATTTAGCACGTAAGCTGTTGTCTCCAATGCGTAGCCCCAAAACAAAATTGGTAAGTTTGCATAACTCATCATTGATCTTACCATCTCTAGAAGAGTCCTATTTCTTCTTTCAGCTACACTGTTTTGTTGGGGAGTACCCGGTGCAGTCCACTGGGATGTAATCCCGTTTTTTGACAAATACTGCAGGAACTCGTTACCGAGGTATTCGCCATTGCGGTCAGATCGCAGTGACTTGATAGTTTTCCCGACCTTCTTTTCTACCTCAGCCTTGAACTCTTTGAATTTCTCAAAGAATTCAGACTTGTAGTGAAGTAAGTAAACGTATCCGTACCTTGAGTAATCGTTAATGAAAGTGACGAAGTACTCGTACCCCCCACGAGCCTGCGTGAACATCGGTCCACATAAGTGAGAATGGATCAATTACAACACTTCCTCTGCTCGAGACTGTAAAATATAAAATTAAGATAAAAATAAATGATTAAAATAATAATATTATTATTTTAATATATTAAAAGAATAATATATAATTATAATAACATTATAATATTATAAAATAATATAATTATCAAAATACTTTAGAGTAATATTATAAAAATAAATAAATAAGAAAATAATTATTAAATAATATGAAATAAATAATTTTGGTAATGAGATATTGGAATGAAAAGGAAACCCACCATTTCGGAGGGTTTTGGGTATCATTCTCATTTTCTTATTCTCATACCCTCTAACCAAACAGTGGGTTTCGGAATCATTCAATTCCCTCATTCTGAAACCCACCAACCAAACGCCCCTTTAGTAAAGCTGAGGCTATTGAATAAAAAATATTTAGTGATGTGATTTTTGAAATCATCCAGAAAAAGTATGATGATGTGAAGATTTTTAGCCAAAACAATTAATAAAATATTGTTCTATCACTAGTTTTGGGTTTAGACGTTTTTGATGGGATTGTAACAATATTTTACTATTCTATTTTAGTATATAATAGAATAGATATATATAGCATATGGCGTTAGCCATCCATAGCGAATCGGAAAAATTCATATTATTAATATTATAATTCATCAATTAAACATAATGAACAAATCTAAAATCAGTATCAGTAAATATCTTAATGATCTGTTAAACAACTATGGTTCTATGGTGTAGTGGTTAGCACTCTGGACTTTGAATCCAGCGACCTGGGTTCGACTCCCGGTAGGACCTCCTTTTATGGTTTAGGCAAATTTTATGTAATCATTAATTTAAATATATATTAGTAACTAGATGGTAAGGTTTTATATATTTAAAATTTTATTCTTTTCAATAGATTTCATTAATTTAAATTTTAGTTTATCCAGATGTTTTAATTGTATATCAATTTCATAAATTAATAGAAATGAACAAAACTTTTTAATCACTTACGTCTCAAATTAAAAATATATTTAAAACTTGAACTCTAAATATAAACTCATATTCTACTTAGTCATCTAATTATTTATATTTAATATAAAATTAAGTAAATATAAATTTTTAGTATGTAATTTATGTCACCTCACAAATATAATAAGACAAATCATTTAATTTTTTCTTAAAAAGAATTGAATTTATAAGAAGTATTAATAGTTTTAAATATTAATAAATAAAAGTCTGTAACAGAAAGAATATACACAATCTAATAAATACAATATTGAATATTGTAGCTCATAACATGAATATATAAAAAAGCAATGTCAAACTATAATTCAAATAGAGTGAAAAAAATACTACCAAATGATAAATTATCAATTTATTTAGCTAACAAAAGTTTTCTAAAAAATTAAACGTCTCTTTTAAAGTCATCCATATTTTTCAAATTTATAGATTTAAAATCTCATTGATTATTATATAAAAAATAATCATGGTAAAATTCATAATATTGAAAATAGTATTATTATTAAAACCCATAAAATATATATAATAATGTATCAAATTTTATGATTTTGAAAATTATAACATAGGTAATTCTTAAGTACTTATTTTATCTTAATTTTTATTATAATACAATCTTATTTTTAGAATATTTTGTGCTCCTTTGATCTTGTACTTCAAATATACATACAAGTATAGTAAAATTAAAAAGAATTATATCAAACAAAAAGCCTATGAAATTTGGTTTAAATATTATCCAATAAAAAATATTATACTGATATTATTTAAAAAATAAAAAATATAATAAATTGGTGAAATGTAATATTTTAAAAAAAGTGACAAATATAATTATTTATATTTTTGTTATTGTTTATTACATATTTATGATATAATAGAAAAAATAATATAGAAATATCTAAAATTAACATGAAAAGTGTTGGAAGGAATATTTATGGTATACTATTCTCATTTAATTTAATATATTACGAAACATATTGTAGGCTGCACAAAAATGATCCATTGATATACTACATTATCTTTTTGTTTTGGAATACCCTAAAAAGGAAACGGAGGGTGAGCAGCAAGTCATCTATGAATGCCTAATTTAATTAGGAAAAGAGAGAACCCAGCTCTGCGAAAACCTATGCTACACAGATTAGTTTTTTCCCGGTAGAGCTGGACCAGGAGCCCACTAAGGAATGGTTTGGCCCATCAAGGAGCCTAGCCCAAGACGAAAGTTATAGATGGACAAGTGGCAACCCAAAAAGAAAACAGGTTGACTATTGCTGACCTGGTCCACGACCAGCTCGTCGCTAGGGTTGCAACTTCTATCGAGCTCAGAAAACACTACTTACTCACGCAAAATCCACCACAAAATCTTACTTTTCATTAATTTTATACGACTTACTTGTTGTTATTGTAACTCCCTAGCTCTCTGTGATCAGATTTAAGGGTCATTGTATCACTTTTACTCAGTTGATTATATTTGTTGTTTTTGGCTATTTTCTATATTGTTTCCGGAGTAAAAAATAAAACCTAAACAATTAATAATCTTAATCAATGAGTAATTAATATGTAATGTAACAAAAGAAAAACGGTGATAAGATAACCTATGTATGCTACATTAAACATAGATAGTTCCTCAAAAACAGCACAAATCCGGAATTCAAGGATCTAAACATTCACTTATCGGATTTTTGTTCGTGGCCTCCTCCTCCTCCTCCTCCTCCTCCCCTCTCTTTCCTTTTCCTTTCTCTCTCTGCGTTCTCTCCCCCCCATGACTTGTGCTTGACACAAGTCCAATAATGGGGTGCAACATCACAAAGTTAGGCGCCGATGGAGACAAGTTTCAGGCAAGGCTCCTCGTCCAAGGGATGGCGGAAATGAGGAGATTGAAGCTGCCTTGCCACCCCATCAAGGACACCCCTTCCAAGAAAGCCCTTCTTCTGCACGACACCCCATCTTCCCCAAATATCGACCCCAAAAAGCCTACTGGCAACATCTACGGCATAAAGGTGGTCGCTACCAAAGCAAAAAAGCCTAGGGATAATGCTCAAAATGACACCAAGGATGATGACGACGTTGACGTTGATGAGGAAGGGAGGAAGATCGGCCCCCTTCCCGCATCGCCCAGTTTTCGAATCTTCTTCCAAGACGATGCTGCATCTCCGGACGAAGGTCGAATTGAGACTCTCACGGATACGGTTTCAAATTGTGATGTCGCCCCATCAGAGGTAAAATCACAATACAAATACTCATTATATATCTTTGATTAATTTGAATTTGTGTATGCAGAAGAAAGAAGGAAAAAGGAGAAACATTGGAAGGGTGATGTCGGGAAAGAAAGCAGTGAAGAATCTATTAACCATGAAAGCGTGTTATTATCCATCCACGCTTCCTGCTGATGACCGGAGGAGGGTCGCGCCTTGAGATTCTTTTACCTTATTATTATTCAATCCAATGTACATATATTCTGCTACAAGATAGTGAACTCCACTTTTATATATATATATGTTCTATCTAAATAATATATTGGAAATGCTTCAAGCAAATGTTCAAATAACAATACCCATCTCCCACAAACCTAAAGAGGACTTGTTACAGACCAAAAGTTGCCTCCAAACATTTCATTCTTTAAATAAATCTGCAGTCTACATTAAAAGCCTCACTGCTGAAGGGCTTCGTATACCATTTTTATCACTATGTTTTTCAGAATGTCAACTGTAACAACAAGAACTATATATATCCTAATCCAATCCATTCTGTCACAAACAAACAAGCAAGTTTATCTTACCAGGAAGTTGTAATAGAAGGCCACTCAGCATGCAACTGCTAATCCATCAGTCGTTTTGATAAACTCAGCATGCATGACATCTACTAGCAACTGAGGGATTCTGGAGTAGTTTCAGTCAAATATGTAAAACTGAAAATCCACCTTTAGACGAGGGTCGAAAAAAGCAAATTACGTCATAAACTTTAAGGTATCAAAATGTTTGGCACGTCCACAATAAGTTTTATCTATGCTTCATTATGATATCCTGGTTACCTATGACTAACTACCTGTAAAGTACAATGATGTCTAACTTGATCAAGCAATATTTGGTGGAGACCAATTTCCAGACTTGAAATCTTTATAGAAGCTCGACTTTTTTGAAACAACAAAAAACACTGCAACCAAGAATAGGCATATTGGAAGAACGAACCAAGCAAATCAAGTTCAATTCAGGTGAGTGGTAACAGCAATTGTCTAGTTAATAAGGACAAACCTGGAATTCCGGGCAAGATAATATCAGAACTTTTCAGAATGTCATGAAGTGTTCTTCTCTCATTCATTTTGATCCATTTGGGGCCACTACCTGAAAATGACATTAAGATGTCAGCACAAATACCAGTACTAGTTGTAGAATTTAAACAGTGAGTAGAAACTGCATAGAGATGGTTATCTTCCAAGCAACTATATTATTTAACGTGGAAACTTTAAGAATAGTTACTCTCAGTTAATTATATTGCCTCACAAAATCATTAAAGCAATTAAAAAACCTATCACTATCAGACAGCACCTTCAGTCAAAATTTGATCATGCTCTTCTTTTTAGAAGATATAGTAGACTGCATATGCATCTTTACAGTTAACTGTTGTACAAACAAATACAAGCAATGACTTTCTTTTGTATATATACAAACCAAGCTCTATACAGATACCTGATCTTTAAAGCCAATCGAACACATTTAGTAATCAATTTGTTTACAGGCCATTCAAATGCCTATATATTCTAGGGGGGAAAGCATATTGTAGCCCATGGAGATTAAAGATATGTGATATTTGTTAACCGAAGTCTTCATATACTAGTTGATTATCCATTGTCTTGGTGTCATAATACATTATATTGTATTGCCTTCTTTTTAGGATCTGCGTATGTGTTGGCTGAGACTGGAATGACTAAATTTATCAAGTGGCATCAGTTCAATGGATTATGTGAATGTAAAACGTACCCCTCGTAAAGGAAGTAGCAGTAGCAGCATCCGTCTCTTCACCACCATACTTTTCTAGATGAGCAGCAGCAGTTCCTTCTAAGAAATATTTAAGAATTTCTTTTGTGGACAAACAAACTCCAGAACCAGCCTGTTGAATTAGGATTTTTTACCAACACATGAGAAATGGGAAGATAGAAGAAACTAACCAAATGAAAACATAATCAACAAAATTTTATGACTATGCTAAACATCAACACATTGAAATTCCAGAAAAAGCATTTTAAGAAAGATTGGACAATATTTGACGCTTCGTCAGTGGTTTTGAAAGGGGGAATGAGAAAGAAGGTGATCGCTTGGTTTGGCAAACTGATTCCCCCAGAGCTGTTTTGATGCCCCAAAAGTGGGGAATCAGACAAATCTCTCTTAAATGGAAGGAATGGAAGTAATTATGTACCAATCACTACTAATATCATCCCCATTGCTAGTAATTGAATATTGTTCTCCATAAACTACCAGGTGCCCCTTCATTCCCAATGACACACCATTTCTTTCTTGAAAGAATGCAGAAACATACGAATAAAAGAGAGCTTCTACAAAGGATATTTCTTACCTCATAGTACAGCTCAAGAGCATCACGAGTGTACGCATTATCTGTGTCCCAGGGCAGAGGTGGACTACTCTCAGAGAACATGTTTATATGCTAAGGATTTATTATTTACCTCATTAAACACTCCAAAAGAAATTGACAATCTTAAACAAACTGAAACTTCACCAGAAAAGTAATATATTTCAAGGATATAACATCAAGATGGGCAGAAAACATGTCAGTTTCGCAGAAATCCTCGATCAAGTCACTGGACATAACCTCGGCATAGAGAAGCAGAACAGGCCAATGTAGAATGTTGTTATTGTCAAGCACTGGTTTTTTAACACCAGTGAGTTCTTGATACATTGGCTTTCCAAATTTTATCTGCCTATCCTTGAAGGCTGAGACGAGATCCTGTATGATTTCAGCTTAAGAGCTCAAATAAATATATTTAGCATTCAAGTTCCACCAAATAATACAATTCAAACCTTCGCCGCTGCCACAGCTTTGGAAACTTCAGCTTCATGTTGCTCCTGTTCAAATTTCTTAACATCAATTTGCTTGGCTAGCTTCTTTAGTTCTTCATTGTCTGGAGATTGCTGAAGGCCTTTTTCACAATATGATCTTGCTTCATCCAACAGATTGAGTGACAATGATGCTTTGACTGCCCTGTAAAGAGCCTAAACTCCAAAAAAGGACTTGGTCACTTACTGAAAAACTAAACTTTATACAAAGAAATGACTACGGACATACAACCTTAACATTTTCTGGGCATAGCTTAATGGCCTCCTCAGCATCCTGGAGACTTCGTCTGTAATTTCCCAAGAGCAGATTTACGTGTGCCCTATTGGAATAAAGAACAGAGGTCTCTGAATCACTTAAGGCCTTCTGATTAATGGCTCTAGTATAGCAATCAATAGCATCTTTGTAATGCTTTTTCCCCTTTTTAACATACTCATTTCCATTTTCCTGAAAAGACACAAAAAATAATATACAACGCTTTTCCTTCTTGAGTTATTTACTAGCAGTAATATTCTTGCAGAAAACTTGTTTAGCGTTACTGGTTCCTTAATCCCCAAATTTATCATATTAACAGTTTACAACTACAACTAACTACATATTATCATATACCATATTATTGCACAGATCATCCTCAAATAATGAAGGCACGAGAAAATGATTTATTTTGTTGCAAAACAAATTACTCAAAAACAAAAAAGCAAGAACCAGCAAAGTGATTGTAAATGGAGCACAAAAATAGTGTAAGTTCTATCACCTAAGCCGCTGGATTTTAGCCACTCATCATCCAAACTATTTGCTTTGATATCTACTAACATTATATGCACAAAAAGTGTTTCTTATCTTATGATAGCATCTAAAGCTACAAGAAAACATCATAGAGTTCTCTTTCCTGGGTTTGGAGTGGGAAGGGAAAATGCAAAATGAACACAGCTGAGAGAGATCGCTGTAGCGAGAGTTTGATTCCCTTGTTGTGGATTATTAAAGCAATTCCCAACCTTTTGAACCAAACAAAACTCCTTTGGCAACCATCAAGCTTTAAATTTTGCAATGGAAATTCAAAAATTTATAAAATTCATTTTTTTTTTCTATTTAAGATAATTGTTAGATTTAATCAATTATTTACAGTGTATAAATGAGCTTAAAACTATATTATGCATTATACTCACGAGAGAGGAATGTGAGTATTGAATGACTTGAGTGGAATTGATGAAAAAAAAGTTATTGTTTTTAGAAATTACACGGAAAAGAAAAGAAAAAAAAAAGAAAAAAAAGTGGGACAACAACGAAGCAACTATTCATCTAAGCATGATTAAATATAAAACTAACATCATGCTCCCAAAGAAAAACTGAGTTAAAGGCAGTGAAGATAGAAATCTTGAACTGGGATACGAACCTTGAGTTCAATAGCAGTAGACTCCTTGAGCGCAGCGATAGCGTCAAGGTCGATAATTTCTTCGTTGGTTTTGGGTTGAGAGCCAGAATCCATCCATAAAGCCATCGCTATACAGTCAAACAAAAATCCAGGAAGAATTTTCTGGAAATAAATCGTAGATACGAACCAAAGTGGAACGCAGCTGCGGCATTGTTATTTGAACTGATTTTTTCCACTCAGTGCGACTTGGGTCTAGAATGTGGGGCTTGTGTTTGGAGGCCCAATAAGCTCCTACATTCTTTTATTTTTCTAATTTTTGTTTTTAAACTTGATGGATTTTTTTATTTTTTTTTTAAGTTTGGGAAAGGAGCATAAGAATACTATTTGGGAAAACTACTTTTATCCCAAAAACTCAATTTTATCCCATATTTTCTCCTTCTATCGATTTTATCTTATCTTTTTAATTTTGTTTATGGATTTCATCATACAATATACATAACAAACGACAATAATCCATTGTTGATTTATATGTATTTTCTTTCACATGTAAGCTATATCAACGTCCACGTTAACTTTTTATGTATTTTGAAATGGAGAATTATTAAAATAATGTCATTTCGTTCATATTTGAAAAATCAACAATTAAAAAAAACAAGGAATTACAGTTGCTGATTTTTCAAATATTAACAAAATGGCATATAAAAAAATAAATAAAAATTCTCGTAGATGGTGATGTGGCGTCTGTTGGGGATAGACTCTAGCAGCCCAAATACAAATACTACTTCAAAGGCCCACTCGCGAAGTCCCTAAACCCTAAGGGTCGGAGTCACCACCGACCCCATCTCCTGGTCGCTGATGACCCCACGACGAGCTCACCATCGAGTAGAGACCACGACCCTTCACAGGATTCGACGGCACAAAGCCGTCATAAGTCCTAACTGACCCCGATAAATACAAGTAGTTGCGAGATCCACGGCATCCCCGCATAGAAATTTAGGGTTAATTAGAGCACAACCTGATATTCAAATTCCCTCTTGTCTGTCTATAAAAGGGGGGATTTTAGTCATTTTGAGCATAAGATTTTCGCTCTCTCAAACTGTATCGAAACTATGCTCAAATCACTACAGAATTTTTGTCGTTCTACTGCATTTAAATCTCATGCTTGTTTATTATTGATTTTGCTGCTTTGTTATTGCTATTATTGATTTTCTATTATTCTATTGTCGTGATTTTGTCTCTATTTTTTAATTTCTTTCGGTTATTTGCTATTGCTATTTTAAAAGTTCCAATTACTTCCATAAGTCGAACCTCAATATTTGACGACTGTGAGGCTCTTGGAATCTATTTTTTATGAACTAGATTTACACCCGCGCGTTGCGCGACTAAATTAATATTCTTCAAAATAATATAAAAAGAATCTAATTCAAAATAATACGGTTCACTTTATTTAATAATAACTTACGTTTCTATTGTACGTATATAAATAATCACATAGAAAATTTTCATATTTGAGTAAAAATATTATAGTAGTCAGCTTAAAACAATACAAATTATATATTATATAAAATCTTTGAAAATACTAAACTTGTCTAATAAACTTACAAAATTATAATTTGACTCACAATATTTGTCCATATTTGTAATATAATATCTTACTCCAAAAGTCATGGTTTAATTTTTAAGTTTGTACATTTTGCCAACTTAATATTTTTGTAAAAATCAATGGATATTATAAATTAAAATGCATTAATTCCTCAAAATACTATGAATATGAAATTAAATAATAAAATGAGAATTTAATATTCAAATTACATTACAAATATGTTTGTTTTGTTGTTAATTCCAAATAACTTTTGCAATTTAAAAATCCTAAAGTTGACTTGCTATTAAATTCCATTTATGTAAATTTTAACAATTTTAGAATTAAATCATTTCTGAATATAAATATATAAAATAAAAAAACTCACATGTCTTTTGCAATTGTAACTTTTTTTAAAATTTTTACATACACACATTTTTAAATATATTATATAGATTGAGACTCTAACTATCAATTAATAATTGAGAAATATCATTAATTATTTTATTTTTTATTACACGGTTTTCAATAATTTTGGAGGGAAAATAGGGAATGTTGACTATGTTGATCGGAACTCTTTTAGTATATTATATAGATGACAGGTAACCACGAAAATCTCGATCATGGGCTAAGAGACAAAGACAACATAATAATCGAAGAAACGAGAGGGATCATTCACACGGACCAACTGCCAAAAAGAACCCAACACACGTTAGGAGCAATACCGTCGTCATTTACGACAACCGACCCCACCATGGTGCAAATTGTGGTGCAAATGCTGGCTAGCCAGAAGTCGATAAAGGAAATGGATGCACACATCATTCAACTGCATGCAACCAATCACGGACTCCGCAAAGAAAATCAACAACTCCGCATGGAGGCACACAAATTCAAGAATCAACCACGTGTGGAGGAATTGGATAGCCAACCTTGTGACGTCGGGGTTACGAAGGAACCTGGCCACTAATTTCAACATCGCGGTCAATACCGACCTACGGAGGGAGGTCAACACCGAAAGAGGTGACATGGTCGATCCATGCAGCGAGTACGAATGATGGATAGAGGCATGAATGGCTCTCTTCGAGTCCATTATCACCAAGATCCCAGAAGCATTGTCATCAAACTCGATGATTCCCTGAGACAGATACGCAAACTCACCATCCACACCTGACATTACAAACACGAATATCCTGGCTCGTTTTACACCTCTTGCATTCACTTTCTATGACGGTACCACCACCCAGAGGATTATATTGCCCACTACAAGCAAAAGATGCTCACTGTCTTTGTGGCAGCTGCACTCAAAGAAGCTTGCATGTGCAAGAACTTTGGCTAGAGCCTTGTAGGGCCCGGTCTCCAATAATTCGTCAACATGCCGAAGAACTCCATCTCGTCCTTCATGGAGCTCTACTACGCGTTCCAGGAGCAATACTCTAACTATCATCACATCACTAAACACCCATATACTCTGAATAGCATGCGACTGAAAAAAGGCGAGTCATTGAGGTCGTACATGGGGAGGTTCTGATGGGTTTTGTATACTGAAAGCATTTATTACAATGAGTATACAATGGTTTATTTCTCCTATCTGTTAACAATCTTACATGTATGAACAATGGTATCCTCTTGTCTCACCGATAGGGACGATCATACGGCGTGTTGTAGATCGCAGAAGACAGTATGATCACTTGACCTAGTGAGACATAAACCTGATCACAACCGAGACAGCGTATGAGGATACGTCTATCCGGATGGCTGCGGCATTGTTGGAATAAGTAGTCTGTCTTGGTTACTTGACATGCTGGTACGCAGAGGTGGCGTATTGATGGACCACAGTGAGATGTATTCGTCTTTCTGACATCAGCGAATACAAGATCTCGTTATATTGATTGAGTCCAAACCCTAACGAAGGTTCAGGGGTTTGCACGGGTTGACTGTTGCTTTGGCTTGCCATGGTGGAGAGCCTAAGTAACGTGCTCGTATATCCGCATCTTGGGTAACGGCAGTTCGTGTAGTACCGCTTGAGACTGGGTTTAGGTAACCATATCCGAGTAATAGGATGGAGACATTCCCTGAGGAGCTCAATAACATTCATCGTGCCAAAGTCCTGCAGGCTGATTAAGTTCAGGCACGAGTGATAAGGTTTGAGCGGTACCACTCAGGAATTATAAGATATTAATTAATTGTAGTTAGAGCTTGTCAGAGGCTCCGATTAATTAATGGTTGTCCGGTAACCTTAAATATGGGGATTCTTAATTAATGCAGCCCGTTCTCATAACGTGGTAATAAAGGGGTATGTCAGTATTAATTCTGTGGTGAAAAAGAATTAATATTAATTAATTAATTGTGTCCTCGGTTGTGGACATGAGAATTAATTAATTTATAGGCCCACTTTATTATTTGCATTAGGTCCCAGGTCTGGCCCAATTAAATATGCTGAATTGAGCCCAAAATGGCCCATTAGGGTTTCCAACCCTAGGTCTATAAATAGACAGCTCTCTCTCATAAGTTGTAAGACAGTTGAAACACACTAAACCAAGAGAGAGAGGGAGGCGCCGATTTTGGGAGAAGAGGGAGGAAAATTTCGATTCTGGTCCTGCTCAGAATACAGATCTACGGAGTCCTCACCAGTAGTAGATCTGAACAGCATTGGGACACAACCATGAAGATCTAATCTGGAGAACATATTTTTCTTTTCCTCTTCTTTGTTTTTCGAATTTATTCTTATAAATTAGATCTCTAATTTCTACTTCCGCAGATTAATTCGAATCGCGTGGTTGAATTGGGATTTGGAATTCAAACGCGAAAGATCGGTTCAGACTCGACGGAGTTACGGTAAACCCTAAATCCACAAATCTTTGTATTAAATTCATAGGAGCATGCTAGGGTTTTGAGAATTTTAATTATGAGCAATATCCATAAATCGATCCGGTTCAGTTTGGTTTTGGTGATTCGGTTCACGGAAAAACCCTACAGGTTCAACCCGTGAGCTTGCGGCCATCCTGCATTGCCCTCCTCAAACAATGGTCTACACATTCAAGTGCGGGCTCGACGTGACGTTGAAACACTACCGCGACCTGACCAGCCACCCCTGCTATGATATGGACTCAGTCCTGAGCCTAGCCTGGTCAGAGATCAACTGGGAGGAAGACGAACTGAATCGAATCTCCCGACTTAACAAGGAGAAGACCGTCGACATCCATGACTCGAGGGCTGGTCATCAGCCGAACACAATAATTATGGGGGCGATCGCTACACTAACCTTCATGATAGGCGGCCACTTGCTCAGGAGAGTGTTCTTGAACACTAAAAACCCTACACGGGAAAACTAAAATAATTTATTATTTTATTTTATCTTAAAATTATTACAATATTCTAATTTTCTCAGTTTTTATTTTACTGTACAGTTTTATATTTTAATACATTTTAATTTAAAATGTATTAAATTAACAAATCTTATATCTTTTACCATATTTTCATATTTGATTTTAAAATATTCTAACATTACACATTATAATATATAATAAAATAATATGAAATTAATTGATAAATATATTATGTGAAACAATTAATTATATTCATAGATCTTTATATAAATGCCATGAACAATAAAATTTGAATTCTTTTAAAAGTATCGTTTTGATTTTGTACTCAATTTTATTGATAATTTTCTTTAAAATAGTTATCATAAAATCATACATTTTAAATGAAAATGTAATGATCTTAATTGATTTTTTTTTTATATATGTAGTATATTGTTGACATTTTCATTCACTAAAAAGTAAAAATACAATCAGTTTCTTGATAGTAAAAATAATCAATTTTTAATAAAAGAAAATTATGAATTTATAATGAATAAACTTAATAATTTAATTAATCAATCATTAGTATAACTACAATTTTACTATCATATCCTTCAGTATTGTTTTAATATAGATATCCTTCAGTATTGTTTTAATATAGATAATATACAGATATAGATTCATCAACAATACTCAAAAGTCAAATCCATAACTAATTAGTCATAAATCTATATATATTAAAGCAAACTAGTAAAACATTTAACACCGAAATCTGTGGATTCACCAACATTTTTCTGTTTTAATTACTTATAAACTCCATTACCTAAGAAACTGTACATCAAATGCAACCCCATAGAGTTGTCGGCTTTTGTTTATAACTTTACACAATGTTGTCCACAGGGGTGAGATTAATGCATGGAACAGAGTTGATAATTACAATTAAAATTCTAAAAAATTTGTAACAATTCATTCATCTGCGGCCGAACCTGAAATCCATGGAGCGAGCGACCGAGGAATGATAGAAGGCGTTGATGAAGCTGCGCGAAGGAGCGCTGTGAGGCTCTTTGCTTTGGTCTTTCCTGGGCAACGACTTTGGATCGAAAACAGAGGAACCGAATGAAGAAGCATCAGCTGACAGGGGGCCATTTTGGGACGACGGGTGGCCGACTGCTCCGTCTTCGTGTGGTGGTGGGAACTTCTCACTCTTGCTCTTCGCTTTTGTATCTCTCATCATTCTCAGCCTCTGCACCATTATTCAAACATCATACAACTTTGAGCAAATCACTAGTATAAAACATCTAGTTGTTGAATAAATGTGATCAACTTCAAATAAGGCCAAGCCCATATAACTTTTCCTCCTATAGTTCCCAATAAGAGATGCATTTCTATAATGAAAGGTCAGATCGAGGTGAAGGAAAATCCTTATTGCTATGGGAATGCTCAGAGAATCCGATGAAGGATGTAATTCTACGTACGAGGCAACAATGAGTCCAAGCCCGTTTACATTTCCTCTTATATTACCCAAGAAGAGATATATCATTTCTATAACGGAAGGCGAAATTGAATTAAAGGAATTGGCGACGTACATTTAAATTAGTTTGAAGTTCAGCATTGGCTTCTGGAGCTGGAACTGCACGGATAGCCTTGCTGTGAACTCTATTTCTTCTATTACCATCGGCATTGTGAGATTTTCGACCTAAAGCTCGTTGCCTTCAAAGGTAGAGATGTCAGAACTTGAAGCATGAATAGTTTCTGGAAAAACAGTTATGTGAGAATGAAGAACCTTCTGGCTGCTTCGTCTCTCAATTTTAAATCCATTTCTTTGCTGGGAGGAGATTTTGGCAAACTTGATGGGTCGCAGGCGCATGGTTCGGTTGTAAAAAACTGTTCAAAACAGCACATCCAAATTGTGTCAAAAATCAAACAAGTATACAACAAATAAATACTTCATTGTTCACCATAATTCATAAATGTTACAATATAGACAAGATAACAACAACTGCTGCCCACAATTCTGTACAAGTTTGACTCTGTCCCAACCCCTCCTTACGGCATAACGGCCTACCCACATTATAGAGTCCAACCTCTACATAACAGCTGAAATCATCTTCACTCCAGCTGTCCAGGATAGAGCAAGAAAATCGAAATGTATCTCATTTTTCTGAAAAATTAGTGTTTTGGTTAACTGGAAGAAAAGATGGTGCACATTACTTTGTTTATCTGATATTGGCTTCTATCAAACAAGAAATTTTCTACAAACATTTAGATGCAAAATATCTTGGCTTCTATACGAGAGTTTCAGATGTGTCACTGTAAAAGCAGTTGAAAAAGCTTTTTCATCGTCATGAAATATTCTATCTACTCTTTTGCATATATGCAAAGAGCAAGTAATAAAATTCACACAGATATGCCGGAAGTGAATATACATCAGCGGAGCAATGTGGAAACGGGTTTTCATTGGACACCCGAACTGAAAGCATACTGAATTGAATATTGCTCACCTTACTATTCAGTGCTGCAGTAGCAGTGCCTCGTGCATCAGGATCAATTGAAAGAAGAGTTTCAATCAGAGCAAGCGAAGATGGTGGAAAGTCTTTAAATGTCTCCCTTATGGAACATTTATAAGGTTGCTGAGGTTTATAGAGAGTTGCATTTGGCAGCCTGAATTTCTTCCAGTATTCTTCGGTTGGAGAACCAGATAATTTGAATATCTTGTGTAGCTGCTCAACCTAAGGAGCGAACAACCCGTAACTTGAGATTTAGAAAACTATCTGTTTCATAAAAAAGTAGGGTGACTAATAACCATCCATACTGCCATAGAACATAAATTCTTCAAATCAAGGAAAATCTTCAAACTACTATAAGTATATGCATAATATCCGAATAGAATTGGATGCACAAAAGAAAACCAAGTCATGAGAATCTTGTCTAGGATTTTTTATAAATCATTATTTAAAAATCTTATAATCAGTATCTAGAATTAGCAGCACAGAAACTTGCATGAAGCTAGATAGGAACATCCTCATACAGTCTGGGGTGACTAATATCGCAGGAAAATGGCAATCGTGAGTTTCAAGTCTAAAATAAGAAACAAAGCCACACAATGAAAACAAATAAAAGAACTGGAAACTACAAAAGAGGAAAAACAAAAATAGATTAGCCCAAATAAACTACCTCTGTCCGTCCCCGCAATATTGGTTTTCCAGAGAGAAGCTCTGCCAAAATACAGCCAGCACTCCACAAATCAACACCAACACCATAGTAAGTGGCCCCTAGCAACAGTTCAGGAGGACGATACCAGAGGGTGACAACACGGCTTGTCATTGGTTTCTTTTTTTGAGGATCAAAAAAAGTAGCTAGACCAAAATCAGCAAGTTTTAATATTCCTTCATTGTCAATCAGCAAATTGGAACACTTAATATCACGATGCAGGACACCATTGCTGTGGCAGTGCTCCAGACCAGAGATTAATTGTTTCATGTAGCATTTGACCTGCATGAGGAAAAGAGAATGATGACAAATTACTATGATAATTAGGAGAGTGTCTCTGTGAAAAATAGAAGAGAATGAAGAATGATATAATCAGATGATCAATTGATAATTACAGCCCAAGATTCTAAACTAGTTGGAAGTTGAAAATATACATATAAGTGTTGATTGTTGAAGTACATTTTATGGACATTCATTGTCAGCTCCGAATATCAAAGACATGACTAGCTATGATAACCACACTAGCATCTAACCTCAATAAGATTCTCAAAACTGATGTTTAAACATGAATCCAACACACATACCATGTTTCCACAAAAATAACAAGTCTCCCCACAATAAATGAAATTACAAGTACTAAGAAAGAGCAACGTGCACCAAATCAAGAGTTTTTTTTACACTCCAAGCCCTAATTGAACATATCAAATAGATGGAACAGCAAAACTAACTGATATGACTAATTTCTGCAATACTTACTTACCTGGGCCTCCGTGAACTGGGCGCTCTGAACAGCCGCAAGGCCAGTAAGATCATGCTCCATGTACTCAAATACAAGGTAGAGACTGCTTGACATCCTAGAAATAACAAGACCTTCAAGCTTGATTACATTTGGATGATTTAGACGTCTCAAGACAAGTATTTCTCTCGCCATGAATCTCACAGCTTCCGGCTCAAGGTTATCAAACCTTACTTTCTTCAGTGCCACCACCTTCCCGGTGATCAAATCCCTGGCTTTATACACATTGCTATATGTTCCTTGCCCAATCTGTGCATCATTCCAACCCCTCCCAAAACTCAGCATTTGTTCAAAAATTTAAAATATTACTCGAGTAACTTAGAGTGCAATTACTAGTATTTTTAGCTGTATATGCTCCCCCATGCATATCTACAAGGCTAATACAACCCACAACCAAAGGCTAAGCAGCTTCTACGCATATTCAAGAAAGAGTAGTCAGTTATACGTTATCGTTTTTGAATTGCTTTCGTTTGACTTCCGCATAGAAAGTAGTGCTAATTTTACAAGTTACATTCCTTCCTGTTTGCATTTTGCACCGCTCTCACTCATCAGTTCTCAAAGTAAACGCATAAAGATACTTCACCTTTATAATCAGCAAAAAGGTAACTTTACCAACCTACGGAATATTACAAGACAAACAACGTCATTACCTTGTCAAGTTTCTCAAAGGTGTTAGCTCGCCGGGGTTTCCAGCTCTTAATCTCGTCTCCGGCGACGGCGACAAGCCATGGCGGCCACGCTTCCGCTCCGGCGGCTTCTAAGCCTATTCTCAGCGACAATCCCGGTACCGAAACGCTCTGCCGTCCGGCATCAGCAGCAGGAGCCTCTTCGATCTTCAGCTCCTTGCCCCGCGGTAAGACGTCGCTCTGCACGGTCACGGTGGAGGATTCCGAGTCCCGCTTCCGGCGATCACCGCTCCCGCCGGTGGCTCTTTTACCAAGAACACACCCCATACGTGAGCTTTTCCGCCTAGTTGCCAGAAACGTCAGCTTCCCATTGCGTCTGAAATTCAAGAATCTTGAAATGATCTTTTATCGACGGAACGAGTGAGCAGCACTGCATTTATTGCTAAGTCAGCGAGTGGGTGTGAGATTTAACTCTGATTAACAGAGAGAAATCGTGCTCATGTGGTCCGGGCCTTGTTTAGAAGGGAAAATCCATTTATTGAAAAAAATCGACGTATTTTGAAAATGAGTAGGAAATGAATTTATGCAAGAAGAGCAGACAGCAATGGCTGACTTCGCCTGCGCTGTGCATTTATTGCTGTATGTATGCGTGTTTGGAAATTGAGCGCACTGCACCTTTTTATTCAGGAACATGCGGTGCCCCACAAAACGGCAGCGTTTTCAGCTTTTTATTATATATATTATGTTTGAGGATTTGGATATTTTATTTTTAGGAGAATTATTACTCCCTCCCTCCGTCCCGGCTGAATTGTCCCGTGACTTTGGGCACAATAACAAAGGAGTGTAAGTGTAAAGTAAGTTGAGTGGAATTAATATTTTATTGTTGAGTGTGAAAAAATTGTCTTTTTAAGTAATGGAACAATTGAGGTGGGACGGACGAAAAATGAAAGTGGGACAATTGAGGTGGGACGGAGGGAGTACTTCATATTAAAGTTAAAAACTATCTTGTTTTATTGTTTAAGAGAAAAATAAAATATTATGAAATGGTTACAAAACATTAAGATAAAGAAAGTTGGATGCCTTATACCTTAATTTTGATAGGCAAGGAGATATTCAAAACCCGGACACTTAATTAATTTGAATTTATTTAATGGTATATTGAGAGTTTGGATAAATTTAAATATTTTTTCTTGAATTAATTATCAAGATGTAACAAATAGGGAGTTTAATCCTTTTTAGTATGGAATAAAAAATGGAGAATCAATTTCAAAAGTATTCATTAAAAAGTCTTAGGAAAAACACTTATTATCAAAAGTTTTATTTGTTAGGAAATTTTATCAAAAGAATTTTCAATTTGAGAATATTATCCAAAGTTTATTTATTAAGAGATTCTATCCAAAAAAAAATATTATTTGAGAATTTTATCTAACTTAATTGATGGTAATGTTTGTTGAGGTTCAATTTGTGATGAATTAGGAACCCTTGGAACTTATGAAAGATAAGAGAAAAATAGTTAAAGAACAACGAAATAATGTAATTTTATTATGAAGGGTGAAGTGTGAATCGTGAATTTTGAAAAATACAAGTAAAATAGAGGTAAAAACGTGCTAAAAATAACCTATCGACTCCCCTTTTATCGTTCAAGAGGAGTCGTTACAATCCTAGAGAATTCAGGGAGTAGTTCCAATTTTCTCGGAGGTCGTGGCTGGAGGTTGACGTCTGCGTCCTTTTTGAAGGTTGTTCAGCTAGGGTCCCTCAACGAACCTCTGAATTATCTGCGGCCGGACCTTAATCTGTTTGACCTCTCCCCAGTGAGTGATGTGAGGAACTCGGGGGTAGTTCTGATTCGTTCGGGGGAAGTTGGGTTTGAGTCCTCAACGGTCTTCCGAGTTACGTATGGTCTGGTACTTGCCTTCCCGATCTTCCAGATAGGTCGTACGTGCTGGTTCCGTATTTTCTTGCTAAGAGGAGTAGGTCGTGTTCTCTTTGGATGATGGGTAGGTCGTGGAGGTCTTCAGTAGGACCCTTGCTAGTAGGTCATTATCCGTGGTTCTGGGTCGTGTACTTCGGGAGATAGACCTTGTTTGTACTTCGTCTCCTTTTGGGGACTGGCTGAGGTATCATCCAAAGGTCGTGTAGCTCATTTGGGTAAGTTCCCTTTGGTCGTGGTCCAGTGCGCTGGGCCTAGGCATGGTTGAGTTCACTGCTTGGAGGTCGTAGAGCCCGTTTGAGTGCATTCTCTTGGGCCGTTGCCATCCTTACTGGACCTGGGCCTAGTTTTTCTAGCCCAATTATTTTTGGGTCCAACAATGTTTTTATCATAAATCATCTTTTATGTTCTACGTAGTGTCAAACTCATTAATAATCCACATAAACATTAGTTGAGCGCAATATGGACACTTCGTGAAACTTAAAAGGTAATTCATCGTAAAAAAGCTACCATAAGTTAAATTGGATAAAAATCCCAAACAAAATATTTTTTTTATTTAAAATCTCCTTAAGCATAAACTTTGAATAAAATTTTGGGATGTGAAAACTTTTTTGATAAAATTCCGTGTTTTCCCAAAAATATTATACTTGATGTCTTCATTATTGTGATGTCTCTAAAGAAATGGAGGAAACATAATTATGGTATAGTAAGTGTTGTGGTTTGAAAATACACCGACCCAATAGTCTATCGTAAAATCCATCATTGAATGGATTTTGTCTTTGAAAAAGGCCCATCGAAAGTATCCGGACTCGAGGCTCACCTTTGGCCCAACATAGGTGTTAGCACCGAACAACCAAAGTCTCTTATAAGACGATCTGCTCAAAGTTTGTACACAACAACCTCTTTCCTATCACATTTCTTATGGAAGTAGTACAATACTAACACCTGACGTGCATGCACCGACCCTACGACACATATAAACTTAACTATACCATAATATTGCATCTTCCTAAATCCTAATGAAGAGGTCACAAACCCTTTGTTCGGGGATCCGCATTTGGAACAATTAAAATAGACCGCTACTCTATCCATTTGTAATTGGAACAATCCAATCCATTTCATTAATATACACCTTACTCACTATCTCATTCGAGCTCTCTTAGCTTATTCTTTTTGTACTCTTAATTAATTGTAACACAAATTCCTACCAGAGTAAGTTGAGAGCAAATTTAATAATCTTTGAAAAATAAATTACTAAACAGAACTTGTTGTCTTTTAAAGAAATGTATACACCATGATTAACTTGAGTCCAAATGGATTTTTTTTTCTCTTTCCCAACAAGAGACGTTTGGTAGTTGTAATTGACATCTATCTTTTTTTTTGACAATATATAGTGTGACATCCCATCATTTTAATATATATTCCCTAATTTTGTTTGACATTCAAAATAAAATAACGTGTATTTAACTTTCAATTTATTTATTTTATTTAACTTTCTAGTCAAACCACCCACCAACTCCCTTCTAAGATTTTAATTTTTTCTTTCTCTTTAAGTTTTCTAGGAAGAAAGCATTCTATTCTCCTAAATCTCAAACTTATTTCAAAACAAGAATTAATTGCTTCACCCAATGATTATTTTCTGTATTATTGAATGGGAAACACAAAGAAGGGGAAAAAAATTTGTAAATTATGGTGTCATTTTCATTATACCAAATCTACAAAATAATAATTGAAGTAGTCTTGATTTTTGTGAAGGCTGAAAATATGAAACATATAATTTTGGAGTTGGTGAAGTGGATTAGAATAGATGGAGCCAAATAGGACAACATTCTTTTCAACAGCATAAAAATCTCTGTTGAGATTTTTGGCTATATTTTTGTTGATAAAAGATCCTAAGTTTACTTATATATGTATAATCATTGAATGTAAAGTTTACAAACAATATAAAACATTACATACTTACCTTATTAAAGACATATCTTTGTTGCACTCACTTAAATCTAGGACCATTCTAGATTTCAATGAACTAGCTCGATATTGATTTTATAATATATTTAGCAATCATACTAATTATAATAATTTTCAAATTCATGTTGTAATTGAGAATTAGAGAAGATGATTGATTTATTTTTGTTAAAACATTAAACACCCTTTTTGAAATAAATTAGATTCAGGTCCATAATTCTTTAACATCATTTGAAAATAAATTAAAATAAGTAGGATTATACATTGTTAAGCAGGATTTGGGCCTTTATGAAAATCAAAGTTCTTGGACTCAGTTTGGCCTCTTCATGAACAACAAATACTAAAATATTTTTTTAATGTAATTGCGGTTTAATTGATTTGTGCAATTTTGAATTGAGATTTTTTGCCTAAGCTTTTTTGACCTTGACAATAATCTTTCTGGCTATTTGAATTGTTTGAATTGAGGTACACAATTAAATAGAGGAGTGAGTGTCTCTTCTATTATTCGAACCATGACTAGTTGGTTATAAGCAAAATATTTAATTACTGCACTTCGAAGTCGGCACAATAAATTTATGAAATTACTTATACACAGTTTTATAAAGTTTCTTATACTCCAAAACGTTCATTGATTGCTTATTAGTGTTCAAAACAATCAAGTACACATAAAATTCTTGTTCTCCCAAAGCAAAAAAATCCTAAATACATAATATTAATAGTTAGGAATTCATCACCAAATGATCATAATATGTTAATCTTCTACTTCTACAACATTTTAACCTATTTCCACTTAATTAAGATAAAATCTTTACCGTCTTCATTATTAATAAAAAACATTAATACTAAATATAATTATACATATTAAACTTGTTAAAATTTAGAGTATGAACAAAACTAAAGTTAGACTATGATGTAAAAAAAGAAACATATAGTTTCTCTGATCTCGAAGTCAGAGCACATTAATTAAATGGTTTGTGTTATGTATGATTAATTGATTATGGGTGCGACCAAAAACAAATGCATGAAATATTAACAACCAGAAACATCACACATGAGAAAGAGTGCAGAGATGTAAACAGGAGATGTACCATGAAATGATATGAGGTTATGATGAGAGAACTAAATATTGGTTGTCATATTTTTTCAAATTGGTGAAAGAAATTAAGTAGTTGGATTCAACCAAAACAGTTTCAACCTGTTTGGGCCTCAAATTGGCTACAAATCTAGAATTCTCTCTTGGGCTGAACAAATATAAAAACAAGATTTTTTTTAGATTGAGAAAAGAATATTCATCTCAGAATCTCTTCGCTAGATAAGATCTTCATCATTGAAATGTCTGAGATTTTGACTCATTAATCACTATGTTAATTGACCAATTGAACAGTCCCTCACCAAGGAAAGATAACCTTGATCGTCTGAACTCGTTCGACCACCAAATCCTCCTATGTTTGATCAGGCTTTCACAAATTTATATAAGGTCTTCTTGCAGAAATTTGGTTCATTAATATTATTTTTTAAATCGAATACATTATTTTTAAATCTTACCCCACCTAAATATTTTTAATAAAGCCAGAATTTATATTTATAGAGACGAGTGGTTTATCATTTGATTATTCATTATTCCGCAAGGCATCCGTACGTAACCATCAATAAAACCGTTGGGCGTTGCATTTGTGGTTGACTTCAAACTTGATACATACAAATTGTCTTGACTTATAATCTAAAACAAAATCAACGCTTCTGGCTTCATTGAGTAAATTAGTGTATCATAGAGAATTAAAAGGTAAGACATGCTCATAATATATATGATACAAATTTGTGTGACATCTCATTAATTCATGAGATTTATTGATATAAGTTGAAAATGGATATGCAATAAAGAATACTATGGAGTTGAGTCTACAACGGGTTCAATCAGTTATTATTATTCCTTAGCTTTTAAAGATTTCATACTTAAAATCTTTTATATTGACTTACCCTTTTTCCAAAGGGGAAATCTCAATTTTCTTTTTGTTTCTCTTAGATTGGGTAGTTTAAGTCCGTAGTCTTATATCAAATGTTGGACACTTAATGAAGAATAATTTTGAGAGGCCTTTTGTTAGGAATTATGTTGGAATTCTCATCTTATTTGATTGTTTTGATATGTCAAACACCACCAGGTAGTGTGTCTCTAACTTAGATTAGTTTGAACTCGTAATATCCTGTTTAAGAATTATCAAGTTGTAAACGAAGCTGATCGCGAGCAGTTTGGGAGAAACCAACTACCAACTGGAAGCTACAAAAACTGGCAAGGAGCGCAGAAATTGGCTACCAGCTTGAGAACTTACTTTTGAAGTTTGCTGGCTGACACGTCTTCACCAGCTGGTGCTCATCATCAAGGAGCTTACTAGCAAAGTGTTCACCAGAAAGGGCGAATCCTAAACTTTCAAATAGAGACAAGGAGAACAAGTCAGACGTATACTTTCAAGCAGATGCTTTAAGTATGGAGAACTTAAAGTCCATACTTAAAGTATGTGGATTCCTTAAAGCTTGTTCGTCTAAGGAATTAACCAGCAAACATTCCACGGACTGCTTGAAAGCCATTCTGATAAAAGGCTGCAAGTCCACCTGCTACTGTCAGCAAATGACGCACCAATTCAAGAAAAGAAGACATTCCAATTGGATGGTTAGTTGGAGTCTCTAAACGGCTACAATTCAAACTTCTCAAGATTGCGGCTATAAATAGATGAAGCATTCGAGAGGATAAGTACTTCACACATTCGAAATGCATCAAAACACTACAGAAATTCTAACTCGAGCTTTCAAGACATTCTTGCTTACTTCTTTGTGACATTTCTTGGACAAGAGACTCTATGCGTCTAGCAAGAGTTTTTCTTGGTCTTCTTACTGTCAAAGTAAGAAACCATCTTCAAGACACTGCATCTCTTGTGGCTGACTATCACGGGTGTATACCAAAACTAGCAAGTTTCTGAGAAGAACTCAAAGTCCTACCGACAAGCTGGAGGCTGAGTGGTGCTCCCACACTCTAAATCTGAAGAAGTGATGGTGATCGAAGGACTTGTCGGGTGTGCTTTTGTATTGGCAGATGCGAGCATCTACCAACAAGCTACAGACCGTTCGACATCTTTGTAAACCTGATCTTAGTGAATTCCCAAATTGAAAGTCTAAAGAGAGGACATAGGACAATTGAAGTCCAAACCTTTATAATATCCCAGTGCACTTTTATTGCTTTATTTATTTTTGTGCTTGGATTTAAAAACCAACACTCTCAAAGTGATAGAGTATACTCGAATAGTAACAAAGTTCAAAATAATTGCTAAACAACCAGTTTTCATAACCCATGTTGGTGTTTGAACAACCAGCTTAGAGAAGTGCAATTTTATTAAATCTTCCACTGCTTATACATACACTCTGATTTGGGACCAACAAGTGGTATCAGAGCAGTTAGACTTTATAGGCTAACTATTTTGAGTTATTTAGGACTAAATTCATTATCTTTGCATTTTTATTCTCTTGTTTAGCGAGTAGGTTACGTCATCATGAACATCTCCAAGCTTCCACCCTACTCAGCGGAGAAGTTCGCTGCATGGAAGAAGAGATCGACCATCCAGCTAAAGAATATTCTTTCTAAGATAGTAGAAGTGCTGAAACAAGGACCGATAAAGATCATGAAGGTCATTGCTCGACTCAATGGTGCAGATGGTCCGAAGATAACCAAGAAGCCCTATGCGGAGTGGACTCTAGAAGATAAAAAGAGAGTCTAGCTTGACGAGTTGATCCGGTCAGCTCTCCCAGAGACCATGATAGATGATGTCATGGATTTTGATAACGTTAAAGAAGTTTGGGACAACCTGACCAGCTTAAGCCAAGAGACAGACCAAATGAAGATGAACAAACTTCAGGTTTGCGTGGATAAATACGAGTCATACATGATGCTCCCTAGAGAAAGCATCAAGGACATGAAGGCCAGGTTTAGTTCCATCGTCAACGAGCTGAAAGCCTTGGACAAGGTTTACTCTATAGCAAATCTTAATGCCAAGATCCTGTTCAAGATGCCTAAGGACGATTGGTTCGTCAAAACCACTACTCTCAATGAGAAGGACCTCTCAAAGGTGTCCATGAAGGAGTTGTTCGCTCAACTCCAAGCTCACGAGTTGGATATAAAAATGGTGAATAAGAATGAAGTCGTAAGGGAAACCATGATGAGCTCGTATTTACACTCACTTATCCATATTTTTCTCCTTTGTTTTGGTGCAATTAAGTTTAGTTATTAGTTATTTTCATGCATGAGTGTGTTATAGAGGATGTTATGCTTGCAATGGTGATTTTTGTAGGTTTTGAGGCTAAAAAGTGGTCAAAATGTGAAAAGAGCCGAGATGCAAAGCTGTTATTTTGATTGACACACGGGATGTTGATCGACATAGAGGATGGTTGTCGAATGATTGTAGATGTTAAAGAAAGCTCGATACAAGCAGTTGTGTCGATAAACACCCGTGGTGTTGATCGACACGAATGATGGATGACGATCGAGATGAAGATCGTGGTGTGAATGTCGACTTGCAGCCGTGTCGATCGACACGCAGCCTGTCGATCGACACCGAGGCCAGAAAAGGGAATTTCGCCCAAATTGGATATTTTCAATATTTTAGCTCAATACAAAATTTGATCGCGTATATTTTTAACCCGCGACTTAGCAAAGCTAATAATATAGCGACAAATTAAATTATCGATCCCACGAGGAAAGGAATAACAAAAAATCCTAAGTACTAACTTAAGAGTTCTTAAAGTACTGGATAGGTAAAATTGAAAATAAAGGGTTTTGAAATTTAATTATCTCAAGAAAACAATTTTGAAAATAAATTTACTTTGGAAAACCTAATGGATACGAAGTACAGATTCTAGGCTTTTCTCCCTATCAAGTATGACATGCATAAACAAATTGATTATCTTCCAATTTTAATTCCTCTACACAGTGGAACATCAGAAAGCTATTATGAACTTCTTTGTTGGACAATTCATAAAGTAGATTAATTAATTATCTATCTCCTGTCGGTCTCAAGATTAATTAACTAACTCCTAAAGTTCTATGGATTTATTCCTACAACCTATTTCCTTCAGTTACGACAAGAAATCAAATTATATTGTGAAAATCTCTTTCTATTGAAAACTATTACAGTTACGTCTCTAATTTCCAACTAGTAATCCTAAGTTTGTGGCCAACATACTCAAGATTAAGAATAAAACCAGATTTCACAAACTGTGAGGGAAAGGAAAAATAAATTCAATCAATCAAAACATGCATACATTGATAGTTTGAAAACCTAGAATCTGAGAAGACAATTAGTTACACATAATTCTAATCTTAATCATCATAGACAATGAACAAAAAAAGAAAAGATGAAAAGGAAAGCTGAATCTTCCCAAGAGATTCAATCTCAAACCCAATGATCTTCTTCTTCTTCTTCTTCTTCCTTGTGATGTTTCTCTCAATTTAATTCTCTTCTCTCCTTTGCTCTCCCTCTCTTGCTTGTGATTTTCGAATTCTTCAGCCCTTTTATAGTGTGGTGGATGAATTCTACCATATCTAGGAGTTAGATATGTGTTTATCTTCAGAAAATAGAAAAGATATGATCTGCCCCGCGACACTCCGTTGATCGACGGCCAATCCTTCGTCGATCGATGGGAAGGACAAAGCAGCATCGATCGACGACCGGTTGGCGTCGATCGGTGGTGGTCCTGCTTCAGCACTCCTGCGTCGATCTCTTCGAGTTCTTTCATCGATCTTCTCTGAAGCTGTGGCGAACAAGTTTCCAAAATCCTTCGATTTTTATCCAAAAACCTGCATGATTCATCAAACACACCATAAAAAGCACAAAAGTCAATGCATGCTCAAAAAGACACTAGAAACGATTCTAACATCACCAAAATAGACAAAGAAATAATAGATAAGTTGGTAAAAATATCAACTTATCACTTGTTGACATTTGTTTTCTCCTCTATAAATATAACACTCTATGGCTCGAAAATTGAACTTGAATTTACTTAGAATTTATTTAGCATTGGGGTTTTTGAAGATTTTCAAGGTTCCTATTGTCATTGTAAGGTAATTTATGAACTTTAATAATATGTTTTCTTTATTTCAAGTCATGTTTAGTGGCTAGAAACCCTAACAGGTTCTAGGGCTTTGATGATCTTTCTGATGCATGTTTAATTGATTCAACTCTAAAGCATGGTTCAATTCTTGATTTTAATCTAATCGAATCTAGAATTAATGAAGGGTCGAGAGATGAAATTGATCTAGGTTTGTAGTTATTAATTGAAAGACTGAGAGGTGAAGATTGATAATAGGAAGAAAGAATTGAATGCATTTGTTTTCTGCCTTAAAAGGAAGAATCAAATTATAGGATTTAATTAGATAATTATTGGGATTGATTAATGTTGCGTTCTTGAGACCGAGAGGAGATAGTCACACATTAGTAATCTAGGTTTAAATTGCCAAACACAAAATTTAATCCATTTGAATCTAATTATTCCCCATTGTTGAGTTGATGAAATTGCATGTTGATGAATTGATTATTAGCCCTGAAATCTGTCTCTTTGAATATTGTTTTCAAAATCCTTTATTTTTTCAGCATTGTCATCTTTAAATTCCAAAACCAAAACCCTATTTTTGATTTACTCAAACAATTGTAGTTTGCAAACTATGGCTAGTATATGGAATAATCTCGTTAAACAGTCCCTGTGGGTTCAACAACCTTAGGGTTTACAAATTTATTTGCTCACTATATTATAATTTATCTGTAATTTTTACAGTGATCAAGCCACTAGTTCACCGGGCAAGCATGCTGCATTCTTCGTGAAAATGGACAACTTCCAAAATCGGCGGAGACCAAATAAGCCCTTTCACATAGAGAGGCTGGTTGTACAATCAACAACAGAGTCACCAACAACACCAACCTCCTCCATGAAGGAAGGAGGGAGTTCCATAGTGGAGCTTAAAGAGTAGATGCACTAACTTTCCAAGATGTTGGAAAAGGCGAAGGCAAAAGCTGACACTCCTCAGTCAACTGAGAAAATATTCGCGAAGAGGCCTTAACGTTGTTTCGAGTGCAACTCTCCAGAACACCTCAATTTTGAATGTCCATCATCTTGTAAATGGACAAGCGCATCAGATTGATGCTTGCCTCTATGTCGTAGAGAACATGCTGGAATTCCTTGCCTCTAATCTCGATAGGGATAGAAAAGCACCCTGGATCTGACCTCTTGATTGGAATATGCTTCTCGAGAAGCGGACTGCACTCCTCATGAATTCTGATAGTTTCATTCTCCATGCAGTGCTTCTTTTCGCTTAACAATCTCTTTTAGAACTTCATGTATCCAGGTATCTCTTTGAGAGCTTCCACCAATGGGATGTTCACCTTTTTCAAGTTTTCAACGAACCCGGTGAACTTTGACTTTTCCTTTTTCCAGGAAAACCTCTGGGGAAAGGCATTAGAGGTGTAGGATCAGTTTTCTCTTTTCCCTTCTCTTTCTCGCCCAAAACAGGCCTCTGTTTCGATCGATTTCTCTTCGCTTTGATGATAAGCTCATAAATATGCTCACTTATCCATGTTTTTCTCCTTTGTTTTAGTTGTTTTATGTTTAATTATTAGTTATTTCTGTGCATGAGTACATTATAGAGGATTTTATGCTTGCCATGGTAAGTCTTTGCAGGGTTTTGAGCTAAAAAGTGACTAAATGAAGAAAACAACCGAAATAGTGAAGTTGTTTTCTCGGTCGACACACAAAATGTCGACTGATATAGCACATGTCGATCGACACGGAGGGTCAATATCGACCGAGGCACGAAGAGAAGAGAGGCTCGACGTGGAAGGTCCATGCCGATCGACACGCCGTGTGTTGATCGACATGGATGGTGGATGATGATCGATGGAGAGAACGAAGTGACAGACGACATGAAGATCCGTGTCGATCGACACGGAGGTCCGAAAAGGCAACTTGCGCCAGTTTTGGACATATCTTTTATTTTGAGCCCAATATCTATTTTTAAGATGCAATTTCTCCTCTATATAATCTCATTAGCTCGAAGATTAGGGAGATCTTCAGACCTTTAATATTTTTCTAAGCATTGGAGTTTTTCAAGACTTCGAATTCCTCTTTAATTTTTGCAAGTTATTTTATGAGTTTTAATAACATATTTACTTTATTTCTATCCATGATTTGTGGCTAGAAACCCTAGCAGATTCTAAGGCTTTGAGAAATCATCTTGATGTATGTTAAAATAATTCAACTCGATGTGTGGTTTAAATTTCCTGTTAATGTAATTAGATTTAGATTTAATGAAGGATCGGGAGATAAAATTGAATCTAGGTTTATAGTCATCAATTGAAGGACTGAGAAGTGAAAATTGATAATAGGAAAAAGAAATTTAATGCAATTGGTTTCTGTCTCAAAAAGAAAAATTAATTGGAGGATTAAATATTGGGATTGATAAATGTTGTGTTCTTGAGATCAAGAGGAGAAAGTCACACATTAGTAATCTAGGGTTCGATTGCCAAACAACAAATTTAAACCATTTGAATATGATATCTCCACCATTGCTGAGTTAAATAATTATACATGTTGATAGATTGATTATTTGCCCTGGAATCTGTACTCTTTAATTATTGTTTAAAACCCTTAATTTTCTGTTTTGTCATCTTTAATTTACAAAAACCTAAACCTTGATTTCAAGTTACTCAAACAAATAGAATTTGAAAACTATGACTAGTACATAGGATGGATTTGATATACACTGTAGGAACTGAGCCTACAACAAACGACATGGATTGTCTTTTATTATTTCAGCCATTTAGATCGTTCTTAGGGTATAAAAAATAAATCAGATTAAATAAACCAGGCGAACCCTATGCATGCTCCTAATATTTAATTGCAGAGGATAGATTTACGGAATACCTGAACTCCAGCTCCTGATCTCTAGATCTGGATCGACTGCAATGGATTTCAGATGTGGGATCTTGATCAATGCTATTGTGCTCCAACAGATCTGATCTTCTTATCTGTTCCCTTGCTCCTCGAAAATCTGTTGAGGATACGCTACCGAGTTGAATCAGAAGACCGGAAAAATTGATCACTTTCACCCTTTTGAATAGTTGTCCCCTTCTCTCTCTTTTCTCTCAATTATGTATTGTCATACGAAATTCTATATTGTGTGTAGTCAATATAATGACACATCTCACTGTTGATCCCATCAATACACATGTCAAGTATCTAGAGATCTGGCTCATTCACATGTCAATTATAATGACACATCTCACTGTTGATCCCATCAATACATAAAGATGTACCAACACATCAAGTAGCTAGGATAAGCTCACTTATGAACCGATGTGTCACAGCCCAAACCAACAGCCTATCCAGGAACTGTCTCAGTCGTAATACTATTTATATCTCGCTAGGTCAATCGATTCATAGGATCCTCTGTGACCTCCTACACACCATACTTATAACTATGCTAATGATAAAGACAATAGGAGGTCCACTACATCTTATGTTTTCACTTTGTGTGGTGCATGTGTTAGTTGGAAATCACAGTTACAACCTATTGTTGCTTTATCCACTACAGAATCTGAATACATAGCCATAACTGATGCATTTAAGGAAACGATTTGGCTTAAGGGTTTGCTTTCCGAGATTAAGTTTCCAAACATGAAACATGTTGTGTTTTCTGACTCTCAATCTGCCATACAACTATGTAAGAATCCTGTATTCCATGATAGAACAAAGCATGTAGATGTTAGGTTTCATTTCATTAGAGATAATGTTGAAAAATGAATTGTATCCTTGAAGAAAATTGCATCTGAATTTAATTCTGCAGACATGGGTACAAAATGTTTACCTCTTGAAAATTTATATCCTGCCAAAACTTGCTAAACTTTGATAATGGTTGAGTGAGTTTGCTTCTGTGCTGCCTTCTATAGATGATAACTCCCTTTAGGAGTTATTATTTTAGTGTTTTATAGGTGTCTTTTATGTTCTTTTGAGTGTTTCTAACCCGTTTTAAATTGTTATTGTGTTGTATTTACCTTTGTTTGCATTCTATGT